>JARHVA010000060.1:6925000-7312500 GCA_037957365.1 Torreya grandis | reverse complement strand
CATTATACCTACTCATAGCTTGAAAACATCAAAACTTTTATATGAACAATTTCATACTCATATTTATACATTTTTTATAGTCATGCCTTCATACACATTACCTATTCTCTCTTAATTCATTCACATAACACATACCAGAATGAAAAAAAACACTTTCTTTTAGAATAAATGAATAATTCAACATAGATTTCACTAATAGAAACTTAAAATTCATTCCAATCTTGGGAAACTAATGCTATATACCTTTTCCTAAATGTAATCATAAAAATCATTTTTACATGAAAGATATTCATGGATGTTTTATAATAAAAAAATTAATACCAAAATATAATATTGGGTAAAGTTTCATGGCATCAATTATATTACTAGCTCTGACTTTGACTAAGTGACATAAATATTGAGACATGAATGATATGTATGCAAAAAATATTTATACATATTATCATAATATACTAGAGAGTAAACATAAATTAAATAGTTCCATAATTATAATAAATTATAGATTGTGGGAAAAAAAATCCAATCTAGTATTTTGGTGAATCTTAAAATCATCCCCTCTAGCAATTCCTCGAGCATGAATGATCAGGAAGCTATAATTACATTCCTTTGGCAGATTGAGGTACAAGATAGTGATAATTTGGATCCCTAAATTAAACTTAGGAAAAAAAATTAAATGGATAGCCCCTACCCCAGGATGGGTGAAATTAAATTTTGATGGGGCATAAAAAAAGAACCCATGTGTTTTTGGAGGTGTGGGTATAGTGAGGGATGATAAATGGAATTTCATTGCAACTTATGTTGGATGTATAGGTAATCATACCAACCATTATGTAGAAGCCTTAGCTTCTCTTTGGGGTCTGAGACTAGAAAAAGAACTCATGATAAATAGAATTGTAATAGAAGGTGATTCTTTGAATATAATAAATTACTTGTTGAAAGAGAATCTGGTAAACTATAGCATAAGTCATATCATAGACGAAGCATGCCTTCATATTGATTCTTTCCATGAGGTCGCTATCCAACATTTGTTCAAATAAGGGAATTGGGTTGTGGACTAATTTACAAATGAAGGAGTTATGACAACAGATTTAAGAATGTGGAATTCTTTGGAAAATCTTCCTATTTTGATTATCTAAAGAATTAAGAAGGAAGCTTTGTCATGCAATGATTAAGAATGTTTACATGATATGCCTTATGTTGTACATCTTTGCTAGTTTTAATTTTTATTTTGATTTGATAAGCAGGGGGCATGTTAATTTAAAGAAACTTAATAGAAGGTTCAACCTAGCCTTTGCTTCTCACTCCTTGGTTCTGTGTATTGAACTCCCCATATTATCAAATGAATATGGAGTAATTATATTGAAAGCTAGGAAAGATTTTTCCCATGCATGTGGTGATGATGATAGATAAATGGTGGCTTGTGTTGATTCATTAATACTTGATAGGGTTGTTGTTGTATGAATTTCCTCTAATAAAGACAAAATTGTAATTCTTATAGCGATAAAGGGAATTACAAAGAGACTTCAAATGGTGAGCTAAAAACCTAGAAATATTTAGCCCATCTTGGATGTAAGCTTGAAGGAGGATTCTACTTTGTGGGAAATCCTACAAACTGGAAGATTGTAAAATTTCATGCAAAGGGTATAAGAATACGATAAACACATTTATGAAAAGTTTGTCAAGGATTGGAATTGTAGAGAGGTGGTCTTCAATGGAATCTCTATAAAAATCATGAAAGAATTGATAGCTCAAGTGACTGGTTTAGATATGGAAGCCACTAAAATGTCTAAAACAAGAATAAATTATAAGGAAGAAAAGGATAATTTTCTACTGGAAGGGGAGATGTTGGATCCTTTTTAAATTTCATTTGACTAGGTAACATTTCCTTCTCCATTTGGTGAGGTTATTAAGTAGGTCATGCTCTACATCAGGTTTGAAGGTAGGTAGAATGTTGTCTGTCAGTCTTACTTTATTTTACTAAGTTAATTTAGGCATAATATTCCCCTAAGCTTGCATTTTTATGTTTTACATTTGCTCAAAAGCTCCATTCTAGATGAAAAACATATCAATCAAAGTGAACCTTTGCATCATGCTATTTTTTTATGATATATAAGTATTTTAGAGGGATGAACAAGAGTCCCCTCTTTTTCCATCTATCCAAACCTAAGTCTATTTATAGTAGAGCTCCTTATAAGTTGAGTGGTTAAGAGAACCCTATTCCTATAAAATAGGCTATTCAAAAAATAGGGGTTTCTTCAAGATCATGGCCAGATAATTACAAGTGTAAACTAAGGAGATTTTCTAAGGCCAAATATGATAATGAAGGGGAATTTATTCCTAAAAGGGTGCTTCTAAAGAAGATCCATTTTTTGTTTAGGAGGAAGATGCTATGGAGGGGTTAAATTTATTCAAGGTTGAAGCTCTATAGTCTAAAAAATGGGAAGATGCTAATTGGGAATGTCAATGCTAAGGGAAACATGGAAGAGATTAAAATTCCCACTCATATGTCCTCTACCTAGGATAAAGGTCTAAATTTTGAATTTGATAGAGTGTCTAAATTTCTTGCCGATCAAATTAAAGTTGATAGTATTGAGGAGGAACTGCATCTTCAAAAAATGATGATCAAGTGGTTTATGCCTGAACTCACTACTCAGAAGGAATAGACCAAGTCTCTTCCATCCTTATTTCCCCAATAGAATTTTGATTATGGCCCAATTGAAGAGGTTGAGGGAAAGGTTTCAATCTTAGAAAGGGAGAATGTTGGTCTTAGGGAGAATGTTAAATCTATTTTAGAGGTTAGTAAAACATCAGTGAAGGGCATCATCACTAGCCTTAGGACTCTCAGAATTCTTTTGAGTAGTGTGAAAAAAGAAACTGGGCATTCTTCCTCAAAATCTCAAAAAGCTAGCAAATGTGATAAGTATATTGGCTTGTCTCCCCAAACTTTTCAATATATGGATTTAGACCTAAAAAGACGTATTAGAATTTGGAAGGAGGCCTTAAAAGGCTATAATTCTTAGTTATTTTTTTGGTGATTTTCCTATTATTTTGGGTTTGATTTAATTTTTTCTTGTCTTTTGCAATTTCAGCCTCAAGGGCCTAGCCTACATGTTCTTTGTATAGGGGCAAGTCCCAAATATAAAAACCCTAGCTTTATCCTTAATTAAAAAACAAATTTTAAATTGTCCATAAGATGGAGACTATAAAATGTTCACAATCAAAAGTATGTGGTTTTTCCTTCAAACTATTCCCAAATGTCTTGTAATAAAAATATTTTAATAAAATTATCATGGTAACAATTATTTTAAAACATGTGGTTTTTTTTTAACACATCTAGATAACCTACACAGATATTTGTTGTTCTCAAAACTTCAACACATGTTTACCTAAATAGCTTTGGAAAGAATATGAATTGTGAAATTATTAAAATATTGATTCATAAAATATACCCCAAATATGTTCCAATTCCAACATAAACTGTGACATTCAACTTGAAAAAATAAGGAAACACTATATTGTAGAGGCATGCCCTATTTAATGCAATTAATGAAATTGTTACTTACTATGTTTTGTTTCTGAAGCTATCAAACCTAATGTTGAAGAAAAATAAAAACCTGGTATATTTTGGTTCCAAATCCTTCAAAGGTTCAAAAGATATGAAATTGTTTAGCTTTTAAACCCTTAAGTTAGAAGGGAAAATTATCTGTTTTGTTTTGTTTATGAAGGTTTTTAAAGACAATTTTTTGAAAGAGAATAATGAGATTTAAATACGAAGGAAATTGATGAAATAAATATAAATTAAACGGATACATGGATGTAATGGGATTGAATCTGATAAAATGGTGTGTACATTTTTTTAAGAGAAAACTCACACCCACAAACATAACATATCTATGCAATGTTAAAGAAATTATGTTATGAGATCAATGCGAGACAGTTTTTTTTAGATTCAAACCCTGTACAAAATGATCTGGAAGAAAAGGAAAAATAATTATTCACTTTTCACCATAGTGAGAAGTTGTAAATTGCATTTAGATTGTTATACACACCTTTTGTAACATTTTTTAGAGTCGTGAAAAACCTTCAAGTATGTGTTAATTTTTACAATACACCCAAGTTTAAATCGAATATTACTATATAAAAAAATCAATGTAATGTGAATTTGTTACATCATTTCAAACAATGAAATTTTTTTTTTAAGATTATTGGTGATGTTAAGTGAAGCAAACTTAAATATTAGATTTTAATACAATATAACAATCCAAATCCTTACACTACAGTAACTAGGCATTTTTCAGGTGTATCTAACAATCAAAATACTTACACTATAGGCATTAGGCATTTTTTTCAAGAACAAAGACACATGTAGAATATGAAAATAATCTTAGACTCAACTCTATTGTATCCAAAAAAAAATTGTGGTATAAAAGCATTATATATTTAGTTGAGAGAAAAATTATAATATTAATAATAAATACAATATTATAAAAATATTACAAGTATACTTGTATTTATTTCAGTTTTGATAATGTATTTCAAATCAAATTGAACATGAAAGGGCAAGGTGATTATGCATAATGACAAATGTTAGAAAAAAATATTGCAAAGAATTTTCCATGTCATTTTATTTTGGCAGTGGTCTCATTACTTTTTTTATTTTTTTAAATTATGAAAAAAAATTGTCTATGATATTTATGAATTGTATTTTCCATGTACATCATGAGTTTTTGCTTTTGAACACAAGCATAGTATTAAAAAAAATGATCAAAACATCTATCTGGAGCTTACCTTATTAATTTTTGTAAATGTAATCAATATCATCAATTAAATTATAGCACTAAAAATCTACACAAGGTGTAAAACGTTTGTAATTTTAGTTATAAATAGAATGATTTCAATGCATTTCAAGATTGTCTCTATCTAATCAATATAAGAAATATTGCAACTTGTAAGCATTATCAATACATATTTTTTTATTTGTTTTATTTTTGGTACTATTTTTGATCTCTTTAAAACCAAGTCCAAGTGTAATAGTTCAAAGCATCATCTATTTTTAAGATATATATATATATATATATATATATATATATATATATATATATATATATATATATATATATATATATCCACACTATCAATGTATGGCAATGTACATTCATATTTATACATATGTTTTTGGTATTTGGAATAAAAATCAAGAAAAATACATTGAAAAATTATGTAAACTAAACATGGATATTAATTTACATAATCGAGGATGCATATTCGTTATTAGTGTCTAGTTACTCATGTTGGACTTCACATATGGTACTTTTATTACACGCTGACACAAAAATAATTTGACTGGACTAATATATTTTTTCTTGGACTTGTATAATCTAAAAAAATTATTAATGTATTATTATTAGTGGTTATTGGTTTTTAATCATTTTCTTAATTGTTTAGAATAAATTGGCTAATAAAATAAAGGAATAAATAAATATGACAAGTAGGAAGCAGTTGCACTTTCACCAGAGTTTGGAAGTGCCATGATAGAAATATATCAAACCAAGTCCATAGATGTAATCAATATTAATTGAAATAAATGAAACTATATTTAGATTCCAACATGTTTTTTCATCAAAGTAACTTGCTCTTTCCTAGCTTGTAACATTTTAAACTTTTGATGATGTGTAAATTTAACTCTAGAGAGCATCAACATAAGTAAGATCATTGAGACAATATTGTATTCTTTCATTTTGGATGTCTTTGAGTTACGAAGATGTGTAATCAATGAAATTTTGTTTCCAAAAAAAATATTTATATTTTATATTTTTTTATTTTATGTTAATATGTAATTAAAATTTTATATATTTAATGTCTATATGCAGTGCTACAAATTCTTTGAGATTTTTAAAATATATTTTTTGTATAAAAAAATAATATGAGATTGATATAGTCATTGTCTTTGGAGACAAATTATGCATTTGTTTTAGGAATATGTGTTTTTATATATTTTAAATTAAGGTAAACTATTTTTTTTACTTTGTTATAAAATATATATGATGTATCTACTATGTTAGTGACATGTAAACTAAAGAAGCCTCATAGTTTCAAGCCTGACACCATTGTTATTAAAGAGATCCAAAGGTATCATAATATTACCAATATTTTCATAATAAATTTACCCTTTCAGTGCTTGGTCATGGAAACAAGACATTTGATGGGAGCATCATCACTCAAATACTTATCCCAATTAGGAGTGGTGCCAAAGGCATCTAAGGATAAATTATGTGTGATAAGAAAGATTTCAAGCATTCTAAATCCAGCCAAACCTATTAATAAGGCTCCTATAGTAAGGATCCCTCAATTGTTACTCTGAAGAAATAATAAAAGCATGTGGTTGTTGCTCCCAAGAAGGTTACTCCTACTACAAGAGAAAAAAAGGTGATTTTAATTTGCTCCTTGAAAAAGGTACACTTGTCTGTACATAAAATAATTTGTGAAGTAAGATAATGTCTGCACCAAAATTACTATTTTATAATTCCCAACTTGTGTAATAAAATTTTATTTTGATTGTGAAATATTGTGTAAATAAGTAAGACAATGTTTGCACCAAAATTACTCTTTTACAATGCCCAACTTCTTAATGGGCCAAAATTTTATCGCATGGAAGACAACGATGCAAATGATTCTTAAATTTGAATAATTATGGAGCATCATCATTGGTATAGTGAGCCGTCCTACTAGAGATGATGAGAAAAAGAAATGTGACAAGTCAAATGCCAAATCCCTAATGTATATCACACTCAGTGTCACCGATGAGGTTCAACCTCATATTTGGGATGCATCAAAATCGAATGAGTCTTGGGATATTCTATCCACTATTTATGAGGTGAAGAACCAAACTAATATTCTCCATCTCTAGTCTAAGCTTCATACTCTTAGTATAAAAAATGGTGATAAATTTGAGGATTTATTACATCAGGTAATAAAACTTCAAATAAAACTAGTTGTGTTTGGAAAAATGATCGAGGACAAGCTATTGGCTTTGATCACATTAAGATCTTTCCCCACTAAATTTTCCACATCATCATGACACTAAGCATATAAATAAAATAGTGTCTTTCAAAGAATTGGTGAATTTACTTCAACAGGAAGAAGCCATCTAGTCTGTGCAAGATGAGTTCGAGCGTAAAGCCCTGATTTCCAAATAATATGGTTTAAAGCTCCCAAAACGACCACCAAAGTAGTCACAACAATAGTATAAATTTGAGAAGGTAAAATGATGGTGTTATATTTTCCACACCAGTATGCATAACACTAATTGGTGATTGTATAATACCTAGATAGAAGGCTCATCTAGTTAAGAGGGCACATATAATGGAGATGATTCACACAAATCAAATAGATGTCCTTGGTGATAGAAGTAGCACAGACATGTAGCATCATAATAACCAAAATAGGATGATGAATCTAAAGAGGAAGTACTGGTAATAGTTGATTAAAATGCATATAAGAAATAAGTTATTATATCCCAAACCTCATCACCAATGATCAATGTTTGTTTGATTGACTCTATTGCTACTAAACATATGATAGGATGCAAGGATCTCTTTGATTCACTAATTAATCAACCCACTAGAGATTGGGTTTAAATTGCATGTAATGAGTATGTTTTAAAAAGAACTAGGATTATCACCATTCCTCTTAGGATGAGAACCTATACTCTCACAAAGGTACTATATATCCCCATCTTGACAACAAATCTATTTTTTATAAGTTAGCTCTTGAATCATAAGGTTAAGGTGGAGTTCATGATTAATAATGGATCAAAATTCTAACTCCTCTTATTTGAATTTAAGGTCATTGCTAGAGATTTTTTTAAGGATTGATTATTTTCCCTAGATGCAGTTTCATTTCATGCAATTTTTCTCTTCCTTAATGCCAAAAATTACTCCTCTTTGGCATTATCGATATGGACACCTTCTCATTAGCTCCTTATACCAGCTTATATCTAAGGATATGGTACTTGGACTTCCTTAGTTGTCCCATTTTTTTCTATTTGCCATAAATGCCTTACCAGCACATAACATAGGATTTTATTCGATTCGAGTTCCTCACATGCTAAGGATCATTTTAATATGGTACATATTGATCTGTGTAGACCCCTACCTATTTCTTTCTAAGGATTCAAATATTTCCAATTGTTTGTTGATGATTTCTATCAAAAAACATGGGTGATCTTTATCAAAAATAAGAATGAATCCTTTACTCATTTTAAGGTCTTCTACCAACTTGTTGTAACCCAGTTAGGTAGGCCTTTTCATATCCTCCACTTATATCAAGGGGGAATCCACATCAAAGGAGTTATTAGCATTCTTAAAGTAACACAACATCAAACTACATTTTATTACTCCCTATATTCCTGAGTATAATGGAATTGTAAAGTAAAGTAACTTTTTAGTCATGGAGATGGCTCATTGCATGATTTACATTATGAAGTTAGTGGTGCCATTATAAGCAAAAGTAGTTCGGGCAACCTTATATCTTCTCAATAGGGAACCTCCAAAGATATTTCAAGATAAGACACCAAAAGAGGTATGGAGTGGTCATAAACCTTTGATCTCCCATCTAATATTATTTAGTTGTATATCATATATGCATATCCTAGCTAAAAAGATGATGAAGATCAAACTAAATACACTCTAGTGCCTTCTATTAGGGTATAGTACTACCTCAAAATTATATTTTCTCATGGACCTTTAGACATAAAATATTTATGAAAATCAATATGTGTTTTGTGATGAGTCATCATTCAACTCATTACCATAAAAGGAGTTAGAAAATACCACCTTTCATAGACTATTCCCATAGTTAGATGATGAGAATGAATAATCTTATCAAAAATAAGGTGAGTTGCAAGGAGGATTATTTATTGACTTTGGAAATCTAGAAGATAATTCTTCATCAAATCAGTAGCATCATCAATGTCCAAAATGGGTATAAATCACCATCAAGGACTCACACCTAAACTCTATTCCAGATAATTCATCAAGAGTTCAAACCATAAGATAGGTGAGAAATGAAGTTAATCTCAAACTTATGAGTTTAGTAGTTGACAACACCAAACCAGAGATAGTTTGAGAGACTTTATGTCAATCTCAATGGAAGAAGGCCATGAATGTTGAATATAAGGCCCTCATCAAAAATGGGACATGGGAGCTTGTCAATCTACCTATAGGAAATAAATCCATTTATTGTAAGTGGATTTTCAAGATAAAATACAAGGCAAATGGATCCATCAACAAATACAAAGCATAACTTGTTGCAAAGGGATATGCTCAGCAAGAAGGAATTGATTATGAGGAGACCTTTGCACCCATTGTTAAGACTTATCTACACACTCACATCATAAAAGGGATGGAAGCTTCAACAAATGGATGTTAAAAGTGCATTCTTGAATTGTGATATAAAATAAGAAGTGTACATGACCCATCCAAATGGCTTAATTGATGAACAACATCCAAAAAAGGTATGTCATCTAATTAAGTCACTTTTTGGACTTAATCAAGCACCAGGCATCATACATTAAAATAGATGATCATTTATTATAATATAGATTCATTCATATCCCATTAGATTCAAATTTTTATATCAAGAAGGTAGGCACAGAGATTATCATTCTTGTTTTATATGTGGATGGTCTTGTGATCATAGGAAGTTCAGATGATATTGTTGAAGAATTAAAGGACTTGAATAAATCCTTTGACATGATAGACTTGGGGATACTTCATTATTATGTTGGCTTGGATATATGGCAAAGGAAGAATCACATTTTTGTTTCTTAGATGAAATATGTCAGGATACTACTTAAGAAATATGGGATGATAGATTGTAAACCTTTATCAACTCTAATGGATAAATGTTTGTAACTATCCTAATCTTAGGAGTCACCTCATGTAGATGAAAATCACTATAGGAAACTTGAATAGGATGAAGAGGAGCATCCCAAGCATCCAAGTGTAGAGGAGGAAGAGGATCATCCCAGCCATCCTTCCTAGTAAGGAAAAGAGGTAAAGGTTACCACCCTCATTGCTACCTAGGAGGCAGTGGTATAGGGTGCCACTATGAGAGCGATGTTGAGGTTGGTTATGTCAATGTTCACCTCAAGGTGGTAAGACAATGTTATCCTCCAATCTATGTTCCCATGGAGGAGATGGTAGAACCCACACCATGGCATAGGTAGCATCACCCTAATAGATGAGAAGATCCTGGAGGTGACCAAGCTCCATGGTAACTTTTATTACTTGAACTTGTATCTATAAGAGAACATTGGAAATGATAGAGGACCTTATCAAAGAAGAAATATTATAATCTGAAGAAGCACTGTTAAATATAACATTATTTCTTTCTTTCCATAACCAAAGAGAGAATATCTACTCTGAAAGTATGCCAAAATTGGGTATATTTAAAAGGCAATGCAATTTTATCTCCAAGGAGGCTATGTTACCAATGAAAGAATACACATTGAAAAGGCCTGAAGAGGTCATGAATCTAAGTCTAAACCCTTTGATCTTTGGATCAGTACCAAAAAAGATGAGGGAGCATTTCCAAGTGGCCACATAAAGGGTAAGTGGGAAAGGAGACTCCTAATTGAGCAAGCCTTCTACCAATAGGTAAGCCCTGGTATAAAATACACCAAGCAAAATGAGCTAGTTTAGCCTCCAACCAAACCCCCCAAACAGTGCAAAAATGGAAGCACCAAGTACTAATAAAATAATGTAGACCCTAGTGGGAGTTAAGCTTATAAACCATAGACATGTGGGGAGTAATCCATCCATATCAAAGATGGGGGTGTAATTATGAAATGGAGTTTCAACATACCCCTTTTAGTCCTTCCACTAAGGATGAGTGGACTAAATAGAAATTTTTTGAAGCATAGAAGGTGGCACAACATTAAGGATTTATTGGTAAGATTATTAATCAAAATTAGCTAACCATAATTTAGTTTTCACCTCTTCCTAGGATATCCAAGAGTGAGATCACCTGCAAAAAATATCTTGGATAGTATGAATGTCTCTACAAAACAAACTAAAAGCATTTATCCAAGGGACCTCAACCAAAGGAACTTCATTGAAATTGATAACAGGTGACCATCATAGCAAGTTGGAGTTAATAGATAACCCATCTTAAAACCCTAAGCCATTATAGAGAAGCCATAGTTTGATCCTTTCCCATGCACTCCAGATGCTTTTCTCCACAAAAGGCCCTATGATTTGAACATGAGATTTGATGATAAGTAGATTGGAGAATTTGAACCCTTTCCAAGCTTTTTTGCCCTTAGGCAAGCCTAAAGAGATGCAGTGTTAGAATAAAACCTTCCAAGCTTCCTTGCATTTAATGGCCCACACAATTCATTTGGAACATAAGGTATATTTTTAGTGAACCACGTCAATGAGCCCCATACCTCTGGTATCCTGCATGAGGTAGCAGTATTCCTAGGCCACCTTGTGGAATCCATGTCCATGATAAGAATTGTCCCAAAGAAAATACTTGAGAAATTTCTCCATTTTTTGGTAAGATTTTTTGTAAAGGCACCCAACATGAAGATTAATAAACATGGGTGGTCACAAGCACTTTTGAGTAGATTTGAAACTTACCTACTAATGATAAGGGATTAGTTACCTAGTATTCTAGTTCTTTAGCTACTCTGTTAATAACATATTTCCATAATAGGTGTGGAGAGGCATCAAAATAAAATGGGATGCCAAGAAAATTGAAGATTTCATCATGTTGGATCTAAACCCAACCATACTTAGCAGCCCATGCTAGCAAGGGGAAGTATGATTACTTGTAGCAATGAGTTTTTTGCCATTAGATGTTGGAGCCAAGGGCAAGATAGAAGGTGTTGAGACACTGCAAGGTGTTGTCCACATTATCCTCATCTTTAATGAGAGTAAGAAAAAATAATTTTCAAAGTGGCCATTCATAAATTACATATCTTTGTATGGGTTTTTTGTATTTAGAGGGAGATAAATTCCCTTAACAATGCCCCTAGTTTGGGCATAGTAAGAAGATATTCAAAACCTTTAACTACAAGCACATATAGGGTAGGTACCAAAGGGCATCCTTGGTGAATGGAATAGAATAGACCAAATTGCTCAAAAGTGACTCCATTAATGGAGAGGATAACTGAGGCATATAAAAATAGAATCTAAATAGTTCGAATGAAATTGAGCCCAAAATCTAGGGTTCTAAGTATGGCCAAGGTGAACATCCACTCAATACAGTCATAAGATTTTTCAAAGTCAATTTTAACAAACATAGCTTATTGCTTAGATATTCTAACCCAGTTCATATCTTCTCAGACCACAATGACGTTGTGTAATATATATCTACTTATAATGAATCATATTTGCTTGGGTTGAATGATGTGCAGTAATAGATTATGCAATTAGAGCACCAAAGCCTTGGTGATGATCTTGTAGCAAACATTTAGGAGGGTGATAGGTCATAAGTTATAGATCAACTCAGGATCCCCTAATTAGGTATGAATTTAATGTTTCCTTTATTTATAGTCTTTCCTAGAGAATGAGTGCAAAAGGCCTCTTAATAGACATGGTGTAAATCAGTACCCACAAGATTCCAAAAGGTTTTATAAAATATATAGGGGAAACCATAAATACTTGGAACTTTATCATTTGCCATGTGAAATACTACTTCATGCAGATCATCTATAGTGAGGAGCATATCATAAGCCACCCATTGGGTGGGAGTGAGTTTTCAAGGAACCACTATGAATACCATTGAAGGGAAATATCATGATCAACAATGGAATATTGAGATTTGAACACTTGTTGATAGTGGTGGATAAAAGCTTGAATAATTAATGGTGTCTCTGATAGTCTATTGTCAGCATCAGAGATGACTTGGATTTGTTTCTTTGATTTTTTAGCTCATAGAATTTGAAAAACTTCTTTGGAAGATTTGTCCCCTATCTTGAACCATTGAAGCCTAGCTTTGACTTGAGCTACCCAAGCACTGTAGTTTTCTGCTAGCTGGATATGATGCCACTAGGAAGAGACTCTAACCTACAAAATCTCATTAAAGGGACCTTTTTCTAGTGTTAAATCCATACGACTAAGCTCTAAGAAAGTAAAATAGTAAGAGTGTCTTTATATTTTAGCAAGTTGGTGGCCATAGATTCTCAAAAAGTGAGAGGTCATTCTAATGGCTTCATCCCACCAAGGAATCCAACCAAATTCTTGGGATGGGTGGAGATCAAAATTCTAAACTCTATGAAAGTGCACCATAATGGGCCCATGCTTGAGCAGAGAAGTGTTTAGAAAGAATAGTGTTTTGTGTAATTTGGGTTTCATGAACTACCATGTCACTTAGAACTAAATAGGGGAGTGGTTATAAAGCCCAAAATCTAGCATTGCCTGCATCAAAGAATTAAAATCATTATCAAAGGAAAAATATAGTTGGGTGGACATCATTTCCCTATTTAGGCACTTTATAATCCAAGAGAGGCATTTCTTGAGATTGCTTCATGTGTACCGTACTCCATCTACAAGTCAATAAATTAAATTAGGGTCATAAAATCCCCATTTAGTGCACATATAATACCATGCCTCCCTTTTTCCAATTGCCTAATGCATTAGAAGGTGGCCCACTTTGTCATCAAGGGATGCCACCATATTAAAGTCACCACATATGACCCAATGAGCATTGGGGAGATCATCTATAATTCATCACCATAAATGAGTACATTCAATAGCATAATTTGAAGCATAAATATTAATAAATCCAAAATAATGGCTTTCAATGTTTATAAATATTAATACTAATTTGTTGGTGGGGTCCACACCATATTGCACTAAGTGTGACTACGACCTTGGAAAAATAGATGTGACCAGACCTCCACATCCAGCTTCATGATTGCTATGTAAGATAATACTATCATGTTAAATGGAATTACTGACTACCATCAAAAAACAATCCACCCCTTAACTTCTTCTAGACAAAGAATGCCCATCTCATGAAACTTCCTTCTAACATAATGCATAACAAATTTGTGTTTTGGGTCTATAAGACCCCAAATATTACATGAAAAGAAATTCATAAATGATGGGTGTCAAGAGACATATCCTCAGAGTTTAGGCCTTCTAAGGCATCATACTGATTCTACAAAAAAATGTACACTATTGGCATTTAAAAAATCATCAAATTGCTTCCTTTCAATAGGATCAACCTAATACTCTCCTTCCTCCATCCCATTACACCTCTTAGGAGGGTTACGAGGGTGTTTGGGTGCATCTCATTGAGCAAGAAGTGGAAGAGTTATTGGTTATGAGTCTAAAAATCTAGAAGAAATGGGTAAAGGAGCCTTGATGCCTTAGGATATAACATTTTTATCCAAAGGGGTGTTGAAGACCAGAGGTTTTTCTAATATTTTTAGGGATTCAACCTAGGATGGATCTTTCTCATTAAGAGCATGTTCCTGTGGGCCATTACTAGTTAAGGGCTTACCTCCTTTAGTAATTTCACTATAACTCACCACTTTGGTGCGACTATTCTTCTTTCCTATCGTAGTCCATCCATCCTCATCTATTTTTTTACGAGCTTCCAAAGAGGTCTTGGGAGGAGAGGATGAGCAGTTAGATTCATTATTGTGGGCTAATTGAAGGGGGTATTCATAAATCTTATGGTCTCTAACTTGGTAATGAAAATAAGTGTTGTACAAGTAGATATATAGAACTCATTAAGAGTGTCTCACATCCCCAACTTGAATTTACATAAACTCCTTGAGGTCTTGGGAAAGGTCTACTTATACACAAACCCATTTTTGTGATCTAGTAGAATATAACTAATTTTACTCATGATAGATAACCCAACCTATGGAAGAAGTTATTTGTGGAATAAAATGTGATCAGGGGAGCAAAAGGCCTAGAAATTCAACCCAAACTGGGACTTTGAGAGTAGTGTGCTCTAAGATAACAAAGTCTTGTGTCCAAGGGGAGAGAACCATGAGTGAGTTCCTGATATACCATGTGGTAGAACTATGGAGGATAGCTCTTACATGAGAAGGGTTGGAAAAGAAGAATAAAAAAACCCTTGGTCATATTCTAGATGCTCTTTAGCTTAATACCAGATTTGCACCTAGGACTAAGCATACTTTTAGAGGGAATTCAACCCACAAAATATCATATCAAACATAATGTTCTAACCATTGACATACAGAGCTAAATTATGGAATAGGCAAAATAGCATCAGGTTCTGAAGAGTTACCTCATGGTAGACCTTCGAGACAAACTTCCTAGGGTGCTTACATGGAGCCATTACTTGATGTTCCACCATTCTTCTCTATAGCTAAAATAGCTAGGAGAGAATGAGGATAAATCATAATAAAGGCTAGCCTCTCTCGAAGGTGAGAAACCCTAAAAGGAAATAAATGCAAGTCCCATAGGTAACCTAGGGGATAGAGTATGAGAAAATCTAGACATACAAAAAATAAAGGGCCAACTCAATAGCATGCATGGAGGAAACCGTAGTAAGGCAAAATAACCCTAAAACTCCAAATCCAAAGAAATTTTTAGCAATCTCAAGTTTTTGAAATAATTAATAGATTATATTAGTATGATTATTTAAATAATTCGTAATAATAAATTTATGTGAATTTTGGGTTTATAATTCTTGGGATCCCTTTTCTAATGCTCATATCTTGAACATTTAAAAATCTTAAAAGGCTTACAAGTCATGGAAATAGGAAATCTTTTCATTTTAATTCTAAGGCCTTGGTGCCATCCATTGTAAAGTCCCAACACTCAAACATAAAACTAAATAAATAAGCCATTAACAAAAGAATAATGGCTTCATAACTGGATTAAATGATTTAAAAGATACATATCATAAAACTTAGTAGAGTCAT
Organism: Torreya grandis; assembly: GCA_037957365.1. NCBI lineage: Eukaryota > Viridiplantae > Streptophyta > Pinopsida > Cupressales > Taxaceae > Torreya > Torreya grandis. The sequence continues at coordinate 7,296,587 of JARHVA010000060.1, read as the reverse complement.
AAGTATTAAACAATATCTTCACTATGGAATCCCTACACATATTTATATTAAAATGTGAATTACAAATACGGTCTGGTTTGTGTGTTGACGCACCATTGATCTTGGAAACCTCTGTCCCTTATTTACTACCAACCAACTTCAAAATAAAAAGGCTTTCTGTTACTTTTATGTCTACAATCCTTATATCTTAACACACAAAAAAAAAATGTTAATGTTTATTCTTTTAATTGACATAGTTTTCCAATATTTACTCTTTTAGTGGACACATTTTTTTATTTTTTATCTACATCAAACAACCATGCCATCTCCGAGATCAGTTGTACATATTAAATTCTATAATTAAAATTTTAAGATAAAATTATCACTTTCTTGAATACCATATGAATAAAGTGATGCATGCATGCATTATCCATTCAAAATTCAATGGCATGCCTATAAAATGATACAAGAGCAAGACCCGAAGGTTGTGTTTTCAAGTAATTTTTTTTTTAATATTATGGATTGTGATGTTTTTTAATGTGATATCCTCCACTCATTTGTTATATATACATTGTATTATTGTACCTGTCACAACATGTATTAAATAAAAAAATTAATTAAAATAATTTTTCAAATAATATACGTTAGAAAGTGATACAAGACCAAGACTTGAAAGTTGTGGTTCAAATAAATACTTTTCTCTAATATTATGGATTATGATGTTTTGTATTGTGATGCCCTCCAATCATTTGTCATATATAAATTGTATTATTGTACCTACTGTAACATGTATTAAATAAGAATCATCTAAGCTAAATAATTTTTCAAATAACATGCGCTAGAAAATGATACAAAACTAACACTTGAAAGTTATGGTTCAAGTAAATATTTTTTCTAATATTATGGATTTTGATGTTTTAGAGTGTAATACCCTCCAAGTATTTATCATTTATATATCATATTATTGTATGTGACACAACATGTATCATAAGAATTACCTAAGCTTACTAGTTATTGGTATTCAACTAATGAAAAACTTAAACACGATATATTATTTTAGTGGGTATAAATTTTAATTGTGAAAAAGCAAAGGAATATTATTTTAACCCTTATTGTATAATATATTCTATTTAGTTGTAAATATATACATTTTTCTAATGTTTTTTTCTTTTAGAAATATTTGTTTTTTAATTTTAATAATGTGAACCTCTCTTTTGGATACCTCTTTTATTACAGTTAATAGTTACTACTATGGTTCCAAAATATTAATATTCATTGTGTGAATTAATGGAGAAGCATATAACATAGGATTGTCATTTGTGTGGAAATTACTTCAACTAAATATTGGAGGGATTTCACATAAGTGTCCATGTTGTGTATTGAAGAACATTCAATATATATTTTTATATATGGGTGGTTATATAATATCTATGACCAATGTTTTAAATTCTAATAACATAAAGCTTCAAATAATCATTGTTCAAAGATTTTAGACCTATGCTAAGGCACAATGAGTGGAGCCCCTTCACTATTTTTATGGGTATAAAGGCATTTTTATTTATTTTTATGTTGTTTAGGGTTTTGAAATGGAATGTGTTCAGATGTGTTTGTTTGTAAATATTAGAAAAGATTGCTTATTTAGGAATTTTACTCTTTTCGATAACAAAATAGAAATTTTATATCAGGCAAGATTGGTTATAGTGTTTTTAAATAGATGTATTTTGTTGTGTTTGTTTACCATGTAAGTTTTATTGATTTTTTACCCTTTTGCCTTGGGTATTTTTCTTGTTTTCATGTTTAGAACATAATTTTCTCAATGGCTGTAGTGGTCACTTGGCTTGTACATAAGGGACTCTATAAGTCTTTATAAAGTAATAATTTTTCCATGTTGATATTATTGATAGGGTTACAAAAATAATCAAGCCTACCAAGATGGTCACCATCACAATTCTCAAAAGTCACAAAATCCATGAAGTCTGATGCACAAGTAGTGATCAATCTATTACTTCATTCTAACAAGATTATGTCATGTGGCATGATTCTGATCACATGGTTCATAGTGGTCTAGTTATCGATTATATTGTTTGTAAAAAAAAATCCTCTATCTAATTACAAGGGGCTCAATCATTTTTTATAAATAATGTTTTATTCATATTGATCTTTTCTATAGGCTTACAAATAGAATCAAGGTTGCTAAGATGGTAACAATTATTTCCATCATAACCCTCATAGGTCACAAAATCTACAAAGTCATTTGGGAAGACATTGATCACTATGTTACTCTACATTAACATGATTGTGCCAAGTGGCACAATCTTGATCACAATTTCCCAATATTTATCTACAATAAACAACTATGTGATCTCAAAGATCACTTGTATATATTAAATTATATAATTAAAAGTTAAAGATAACAAAAAGAAATAGTATTATTAAAATTACTCGTAAAATCATTCATATTCTTTATAAAAAATAATTGTTAAAATAAGTTGCATTTAAATATAGTTGACATTAGTCGAAGATATAAATCATGCTATGTCACTAGGTGTGAACTATCATCAATTTGTTCATGCCATGCATGATGTGAATAATGGGATGAAAAATTTCATTTATGCCATTCCTAATGTGAAAATTAGGATTAAATCATTTAGGGAGCACCCTATTTATGAAAAGGATGTTAATTAAATGTATGTTGAACAAGGCCAAGATTTGGAAGATCTTTATGAAGATAATACAATACATGAAAAATTAAATATACATTAATAATAATATATGGAGGAGGAATAAGATATAGTGAGAGAAGTTAAAGAGGGTTTAATAAATGTGTATTAAAAAATATGAAAATTATTTATCTAACGATCACATTTGTTTATATTTTTATGTCTATTGGTACTAATTTTATTTTCAATGGTGTTTCAATTTTTATCTTACATTGGCATAGAATAAGATATGTATTCAATTGATAAAAATATGATTTTTTTCTAAAAATTTAATTATAGTTAAAATTGCTTCAATACATGGTGGTTTTGTTTAAATTTATATAAATCAATAAATGTTGTACTTTACAATAGCTTTATTGTTACACATAAAAGCAAATAAGAATTGGAGGCCTTGTTGATCAACTATAATTAGATATTTATAAATAGTTTTATAAGAAAATTTTTATTTACAATTTTAATATTGATTTTACAATACATATATTGTAAAGCTAAATTTAAAAATTTAAATGAATCAATCACATGTTTTTGGCTAGTTTGCATCGCTTTATTCTATGCATATACACACACATAGATTTCATTGAATTGTATTGAAGTAGTTATAAAAATGTGTTCAAATTACATTTTGTCATACACTTTCATAATATTAATCACACTAGTTTGCATTATGATTTGATTTATTTATTTTTGGTATCATTATATATTCATGTAAAAAATGCATACAAATATTGATAATGTTTATTTGCAATACACATTTCAAAAGGATATTAACACAAGCTTTATATATATATATATATACTTACTTATCAATACTATGCTTAAATATTACAATTAATTTATAACTTAAAATAATTAACTATAGTCTTTTTTTTCTATGTATTGATAAGTTCATATATATATATGAACTTATCAATACATAGAAAAAAAGACTATAGTTAATTATTTTAAGTTATAAATTAATTGCAATATTTAAGCATAGTTTTAAGAAGAAACAATTATTTTTAAGATAAGAACATATAACATACATATTGTTGAGTGTAATGATTGTAAATTACAACTATATAAAACTGACAATTATAAGTATTATATTTAATATGGTAGTAAAATAATTATATTTATCTTTACAAGAGTTACAAGATAGAAACTATTTAAAGCAAATGGGATATTAATAATATTCCTTTCATGATTTGTCTTATATAGATGAGAGAATATTTGTATGAAGATACGGTATTTTTTTGTAGTCTGTATCCTTTATAATTTGTCTTATATACATAAGAGAATATTTGTATGAAGATATGGTATTTGATTGTAGTTTGTCTCCTTTATAAGAGCATATTGATATCAATAAATGATCCAAAATTTGTATTATAGGGAGACCAAATCTATTTTCATCTACATAATTGTTATTGAATTGTTACACAATAAAATAATGACCTAAAAAAATAATAATGAAAATAATATTTTGTCAACATTTTGTTAAATAATAGATTATATGTTAATAAAAGGAGATCTACATCAAAGTTTCTAAGTAAAAGGTGGTGGGAAACGTTGCTATGACATATTTTCAAAATAAAATAATTAAACCTTGTCAGTCCTCAACATCGATAAATTAAGTCATTGTTATTTCATCCACAAAAATTAGATTGTTAAGTGATTAAAATATTATATGTGAAAATGTCATGATATTTGATTAACAAACAAAATTTAAAATATTTGAGTCAATGGAGAAAAAATTCATCAAGATAATAATTAAATAGCATAAAATCCAAATAAAATGATAGGATTATAATAACTAAGGAATAGACAAAACCAAATACACTCAAACAACTAAGACGATTCTTCTAATCATGTAGTTATTAATAGTGATTCATAAATGCTTTTTTTCACTTAGTTAATTTGTTTATGGATTTCTAAGAAAGATATATTTTAGTGATCATCTTTAGTCACCCAATATTTTATGACCCTCAAATTAGTAATAGATAATCCTCTCATCGTGACAATTTTTTATTTTTATTTACTATTTATTAATGATTATGGTGCTTCTATATAGAAGATTGAATCAATTTTGATAGCCACGAGAGAGATGAAAAAGAAAAGTTGATATTTATTTGTAATACAAATTTACTAGAATTAATGAATGCATTGACCAAGTAAAAGCAATATTTGGTTTTTATAAAATTATTGTAACACTCATAACATTTAAAAATCATTTCTATGAAAACATGAACTCAATGATTGAAAATCGAAGCATGTGATCAAATTGAAGGAATTTGTATTTGAAATCAACCATTTAGAGGAAAATCATTTTAGATTATGCTTTGATTTATGTCCATACCCTATTCTAAACATAATTAAAATTAAATATTTCTTAGTTGTTGTATTTTCAAATTCCCTATTAAACAAAACCAAACATAAACAATTAAGATCAATAAAAAACCAAACATATATTTTATATTTATTTATATATATATAAAAGAAAGGTAGTATAACTACGGGCCACAATTCCTCCAATAGGTCCATTCGCTTTAAAGGGCCATTGAATAGAATATTAGTTGAAGATAGATAATGTTACAGAATTTGAAATTTTTGCAAAATACCCATGTTATGAAGAGGGATGTCTTCTACTAGTTGGTATTCATTTTGTGGTTATTGACCCAGTCCTAGTTGGTAGTTGGTTGTGGGATGCATGTTGTTTGGTTGTTTTTCTTAGGCATTTTAGTTGAGATGTACTTTGTTGTGGTAGTGTTGAGTTTTTGTGGGGATGAAAGTTTTGCTGAAGACTCTATGTTTCTAGCCAATTTTTTATTATAGGTTGGGTTGTCTTTCTAACACGCTATGGTTTAACTGCTAGTTGGTTATCTGGTACCTCATGATCCATCTATTGTGGTGTCTCTTTCAAGCTTCATTATTATATATTTTGTATTCATGGTTTTATATCCTCCCAAAACCTATGTTTTTTTACCCTATCTAATAAAAATAGTTTTATAAATCTTAATAGAAAATAGGAGAAAAAATAAATATTTATTATCATTAAAACCTTACAAATTGTACCTACTCATAGTTTGAAGACATCTAAACTATTATATGAACATTTCCATACTCATATTTATACATTTTTAATAGTCATGCCTTCATACACTTTGTCCATTCTCTCTTAATTCATTCATATAACATATACCAGAATGAAAAAACACTTTCTTTTAGAATAAATGAATAATTCAACATAGATTTCAGTAATAGAAACTTTAAATTCATTCCAATCTTGGGAAACTAATGCTATATACCTTGTCCTAAATATAATCATAAAAATCATTTTTACATGAAAGATATTCTTGGATGTTTTATAATTAAAAAAATGAATACCAAACTATAAAATTGGGTAAAGTTTCATGGCATCAATTATATCACTAGCTATGACTTTGGAAAAGTGATATAGATCTTGAGACATGAATGATATGTATGAAAAAAATATTTATACTTATTATCATAATATATGAGAGAATAAACATAAATTAAATAATTCCATACTTATAACAAATTATAGATTGTGTCAAAAAAAATCCAATCTAATATTTTGGTGAATCTTAAAATTGTCCCCTCTAGAAATTCCTATCATGAATGATTAGGAAGCTAAAATTGCATCCCTTTCTCAGATTGAGGTACAAGTTAGTGATAATTTGGATACCAAATTGAACCTAGGAAAAAATTTAAATGGAAAACCCCATCCCTAGGATGGGTGAAATTAAATTTTGATAGGGCATAAAAAGGGAACCCATGTGTTTCCAAAGGTGGGGTTATAGTGAGGGATTATAAATGGAATTTCATTACAGCTTATGTTGGAGGTATGGGTACTTAGACCAACCATTAGGTAGAGGCCTTAGCTATTCTTTGTGGTCTGAGGCTGGCAAAAGAACTCATGATAAGTAGAATTGTAATAGAAGGTGATTCTCTAAATATAATAAATTGTCTATTAAAAGAGAACTTGGCAAACTTTAGGGTCAAAGTACAATACCGTGTCCCACTAGCTGGCCAAAAAAAATTAAAAAATAAATCCTAAAAAATACTTAATGATATTTAGAAAATTTGGAAAAATGTACATGAACTACATATTTGTATAATAGGCTAAAACATATTTTTTGATTAATTTCAATGACCCAAAATCAAGATATTTTGAGGATAAGATGAAAGTGTATGTGGCCTTTTTATGCCAAAAAGTGGCATAGACTATTATGATTTAACCCTATAGTTAAGTCATATCATAAAGGAAGCCTACCTTTGTATTGATTCTTTTCATGACGTCACTATAGAACATGTGTTTAGAGAAGGGAATCAAGCTGTAGAATTGGCCTTGTGATTTTCTTCTTTGTGCATGCAATATTCAGCTGCTCTCTGTACTTCCTTACCTGTGGCTTGTTATCCTTGGTAGTTTGAATGTCTAGTGAGACTTCTTCTATGTCGCTCATGGCCTCCTAAAATTTGGATGGAGAAGAGCTAAGGATAGTCATTTTCTCTTTTGAATAATAAAATTACCCCTTTCAAACCAAGCATCTTGTGGGCTTTGGTGTTGTCCTACACTTATTATTTTTCCATCATAGGCTCTCCAATGATGTGCATAAAAATAGGTGAGGTTTGATCCCTAGCTTATTGAGGGATATGTTGAGTCCACCTACCCTAGAATAATGGTATTGAGGGACTAATTTTGATGGATCCTGACTGTGATGGGCTTACAATAGATCAACCTATCTTGAATGTTTGGAAATTTTATTACAATTTGGATTCTTGAACCATTGTATAAATGATGATAAAGGTTGGGCATGAAGGTAACTCTATGTAAATATTTTTAGGCACTTTATTTTTCACCTAGATGGTGTGCACTACTTTCTATAAAAAATATTATATTTTCTCCTCCTTCTCATAGATGTCTTTGACCATATTAGCTATCATCATCATATATACCTATTTCTCATCAATGCTTAGATGTGGCAAGTCATAGAGTTCAACAATTTTAGGAACACTTGGGTCATTCAACCATGTGAGCTAGCTATGAGTCTTCTACCTTGGATGAGATGAAGATCTTCTACCTTTGGTCATCTTGAACTTCCCAAAATCTTAAATTGGACAAGCTATGGTTGTAGGTTGCATAGTTGTAGGCATAGGATCTAAAATAGATGGTGGTATTATTTGTAATTAGGTGGATCTCATCATTGTGATTGCCTTCTACTTATCTACCTTAGTCTATGACATCTACATGTTGATAAAGTATAGGAGAGGCAGACTTAGAACCTTGGGTAGTTCATGGACTCGGATAATAATGCCCTTTGATAACTTTATGATAACTACATGCTATCTAAAATACTATATGACATCAAGTGGTATGTATGGGTTTACTATGATAAGATTGACCAACTCATCCCACCAAGTGATGAACTTGTCTTAATGCCTAATGTATGTGCTCTTGAGGGTCTAGGTGAGATGCTAGAATTGGACATTTGGATAATAGTCAACATCAAGGTGAAATTCACCCTGAGGAGACTTCCACTACATAAACACCAATAATAATACAAAAAATTGGTATTAAAAGATTTGTTTCATAATTGACAAAACTTTATCAACGTTGAAAGTGAGTTTACTGACCAAGAATTATATCCAGTTGAATTCTTGTTGTGATGAATAATTTTATGGGCAATGTTGATGACCCCTTTTGTAGCTTGTTTGGCATCCTTGGTTGTTTGTCAAAATCTATGAGAAATGTATATGACTAGAATACACTCTTACACATCTTCAATATCTTCTAATGGAATGCCTTTAAAATTGTGAGATTACTTTTCCTAGATCTCTAAAAGGATGGGTGGCATTCACAATTTGTAATGTGTAATCAATCTCCCTCTTGCAATTAATCTTATCACCCTAGCCATCACAACAATGTTGATATGGATGGTTATGTCTTGGGATAGAAAAATATTTTCCTCATTATATCAGCCCAAAAAACCTTCATTACATCATTGAGTTTCTCAAAAGTGGGCAATAGATCAACCACTCCACATCTATATTACGGATCATATGTGGTTGTTTTAACACAATCGGCTACACTCCTTGAATTACATCTTGGACAAACATTCATAACTCTATAATAGGATCAAACTCATAACCATATGGGTCTGTAAAGTACATTTTTCATAATTCTATGTCTATGCCCATATCCTCTTTCTCTACTTTTGTAAATCCCTTGATGACTTGGGAGTGATCAGACACAACCATTGCACATATCTCTCTAAAATAATGCATGAAAGCTGCAAAGTATAGATTGGGAATTTCTTGTAAATTGTATAACACTTTAATATAATTAGAAGTGGATAAGAATTGAGCCACCTGAGTGCCTAAGTTATAACATCTTTCACCACCTTTGATGTTTTACTATATTGATGAGTTATCATATCACTCAATCCTTCACATGCAAGCTTTGAATGGAGTGGATCCTTTTTGTTGATATGCCATTCTTCTTACTGATGTGGCACTTGATTGTAATGGCAGTTGATGATTTTTAAACTATCAAATTAATGGGGCTTTGGCCATACATTATGTATTCTATTTATGACACAGACTCATCACTTTTCAAAAAAAATTATCAATATCCCACCCTATAATTAATCATTAAATACAATGGCTTGACCAATTAACTACATTATCTACTCTAGATTCAGATGCACGTGTCTTTCCTAGACTTAATTGATGTCCATATACTATACACATTTGGCCACCTTGTCCATTTTATCCATAGTAATGGAACCTTCAAATTTTGTGTGGATCCTTCTGATCACAGACTATAAACACACTTACATTTACCCACACTTGTTTAAATAAAAATGTAAAACCCAAACTATCCAAAAACAACACTTTAAAATCCTAACTATTATCTAATTGGTATGATATAACACCTTTATTCTATATTTTTTTTGAATTAATGATGGTAAGACTTCAACCTACAACCATTCACTCTCCTAGGTAAGATATTTCCCTACAAATATCATAATACCACAATTTCAGGCTGTGAAAGTTCATGGATGATGTAAGTGCCCATCCACCAGATGTTAAGATTGCCAGGGAAAGATCTAAACCTACTAACATATAGAAGAACAAGTTGATTTACTTGGAATTCATTTATTCATAGATTTTTATCATGACATGCCTTCTAAATATGCTTATTTATCTCATAGGCCCATACTGCTATGTCTTGATTCATCCATGTGATTCAAGTCTAGTAACCTATGAGTCAGTGACTCTTGATCACCCATTCACAACACATTATTGACCCACAAATTGGAAGTACATATTCCATAGGCATCATAGCTTCAAGCCCATACATTATTTGAATGGTCTAAACCCTTTCACACATTTATAATGTGTGTGATAAGCCCACATAACTACTAGAAGTCTATCCTCCTAGTCATCTTGCTTTACATCACATATTTTAGTGAACATCTTACCGATCACCTCATTTGCATCTTCAGCTTGGCCATTTACCTATGGATGATAAGTGGTGATTTTATGATGTGATATTAAGAACTCATTTGTGAGGGTCTTGATGGTATTATTCATAAAATGAGTTCCTCTATCACTTACTAATTTAATAGGACAACTAAACCTAGTATTGATGTTCTCATACAAGAACGTAGTTGTGTCCTTCACACCATAACTTGGAGTTGTAATAGATTCCACCCACTTGGTAAAGTAATCCATCACAATGATTATATACCTTGCCTTTTTATATTTACTTAGGGGATTTATTGGCCCTATAAAGTCAATGCCTTACTATTCAAAGGTCTGATGTGCTAACATGGGCTTTAAGGGAATCTCATCATACTACTGTGTGATTCTCTATGTATCTTAAAATAGGTATGGCCACCAAATTCCACTTTGTAAAATCTTCCTCATAGTTGTATCTCCTACAAAGTGGCCTCTTATAATTCCCTGATGTGCTTTATCCATGACCTATGCACACTCATGCTCTAGTTACACTTTACATAGAACTTCATATTTACCTAAGTAATACAAAAATTCATTAACAAGACTATATAGAAGAGCTCTGTTGATTAGTTATTTCTTATCTCTTTCTGTATAGTGTTTTGGGAATGCCCCTATTCAAAAAACTATGGCATCTCCTGTAGTTGATCCAGAATTGTAGTCACCCTAGATAAGTGTGTATCTTGTGACTCATATTATATCTCCTTAGGTTCCTCACCATTAGTCATCCATCTAATCTATGATATGGACCAACATTTTCCCATCCTAGTTTGATGTCAATTCAAAATTAAAATTCCTAGAAAAGCATCATCCAACATGATATTCATTCACCCAATAGTGGTTTGTTTATGAGGTATCATAGATATTGATGATCAGTGAACAATTTGAATGGTATGGCCAAAAAGTAGTGAATAAACTTATATAGTGTAAACACTATCACCAATGCTTCTTACTTAGTTTCCCTATAATTCTTCTTTACGTCTAATATTTTTCTTCTTGTGAAGTGGATCAAATGATCCAATTCTCCTTCTCCTAGATGTGCAATTATTAATCCAACTAAAAACCCTAAATCATCCACATGCACATGAAAAGATTTAATCTTATTTGGGAAAACTAAGATCAAAATAGTCACTAGTCATTACTTCAAATCAACAAATGTAACCTAACAGTCATTTGTCCATCCAAACTAGACTCCTTTTTGTAGCATCTACTCTAGGGGGCTAATATAGTGACATACCCCTTGATGAATTTTGGGTAGTAATAGGTGTGTCCTAGAAAATATCATATTTATATTGAAGTCTTGGGTGGTGACATGCTCATAATGATTATGATCTTATCCTAATATACCAAGATCCCTTTACTACACACTACATGATCTAATAAAACACCAAAAGGTGTGAAAAATAGACATTTCTTTAAATTTATCACTATCATTGTGCTCTACATCTCTCTAACATTAACCTAAGTTTTGATAAAAATTATTTGAATAAAGAGAACATTGCCTAGTCATCCAAGTATACTTCTAGGAAGTCATGGATGAAATATTTAAACATAAATTAGCACAACCCTAGAGAACATTACAGGTGAATTTTTGAGTCCAAATGGCATGACCTTGTAAGAAAATGAACCCCATACTATTACGAATGTGTTCATGGTCATGTCTTCCTCTATGATGGGTATCTAATGATAACTACTAAATCCATCTATGAATGAGAACACTTCATTCCCTATGACAACCTATAAAAATTCATCTGTGAAGGGAATGAGAAATGGGTCATTAACACAAGCATCATTGAGGATGTGGTAGTCTCCATAGATTTTTATCTACCTAGTCTTCTTTGGTTATACTACCATAGGACTAACCCAATCATCTTTCTCAACTAGGAAGATAATGCCTACTTCTAGCATGCAATCAAGTTCAATTTTCACTTTCATCTTCATGTTTGGGTTCAGCATATATGTTCTTTTTTTGATTGGATGTGTGCACTCTTTTAAATCTTTGTGCATCTCCCTAAATAATGATCAACACCTTTGAATTATATGAAATTTATAGGAAAGACATCTTGATAGTCTCAAAGTAATAGTAAAACCTTTAATATATCTTCTTACATGTAATAGTTTATGACATGTGCCATTTTGGTCCCATATTCTATGCCAATATTTGTTATGTGTTCCTTTAATGGCTCTTAGAACATCCTAAATTCTTCTTTAGGATTGAAGTCACATAGTATGTGTTCTCCTTCACATTCTGAGAACTATATATGTCATAGCTTTTCCTCCTTAATTTCCTTGATGAGTGATTCTAGTAGAGGCTCTAACTCTCTCTATTTCAAATAGATCCCCTATATCCATGTAATCCTTGTTATTTATCATAAAATATTGCACATCCTCCTCTTATATCCTATGGCAGGGCTGAATCCATTGTTGAGCCTCTCCTAAGCCAATTTCCTAAATCTTCATGATGTGAGTTAGGTTTTTCATTATGACTTCATATAAACTAGGTTACCATGGTGTTGGTAAATATTTAACTTTGACATGACATATAAAAATTTTCATTTTGTGTAAAATAACTTGTACCTAAGGATTATCACTTTCAAAAATGAATGTTTGAATGACATCATCTTGGATCTAGGCCCAATGTTTTATTTCTCTTTGTCACTCTTGATGGATGTACCATACTATAGGGAAAACACCTAGGATATAAATAAAATTATGTGGCCAAAATTTAGGAGAAATACATTCTAACATCCATACCTTAATATACTAATACACATGTAATTATGGGCATTTGCCCTCCTGATAAATAGGCCAGTCTCTTCTAACAATATCTGGTAATTGGAATGGAGCTAGGAGCAGTGTACATGTTTTTTCCCATGTTAATTAGACATCCCTATAGATGGCCTACTAGTTCATATCAATCCCATTCATCACATAGTTGAGAGTACTAACCCTCTAGGTCTCATTCGGTATATGTTTTTGAAATTACATGATGAATTTGCCAACATCCTCCATGGAAAAATAATGGGGTATTTATTGCTTAGTTGCAAAGACCATTCACAATAGTCATAACTCATGATATCCTTTCACCTAGTTGAGTACATATGTGTTCAATTCTTCACTAATTGAAGAAGCTCTATCCTATGGGAGAACACCTTCTGGATTGGGTTCTAGGTAGTCTTGCTCAATACAACTCATTTGATATATAAAATCTATATCAGATTATGTTATAAATCTTATCATCATTGATCTCACATCCTCCTCAACCTTTTGAGGAATCTCTAGGGTATTCAAAACCATCTTGTCTAAGATTCATTCTAAACTAAGAATCTAAGTTTTCATAATAGTATTCTTGTAGAGGAAACTATACTCGATTATTCATAGAGTCTTCTACTTATCTTGGACTATAGCATTTATCTAGCTAGCATTGTCATCAACATAAGGTGAGTCTAGTTCTTTTGGAATGATATATGGCCTTGACTTAGTCTTTTTCAAAGGAATGATAATGATCTTGTCATCATGATATGACTCCAATTGATTCATAACTATGTTAATAGTCATGCACACATCATAATCCCACTTTTTACCTATTAGATTAGGGTAGTGAGTCTCATTTGTCTTGATATTAATCACTTTGAAATCACCTTATAGGCTGAGTTCTATGACTTTAATTTCTACGTCCTCTAGGTGACCAATGGGTTTGACCATTCCATAGTCCACAAGGTTGAGCATGTCAGGACTATAACTCAACATAGGTCTTCCCAAGGCTTCCCAAGTGGATCTGGGGAGCATATTTATAGTGCTTCCAAAATTGAATACAATGTTGGGTATGTCATACCTGACTAGTTTTATGTACATGCTTGCATCAATGTCCCAAGGTTTCTTAGTTTTTTACAAACCAAACCAACATATACATTTAATATTGGCCTTTCTATGTACATTTTGATAGGTTATGGAGCATGTTCATTATGTTTTGGGATATCTCCTCATTTTATAGTATACTAAGGAGTTTCATCAAATCCATCAGTGTAGTGATACCCCATCCTATCTTAGTATACACACTATCTACCCATATGTATGTGCATCAAGATCAGAATCATCCCCTTCATTTGTCCCTTACTACTATATTATCTTCAAAATATATGTAGCTTCCTAGATCATGGCCTTTTTAGAATTAAGTATAGGGTATCGATCTGGCCATGCATTTTTAATACGCAAGTCTTTAGGCATTTTTAATGGAGGTAACCCCTATGTTTCATGTTATTGTCTGTTTACTGCCTATACCTATAATTTGGCATCCTCCCTTTGCTATGCATGGATCATGTTAACATTTCTAATAAGTCTCTTCCTCTCTTGTCTTTCTAAGACTAGACAATCTTATGTATTAGGTTGCTTTATCACCCTACAATATGAGTAGTAAGGTTGCCTCTGAGGATTTATAGGATAATTTCCTTACACATGGTTTATTTCTCCATAGAGATAATAATGAGTGGGTGGCATAGTACCATTGTTTCCTTATCCTCAATATGCACCACCTCGATATCTACCTCTGTATCCTCCTTTGTTCCCCTAAAATCCCCATCCACCTTGGTGCTAATGTTTCCCCAAATTACTAGTATTATGGGATGTATTCTATCCTTGATGCTATGTATATTCATTAAATCCATCCACATGTGACTCTGGTAGGTTTAAGAACCATCTTAATTGTTTTACTTGAGGAATCATAGGATTTCATGGAGTTTGATATGGGTAAGTCATAGTTGGTTGTAGAAAGTTTCACGAGGTGATATTCTAGTTTTGCATGGAAGGTAGGGGACCTCCAGTGTTTGAGGTTATTTTTATGCTTTAGGAACCCAATACATCATCGAGGGATTCAAACCTGTTATGATGTTCCTATATTTATGATTATCCTATGTCATAGCTACATCTTTCTACACAATAACCAAAAATATGTTTTGAGTTATATCCTCCTTTAATTCCTAGAGTTCACAACAATCCTTGTCATCATGTGTAGGTGACTCTTAGAATTTTCAATACATGTGCTAAGGAGGCTTTATGTACTACTATAAAATATTAAAATGTGAGGTTGCATGATATACCACTCTACTTATCTCATATAATTTTGCCTTAACTTGAGGGCACTCATTTCTATGATGCTCTTGTTGTTCACACTCTATACACCATATATCTAACTTGGGTCTCTCAACCCTTCCTTGAAACTAATCTAATCTACTTAAAACAATTTTGAAGGTGCTTTATACCTTGGATGATGGTGAATATGCATCCCCTTACTATTCAATTTAATCTACCTGAATTGAAGTTGCTTTAGCATCTACTTTATCTCCAAACTAAGTTTAGTCCCTAGAAAATCTAATCCTTGGCCATAAACCTTCTAAAAACCAAGTGAATTTATCTTTATCTTCAAAAACAAACTCTATTTTTTTCATGATGTTAAATAATCTATTATCATAGTCACCAATGGTCTCTTAGGGTCCTTGTCAGATCTCCTTCAAATCTTGGATTGTTTGGCTTGAATTCTTATTAACCTTTAACTCTATGATGAGCCAGTTCTTAACATCATCCAAGGATGTTCTATTTGTATTTTTCCTAAATATGAACTCAAATTCACATCCACCCAAATCACTGATCGATTCAAAATTCTTTATATTATTGTTGGTGATTGCTTTTTCCTACCATTTCATGTTGTAGGTAAGTATTATTTAAGGTCCACATACCCATCATAAGGAGCTAGATTTATAAAATCACCCAATTTCACTACCATAATATGGTTTCTTATATATATCACTATTGATTATGTTTCAACCAATGTCAAGGATGGTTGTGATTTCAAAGACTTAAGCACACTTGGATATGGCTCTTGATCTGGTGGAAGTTGTGATGTTTCCTCTAGTTCTATGGATGTGGTGGATGCAAATATATCTCTGTCATTTCCTTCTTATAATATATGAATTTTTGTGATGAAATTTTTATCTTACACAAGGATTAGAGGATCTATCTCTGTAGTAAGTAATTTTATGCTCTTCTTTTGTTGGTTTGAAACTCTACACAACTTCACAATATGCAACCTTTTGTAAATTTAGAGTTTTTAATGAAGTTTTTTTATAATTGGTCCTTTCCAAGTGTCATCATCTAAATTCATAGGGGAATTACTAATTTTTTTTTAAAATGTGGACTTGAGGGATATGTTCTTCCTTGGGAGATGATCCTTACCTCCAAATATGTATTTATTGAAACTTGAACCTGTATTATGTATGTGACTATGAGGTAATCCTTTATGTTCTTTCTAGAATAACCCTTCTAGAAACTATGAACTCTTACTCATATTTTATACTTCTATACTAATACCTTCTACTTTTATCCATGCTAAGCCATCATCACTTCCTCTCTCTCTCTATCTCTACTTGGCCCAAGCTCCTCACTTTTTTCCTCTTCACCATATAATTCTCCTTGTCTCCTCTCATCTAAATCACCAATGTTACTCCTCCTATTCCTATTTGCATTTTCCTAAATCACACTCTATCTATTATATTTCCTCTATTATCACAACTCTCTTTCTAACTCTAGAGTATTTTTTTATCCTTCACCTTTGGATTCTCCATGATGAACTCAGGTTTAATCTCTATCTTTTCATATTTGATTCATTCTCCCATATCTCACATAAACCCCCATACACCCCAAGTGACTACTCCATATTAGCAAGAGTGGGTACCATATCTTTTTTGATATCCAACATTTTTATTTACTACAAAAAAATTCCTCTGGTTCCTCTCAAAAATAGATACTTTGCTATGTCAAAGGATAAATATCCTTGCACTATAAAATTAGTGATATATCTATCAATAGTGGTAGATATCTAATGATCAATTGCCTACATCCAATTTGTCTCCATATTTTACAATTGTTCTATCTTTCCCTCAATCCACATAACGGTGTCACTTGCTCATGGTCATAAATAGTGATATTCAATTTGATCCAACCAATCAGCTAAAAATCTTGATAATTTACACTAGAAGATCTCATAAAGTTCATCATAGATGTGTTCTTGTATAATCTCCTTTGAGGTACACCCAATTATTGAGCCTTCTTTCTCTATGAATTCAATAATTTTATGGTCTAACCATCTCTCTACCTCTCTTTAGATCGATAACCATCATAATATCTCCATGCTCATTATACCATTGCTAGCAGAGGTTCTTAGGTTTCACTAGAACATACTAATTATAGGGATAGGTTGTACGAAGTGACATAGTGATCTTGCAGAATGTTTTAATCAAAAATTCGAATTCATAGGCAAGTTTTATCATAGATAAATACACTAGTTTAAAGGTTCAATGCATGATGGGGACTACTTACATATATATAAATTGATGCATCAGAGCAATATAATGAAGGAAATAGTCATTAAAACATAGGAAAAATTTAATAATATACCAATAAATAACACAAATATGTATAATTCATATTAAAATATCTAATACCAGGGATAACAATAAGGAAAACCTCATAGATCGGTGTCCAATTCTATCAATACTCTATGAGAAAGCTTTTTTAGAATAACATTTACCATTCTATTACTCATATACATGTTGAAATAAACATAATCATTAACCCTTCTATTACATTCTTTACAAATAATTATAGGTATAAATTCTTATAGTTGTAACTTCCAGATTTACCATGCTAAAAATAGATCTCCATATCATATTCAGTGGAATATTGACCAACATGGATATTCCCATAACAACTCCTAACAACCCACAAATATAATATAACTATAATTTCCATAAGATTTTCTCTTACATACAACCAATTTTATATTTACCATTTATCGCTAACATTTTCAAAGATATAAGACAATGCTATAAAAAATGACAAATCAAATGGCTGATAATGAGATCTAATATATTTTCACTAAAAGTTTATTATCTCCACTTTAAAAGTAAATTATGTTTGATAATTTAAAATATTTTGATGAGTTATTCCATACAATCAAAGAGCATGAATTCAACTTGATTACTTTGAACAATCTCAAGAACACTTCAAAGGTTCATTTTACTTCAAATGTAAAGTTTCAAAGCAAGCCACATCATAATAACAAACCCAGTGGAAGAAAGAATGAAGCTAAGATTATAGATAATGTTATCTCACAATTGAATATGAAGCTTCTATTAAAATCTCCACCAAAGAGGAAATTCTCAAGCTTACCATCCCCTCCTTACATATTTTTACAAAATCTAATTGAATGCAATATCATCACTCTTCCTCCACCAATAGAAGTGGACATGTCTAGACAACACTGTAAAATTTCTTATAGCAATGCATATTGTGACTACTATAAATTTAATGGGAGTTCCAAAAATATATGTTGCAAGCTTAACCACAAAATTCAAAATCTTATTTATGAGAACATTATTAATATTGGCACACCTATTGAAGAGTATAAGCCATAATAAAATAAAAATTAAAAGCTTAAAATTTACAATGATCATTTTTCAAACCATGAAGTGACAAATTATAACAAGTATAATTTTGAAGTGTATTACACATATAATTCTCATTCTCCTCCTTATACATATGGTAATCCACTTGATAAAATCATTGGTACAATTACAAGCAAACAAACAGCATGTCTTATGATTACATTTGATGATAGCTAAGTTGTTGATGATGATTCCAATAGACATGCAATCTTTATTAAATTATATGTTTATAATAAATCCATCTATAGTGTTATGATATACATTGGATCAAGTGAAAATGCATGCACCATAACACTCCTCTACTCTCTTGGTTATACATAGTAAGATTTACATGATACTTACAGATTTTTTAAAGTATTTGATAGTCATATAAAAGATACTCTTGGGCATATAGTGTTACTTTTACATATGGGACCTCTCATAGTGCCCATTCTATTCTTAGGTCTACCAAGTATAGGGGTCTTTGATATGATACTATAATGCCTTTGTATATAAAACATTTACATGACACTTATAAAAAAAATTAAAATCATTTGGTGGTCATACGCCAGATACTCTTGGTCATATATTGATACTTTTACAAATGGGACCTCTCCTAGTGCCCACTCCATTCTTAGTTATACCAAGCATGGGGGTATTTGATATTATACTAAGATGCCCTTGGATAAAAAAATTAAAGTGATATGTTTTGCATTGCATAAATGTCTCAAATATATTAATGGTAATCAAGTGGTCAAAATTACAAGAATCCAATATGAATATCCTTTGAAATAAATGATATTTACTCTTAAAAAACATATGGAGGGCACATAAAATGAAAAACATGGTAACAAAATAATCTATATAACTATTCAATATCAAATTACAAAATCATTTTCTCCATCTGAACATCATCCAGTTACACGTGAGCATATTACATAATCAATTTTTCCATGTATAAATGAGCATGATATAATTACATATGAACATAATTAGTTATTTCCAAATAGTATGGCACAATGTTTTAAACATAAAGTGGCACTGAATTAGTTCTTCATATTCTAAAGAACCATAAATTATTAGATAGCTTCACCATAGGTACAATTAGTTGCATCTTCTCTTATTACACTTGAGGATTTAGGATCACATGGGTATATGAGTAGTAATTCAGATGGTGATATTACAACATATGACTCATATTTAGATTTAGAAGAATCTACATTTGACACTCCTTCATTTGAATTCATTCCTTCATATTATACCATGGGTTATGCATATATGCCTCTCATTATTAATATAATTGGTTAGCTACTTGAATTTTCCTTTGTTCATAGATCAAAGATCCTTTGATTTTAATTCATTGATACATCTTTTATCCTTTACCCAACCATTCTTGTATCCCTTGGATTTATTTTCACTTTTGTAACTTTCCCTCTTTCATTTTCAAACTAGTTTGAATAATCCAAAACACCCATGTTACATTGAATTCAACACACATTCCTTATGGAAATTCACTTGCTTACTATTGCATATCTATCATGTTATGGCCTCTATTGCACTTACATGATCACATCTATCTACTCATATATTTTTCATGATCACACGTATATTATTTCCAATTTGGGGGCTTGAACATACTTATCAACATGATTATGATTCAAATCCTCATACATTGGAGGCATATTGCTCACTTTCCTTCTTACCACACTATGTTTCATCACCTTGTTGAGGATTGTTCAAATCCCTCTCATTTATTATATTTTATATACCTTGATTATTATCATTTTTAAAATATTTAATGTTAAAGTATTTTAGGAAATTTCAAAAAAATCACATATGTCAAAAATTCAAAAAAATCAAAACATTTTCAAAAATTCAAAATCATTGTTAGGTTGTGGAGCTAAAAGCTTCATTGTTATGCAAATTGTGGAGGTTGTTGAGTTATAGAGTAATTGATGTCGGTCAGGCCAACCGACATTGGTCATCTTTAGCTACACAGTAACCGACATTGGTTAGGGGTCAGCTGACATCAGTCAGACAAGAATTGACATCGGCAAACTATGCGTTTCAGAACTGGTCTAATTTTAGATGGACAGTCAGTTTGCATGTAAAGACTAATTTTAGTCTTGAGTCTGCATTTCTAATTATTGTAATTGGGAAGTCTAATTATTGTTTGATTTGGGATCTATTTAAGAGACCCATGGGGCTATATTGTAATCAAGGACTAAGGACAAGGAAGAGATCCTTCCAATTGTAAGATCAGTTGATCTGCAGGTAGCAAGATCAGGGAGATCTACATGCTAAGTAAGATTAGTTAGATCTACAGGTGTGCAAGATCAAGGAGATCTACTTGGAGTACTTGGTGGACTAGCGGTAGGCAAAAACAATAATTGGGTTGATTGTCACTGACTGGTGGAGGGAAAAACTCTATGTTTGAGTTGTGATTTTAATTGAGAGAGAGAGAACTCTTGAGGGAGAATTACTGTACACCTAAGAGGTGTGGGAAGAGTGTGATTTCTTCATTGTATTTCATTCTGGAAGAGTGTTAATACAAGATTTTATTGTCTCTCATATTCTGTGTTGTTTCTAAATTCTAGTTACATATTACTTATGGTTAAATTTCCGTGTTTAGTTGCTTATTCAAAGGTAATCAAGTGTACTCTTAAGGAGTAGGATCCTGACAATCATGACTTATAAACATCCTCTTATGTTGCTAGCTTACTTGTTTACATATGTTATTTATTTTATGTTAATTAGATATCTTATTTTAGTTTTCAATACACAATTCTTTTCATGAGATACATAAGTGTGATACAGGACATATTATTGCATGTTTTTTTTGTCAGGATTTCCTTTTTACCCAACAACCTTACTAAGTTGGGGGCAGCTCTTCGTTCTTTATAGTAATTCAACAAATTGTATCTATCCACAACCTTTTTCTCATGTTATCTAATATCATAAAAATATTTTTATAATAACTCATAGTTTACATTTTACTACATGAATGTGCTATTTACTAACATTGACATTCATATATATGATCAATGTAGACTAGGATCATTTATTTTACACTTATTTTCACATTCTTACTTTACTACATGATAATTTAGGACTTGCTTACCTATATTGTGTGGTCCTTGACTTTGTGTGTGCAATATATACATGTTATTTCTTTTATGACATCATAATGTCATTTTTGTGTGGGCTTTAGTCTTATGTGTTCATGATACATTACCTTGTCCCTTGTATGTGGTCTTTGGGCCTTATATGTGACATCCTTTTCAAATTACATGACATTATATGACATTACTTATATGTTCATTACTTTTTACTATGGGTCCATGCTTCATACCACACATTTTTTCTATATTTTAATTTTATGCCATGATACATATCATGTACATCATTCTTATGTGATTCAATGTTATATCTATCTAGCACATGTTTCATATAAAATTCAATGCTATGATGCGATTCAATTTATATTTTCATATGATACTACATGATTACATATTTCACATATTATATTGTTCTCTTTTGAGATAAGTAACTTATAGGTAGCATCTTCCATCTCAAAATGGGGGAATCATAATGGGATTATATTCAAAATTAAAGTCCTCACTAGTAACAAAATTTAGATTTATGACAATATACAATTTTTAAAATTACAATATGGTTCAAAAAATTTAAATCATGGTGGAATGTGATATGCATGTACACTCATTTATATGGTTGATTTAATACAAATTCACATATACTTGATGCATATGCATGGGCATATGTAAAAATAGTTAAATGTTTCAAATAATTACAATATTCAAATGGAAATCAATATCAATTTAATATATATAGGGGAATTATATTCATTCATGTTCATGTTTATACATAAAATTTTCAAATTTCACAAGTTCAAAAGTTTTAAAGGTACAAACGTTTCAAATAAAATCTAGATTTGTCTACAGTAGTGTGATTCATCTCATTTTTAAATTGGACCACGTTAAATTTTAGTGACACTCAATAACTATGGTGAAATGTAGCAAGACACATTTGGTGGTTCCATCTTTTAAGAGTGCTCATTGAGAGTTAGAGCATACAATCTTTCTAACTCAATGGCTTATAAAGTTTTCATATTGAGAATTGATCACTCTCAATTCATCACAGGTTCAACATTTCTCCAAATGTCTTAACAAGGGGGCACACACTTCTCCACTTTCAAGTTATAGGGAAATTAGATTTCATACTCTTTCATTTGTATACTTTTCTTACTCTCTTTTTAAATTTTAAATCTTGATTTTCATATTTTTTATTTTAAAATATGGAAAATAATTGTTTTTAGTGGCATTCTTACAGGTCTCGTATAGAGGCATTTTCACAATCAAGCTTTGCATAAAAATATAAAGTGTGCATACATTTACATATAATTTACTCTAGTTATTTCACTTCATTACATCACTAGAATAAATTGGGGGAAATTTAAATGTCAATTAATCATTAAGTGTTTGGTAATGTTGAATCTTGACATCCTTACCCTACTTGGCATATTAGCCATTTTGTTAACTTATAATCTCCATGGGAGAATTTTCTATTCCATTTATTATCTTTAAAATTAAAAAAAATTAAAAAATACCTATTATTCTTATATATTCATTTCAACCCATTTCCATTAGTCTATGACTTTATGGGATAGGACCATAGTAGGTGGACAATGTCGTACTATAATCTTGTCCACTAGTTCAACATTTTCCCTCATACTCAAATGGTAACTTTTTAAATTTTATATGTTTCATATTACCCCTCCTATAATTTTAGTAATTTTGGTTAACATAACTATTTCAAATATTATTCTATAAAATCACATCAAGGCCTCTCTAAACACATCTAGCAATCACTACTACACATTGAGTAAAAGAACACTATTCTTTCTAATTCAAATTCTAGTTTATTCTAACACTGATAAGCCAAGGCTGAAGTTATTTTATTACAAGTCAAGGGAACTCATTTTCAAGAACTCAAGTCTATCTATATATTTGCATTCATATAGAACATATCAAGAGTCACACACTCACTCTAGAAGGGAAAACCACTTCAGCCTAAGCCTCATTTTGGCTACATAGGAAGCACTCATATTACATGGGGTTTTCTAAGGATAAAATGACTATTCCTCTTGCCTAGTTACCCATTTATATTTGATCTACATTTGGTTTATTTTTTAATATCTAAAATATGTATTTGTATTTATTTTGTGTAGCAAATTGGGACACATAACCACTCAAAAAATCCTCACAAGAAGGTGCAAGTACCTAGAACATAAAATTAATCACACAATCAACTAGGATGTAGTTGTAATAAATTAAAAAGGCCATAGTGTGGATTTTTCCTCCTAGTTCACCTTCTCCCAATAAAATTTAAAATTTTTCTTTCAGTTATGACATTGTTCATAGATATTTTAAGCTAATTTCCATCAACAATCAACCTATATAGTTAGCACAAATTTTGTTTAGGATAGGTTTTCATATTTTTTGTCAAATTACTATATATATCTCTCATTTCAGATTATGTGAAATTATGTATTATACATTTAATTTGTATATTTTTTAGATCTAAATCAGTTTTCAATAGTTTATATATTCTTAGCATTTCATTGTTTAATTTTAAAAAAATAAACAATATGGAAATGTTGGATCATCTGGTGTCGGTCAAACACATTTATTATTGAGATAAGAGAAACCAGTTCATGTTTTAGATCATGTTTATATTATATTAAAACTTAACATGAATACTTGGTATTTATTTGCATAATTCTAGTTATCTTGTAAACTTTGATATTATTTTTCCAAAAAACACATGGAACTATTTCTTTTGTTATTTTAGGTCTTTTGAAAACCAAAAAATCATCAACTTTTTATTGATAAAATTAACCATAAAAAATCATGCTAATGTTATTTAATTATGATATTAATATGTGTTTTATTTATATAAGATAGTTGTTAATGAAATATAATAATTGTCTATTGACAAGATAAACTTCATTAATAATAACAGTTTACAAATTTTTATAATGTTTAGATAAAGTATCTAGACATTCAATGCTCAATGGAATGACTTCAAATAAATTAAATGGAAATTAGAGAGATGAATGAAATGTTACACCACTCGTATTATCACCAACCTTGTCTGTGAATTATAAAATCAACCCTTTTGGTTTCAATAGGGCATTATTTATTGAGTTGTTAAAAGTTTTAAAATCAAATTTTCTATGAATGGCTTCCTTGTTCCTACACCACCTATTAAAAAAAGGTACAATATAATTGTAGGGTTGGTATGTTTTTTCAATGTAATATCCTTTAAATTTTTATATTTATTTTTGATTTCTCATGGACTAATAAATATGTGACATTTTCTATTAGGAATGGATGCTTTACAAAATCAAATGTTCTCATGTTTTTGTGCATTGTTGAAGTATGCGAAGGAAGATCGAGATCTATGTCACTTTTTTTGTGCAATGTCACTTTTTGTTTCTACAAGGAGCATGTTTTATTGGAATCTTGGATGTTAATTTTTAATTCATAAATAACATCATACATATAATGACATTTTTTTATAACATAAACAAATAATGTCTCCTCCTACTTTATTAATTTTATGTGGAATGTGTATGCATCTTATCATGTCAAGTAATCATCATTTAGACTCTTTTCATAATTTTTGAATGGATCATATATTAAAATTATTTCCCTAATATATTTTTCATTATTTAAAGTTCTATTATAACTGGCAAACCATATGCCATGTGGTTTTTTGTGGATTTTTTTGCCCTTTTTGTATGGAGGAAAATTTTATCAAAGAAAATATTCTTTAGAGCTTTTGGACATGAAATATAATAGTTTGTAATAGATTAGAACATAAATCTTTCATATTGATATAGTTCTTGATTCAAAAATATTTAATGTTTTAAATGAACTCTTGTCTTCAAGACAATAAATATTTATGAGTATGCATTTTATTGAACTATTATTCAGTGGAATGGGCATAACAATATGTCTAGGCATCTATTGAGAATAAGAATTTAATTTCCTAATTTTCATATCATTTTAAAAACATCAACCTTTAATATAATATGTTTTCCTCTTCACATATTGAATGCTTTTGTCATAGATTTATCAATTTTCATCTTATATGAACTAACATAGTTTGTATTTGCATATGTATTAAGGAAAATTTATGTGTATTTTATTTATAAATGGGAGAAATTTTTTCAAAAATATATTTTTCCACAATTTTATAGGTTTTATTTCCATTAATAGTGTTTTTTTTAATGTTACTTTGGTTCACTTCTATATATTCACTTTCATTTATGTTTTGATTATCTAGAAACATGACAAATGAAATTGAACTTTGATATTATTTTTATTCAAGAATAAATAAAATATGTTTTGAATTTCCTATATCACATGCATTATCCTCATTTTGGATTATTTTCATATGTTTCATTGGTGATTGAGGAAAATGTTATTTGCATTTTGACTTTTTTCTTCTCTTATAACTCTTTGTATGGCGATGTTGATGTACTTTTGCAATGTTTGGACTTATGTACTTGTTTGATAAAGCATTAAACATATAAATTGTCACTCTTTCCATATATAGATGCATTTTTCCATATTAACCAATGAATATGGGAATTCATTTTGATTTGAAATTTAGTGACCCAAAAATAGTTAACAATGTCTCCAAAACAGGATTTATCTTTGCACAACAATTATTTCAATGCATTTAATATATGTTTATATTAATGAGTGCAAGTGATTAAGTCACTCTTTATAATAAATTTATCATCATAAAAATCATTAATCAATGGTTTTTCATCAAGATAAAAATTCTTTTACTATTCATATAGTTTTGAAAATGAAAATATAAGTGGCTATCAACGATGCTCTAAATCAAATATTATATGAAGAAGCCAAAAATCATACTTAAGAATGCCTTGGGTCATGTATTATTCTATGTTATGAAAATAATCATGCTTCTCAATGATAATTTCACCCTTAAGAGTTTTGACATCATGAGGGAACATATAAAATCTTGAATCATGAACGTTTTAATTATTTTCCTTCCACAAGATCAGTTGCTTAAGGTAATTTTTTGTCAAATTTATTATTAAGGATATTTAAACATAATAATTGTTTATACTTCCCCATGTGTATTTCTAGATTATAATGAATAAGTTTAGGATGATCGTTAGTTATCTTTGATCTTGGGGAAGATTCAATAAATTCCTTATAGTGTCATTTCCTCATAATTGTTGGGCATTGTTCTCTTCATTTATTCTCCATTTTTCAAGTTGTCTATGGACTATGTTGTTCTCCCATGTGGTAATATTTTTTAGACAAAATTAATCCTTATGAACTTTGGACATGGGAAGATATAGGGTCAGGATAGAACTATTCATGGTAGAGGGTTTAAAAATAATCCTACTATGTGGTACATTCTAAAGAAGGGATATCTTACAAGACACATTGACAAGATTAAGGGAAATGACCTAGGATTATTT
The DNA here is from genome assembly GCA_037957365.1 of Torreya grandis. NCBI lineage: Eukaryota > Viridiplantae > Streptophyta > Pinopsida > Cupressales > Taxaceae > Torreya > Torreya grandis. Next base: position 7,269,345 of record JARHVA010000060.1, on the reverse strand, counting down.
GTAGATTTTTATAGGGACTAGAAGGCAAGAAAAATCTCAATGAGAGGGATTAATGTGTAAATTACTAAAGATTACATTTCTATGTTTTTTAATATGCCTATGGATGACCTTGATATTTTTAAAGACAAGTGTAATAAGAATTATGAACTTAAGTTATTATTCAAATACAAAGAATTTATGCAAAATTTTCAAGAAGAATTATTAGGACCTCACTTCCTAAGCTCTGGGAGAGGTAATCTTGGAAATCATTAAGTACATAACTTTAGATGGGAGTGTAGATACTAAAATATAATTATATATAGGATCTTAGTCTTGTACACTTGACAAATACCAATCATGGATTTACCCTTCAGTTCTAGACCTTTCTGATATCAAAAGGATCACATTTGCCATATCATTATGCCTAATTGATAATATTATGGACTGACCCTATCATTATGATTAACCACATCCTTTTTAAACTATAAAATATTAAAATATGATTTATATCCTTCAGTTTTAGTTAGAGACCTTCAACATTTTTATAACCTATCAGACACTTGCATTCACACAGGGACACTAGCATCAATGTTACTATCATGATTCTTTATCTAGTTTATGTACCTCAAAATCCATCTTAATTAAAAATATTTATAAACATATGGGCCAGCCTATTTGTCTTATCTAACCCTTCTATGAGATATTTTTTAAAAGTATGGTATAAATATAAATCAAAGCCACCTCATTATTCATCTAGCAAATACCAAGTAATCACTTATTCAAAATCATTCAATCACTTACATAACTTATTTCTACTTCTTTATTCTTCCCTATTTGTATATCAGTCATAGGAGTAGTCATATTATAGGTTTGAAGTATTTAAATAACAACCCATGATCAGTATTTGTTAAGTTATAAGATATATCATTGCATGCCCTTGCATATAGTGTATTTCACCCTTTTACACACAATCCCACACTGTGGATAAAACTACATATGTTTGAGGACCTCCTTAGAGTATTGTCTAAGTAGGCATCACTCATTGACAAATAGTTCCTTGAGGTAAACTTAAATTTTTTAGCCCACTAACCCATTTTTGTCAAGGTGACATGACCTATGGTGAAAAACTAGGGTTCAAGATATATACAATCATACATAGCATGTGTCAAAATATAGACACATCAACATAAAGGTGAAATAAAACCCTTACAAGTGTAGACAATCACTTTTGAATATAGTGAATATTTCATACAAGATAGAATGGTCAATTCATGGACTGGAGTGTTGACACTAGTGTCCATCGGTTTACGAAAATGTCTAGTCATCCATATATAATATTTTTAGTATCTAATGAAGGGATCTTGAGCATCAATCTATATGTTTCCATAATTGCACATCTCAAATCCACTTTAACATTTAAAAATCAGCTAAGTATTATTTATTTTTTAGGTTGAAATTATTAAAATATCAATTAACATTGTGATTTTTATATTTGGTATTTTTTTAGATTCAGTATAATGTGTTATCTAAATTAATTTAATTGATCTGCTTTAGAATATTTGTATCCATCTATTTGATTAGGAAATTACAACCCACTTAAACCTCATTGAATCATAAAATGGGTTAAACATTTGGTGTACCCAACCTATGTGTCTTCTTGTGAAAACCCTAGATTTCTTTAGGGATTTCTGATTTCTAATTATAGTAATTATTCAATTATAATTTTCTTATTATGTTAGATTATTTTATAGCATTTGTACATATCTTTTTTCTTGTTCTCATCTTAATCTTTAGAACATTTAAAATCAATAAAAATGAACCTATTCCTCACCCTAAGGATGATGATAACTACCATTCCTCTAACCAATTTCATGTTATCATTGCTCCAAAGGGTAAGGTATCCCATCCCATGATTTCAAATGAAGGTAATCAATTTATCCTTCCTCAAATCCCTCCACCTACCACATATATTTTATATTGTGTGTGTATGAATATTCAATCTAAAACACGTATATTTTGTTCTTGTGAAGCCCTTAAAAATAAAACCATCCTTATGATCAAGTTAATAGAATGGTTGTAAAATAAATTTAGTTCAAAGATCAAAATATTGGAAAATCAGATTACATACCTAAAGAATCCAGAATATGCTAGTGTTAATCATATGTTTTCATCTTCATCTAGTAATGTTTTACCTAACAAGGTTTCATATCCAAATGAAAAGATACAATAGAATACATCTAAAATAATAGATTTAAATATTATACCAAAGGCTACTAATATTTCAATTGAAATTATGATAGAAATGCTTCGAAAAAAGTGATCAAACTACTTCCTCTACATCTTATAAAGAGATAAAAATATTATTTTGTATATCATAGAATGCATGGGCATCATACAAGTTTTTGTTTTTATTTGAAGCACAAAATAAAAATAAAAATTGATAGTGGGGACCTTATAATAGATACATAAATCAAGATACCCACTCACATTATGAGTACCCCTCCTAAAACACAAGTTGAAAAAATAACAAATGTGGTTACCAATGGATAATTTGAAGCAAAAATAGTTGAAAATGAAAAAAATAAAGAAATAAAATATTTAAAATGTAAATATAGACTAAGCAGTGTTACAAAAACATCAAGATGAATAATCAAAATTACAAAGGACATAAGATGAAAATGAATAATTACAAAATCAATGTATTGCAAAGGCAATGATACAAAAAGAGCAATTGACAAATTAGTTTCAAGGTAAGCAAACAAACATACTTAAATCAAGATTTATAAAAAAATATGTCAACAAGCAAGAGACATTTAAAAAATAAAAAGTTCTAAATTTGGCTACATAGGGGGAAATTAATATCTATTCCTCATATCAGGACCCTTTCACTATCACTTCTCACATAAATGGAAAGCAAATTATGGATATCAGGTTTATGGACTATCAAGATACAATTTCTTATTCTATGTCTTTTTTTATCTCTATTAAAAATAAGTAATTGCAACTAGATAAAACTAATGTAATCATAACAAGTGTGGGATCAATTCAGTTAATAGTTTCATTTTCTTTAAAAAAAATTTCTCTTACTTTGCATGTTATTTATAATCCAAGTTCTTACAATGTTGTTCTTGTAAAATAATGTTTAAAATCAATAGGAATAATCATTCATAAAAATAAAGGTTTCATACCATTTAATCGTGAAGGAACAGTTACATCCTTTTATAAATAGGGAATATATTTAAAGCAAAGGAAATAGAAAGGAAGCATATATTTATTTACTATAAAAATATATACAAGTAATGACATATTAGTATAGGCAAAGGACACTGAACATTTTACAAAATATAAATCAAAGGCATATTGGAATAAAAAATTTGTTAAATCTAACATCATTAGATAACAAGAGGCATAGTATATTAATGATTGCATACCTTGATACATGGGCATGATACATGGCCTACACGGTGACATATCCTTGATGAGGTCCTTGGCTTCTAATATAACTTTTTCCTTATCCATAACATCTTTGCTAATCAAAATTCAAAAACTCAAACATATCAAAAAGTATTAAAAAATTACAAAAAAAATAAATATTCTAACAAAATAACAAAACATTCAAATCAAGCAAAATTTTAAAAAAAATGTTAAACATACACATGTTTACTAGATCCTTAGAATATATGTTGTTTACTTTATGTTATTACATATCATATCATTATTTTCTATACCCATATATTTCATGCATACTTGAGTGTGACATAGGTATACACCATATCCATAATACATGTGCATATGGGTGATGGGCATTTCCTCTTCCCATGTGACACACTATGTTATGGGAATATGCTTCCTTGTTCATGATCGATACAAATTATATTATTTTATGATCAATTTTAAATTATCATGTTAAACTTATATACTAATGATTACACATGTCTATAATCATGCTTACATATTACACCATGTACTTGATATGCTATGTTACATGACTTTTTTGTTAATTCATATACATAAGGACTAGTATGATATACTTATGTTGGTTGCTCATACTTCATTTATTTACATTGTCACTTCCTTGAGGGTACTTCTTATTTATTATTATCTTATTTGTGGAAAATTTGAATATGTTCCTTACTTTTAAGCCCTCTGAGTGTTATTTATGTATAGACATTTGAATATATCTTCCCTTTGATTGTGCAACATTTGAACATGTCCTTTGTTTGTGGTCTCCATAGGCCCATTCTATGTGACATTGAGTGTTATAGTGTGTCTGCTTAATTGTTTGTTGATCTTGTATTGTCACTTTATAGACATTTTCATGATCATTATCATGCATATTAGGGCTTTTTGTGATCACATACTATGAGATTAATTGATATATCTACTTAGACATGTTACTCATATATGATATGTTTTTCATACACAAATATATAGTTATATTATCATTTTAAGGTAAGGCATCTACCAAATTCCACTCCCCTCACCTCAAAAGTGGGGAGGGATGGGGGGAATATTAATCATGTAATTTCATAGAGAAATGACTCCACACATGCATAGTTGGAATGATTTTAAATATCTTACATGATTTAGATATACACTTGGGTCATAGTCCTATACATTTGGCACTATTTTTTTACAAATTTGGCACAAAGTTATTTGGATTTGTGATAGATATTATACACAATTATAATTATGAGATTATATGTTGATATATACTTCAAATTTAAACACATTATAGGTTCATATTCCATGAAAGTGCACCAAAAATTACAAATACATATTAGAAACATTTCACCAATAAGCACCATTTTTACCAAAAAGCACCATTTTGAACCTTTTTTGTCTATAGAATTTAGCTCATTTATATAGTACAATTGATATTTTTCACCCTCAATGGACTTAACACTACTTCAATTTTTTAAGTTAATTTGGTTATACCACTTATCTTGGATTTATTATACATTCACTTAAGTTGTGCAATTGAGATTTAGTGATCTCAATAGTCATGTCACAACTCACCCTTGCACTAGATTAGGGGCATAATTACCAACCAAGTTTCCTATTAAAATCTATAAGGTTATTTTTTTAACCTCTCTTAGCTCTAATGTTTCATAAGGAAGCATCTCTACTAAATCAAAGTACCAAGGGGAAATAGAGTTGCACCAACACACAGGTGTACTCTTTAATTGCTCTCTTTACTTCTTAGCATTTCAATTATTCAATTTCAAATTACATGTAAGGATTTATAATATAACATGATCTTGGTTACAAATCATAAACCAAAAATAAATTCACCATCGCTCAAGCAAATTTAAGGTGTGTTGTACACACCCAAGTACACATCTATTTCCTTTATCTTAGTAATTTCATCCTTATATATTAACTATATTAAGGGGGTGGGTTGGGGGAAGGGGGAGAGGGAATTTAGATACTAAAATATGCTTATATATAACATCTTAGTCTTGTACACTTTAAAAATATCAATCAGGGTTCTACGCTTTAATTCTAGACCTTCTTACTATTGAAAATCGCATTTGTCATAACATTATGCCTAACTACTTATTTTATGGACTGATCCTATAATTTTGATGACACAAATCCCATGTACACTACAAAAATATTAAAAAAAATATATTTATATCTTTCACTATTAGTTATATACATTCAACATTTTTATATTCTAATAGACACTTGTGTTTGTATAGGGACACTAGCATCAACTCTAGTGTCTAGATTCCAAGTCTCTAGTGTTCATACCTCAAAATCCATATAAATTGAAAATATTTTAAAATACATAGGTTATCTTATTTTTATTATTTAACCCTTCCATGAGATATTTTCAAAATGTGTGGTATAAATAAAAATCAAATCCTACTCATTATTCATCTATCAAATACTGAGTCAACACCTATTTAATCTCATTCAATCAATTATAAAACTAATTTATACTACACTATTCTTCCCTTTTTCTATATATATCATAGGATTAGTCATATTATAGGTCTGAAACATTACAATAATAAATCATCAGCAGTATTTATCAATTCATAAATTATTTCATTGCATGCACTTGCATATAATATATTACACCTTTATGCACACACAAGCCCAAACTTAGGGAAGAATACATATGTATAAGGCCCTCCTTAGAGTATTTATAAGTAGGTAATTCTCATTGAAAAATGGGTCCTTGAGGTTATTTCAAACTTATGAGCTTGATAAACTATTTTTTTCAAGGTGATATGACCTAAGGTGAAGAACTAGGGTCTAATTTATATACATTCATATAGAGCCTATGAATGTGATCAAGACACACCAACATAAAGGCAATAGAAAACTCTAATAGGTCTAAGAAGTCAATTTTTAATATATTTAATATGCCATACATGATAGAAGGTCGAGCCATAGGTAAAAGTGTTTATGTTAGTATCCATAGGTTGATGAAAGTGTTCAGCCCTCCATAAATGATAATTTAAGAATCTAATAACATGATCCTAAGATTCAGTATACCTATTTATATATGTACACATCATATATCTATATACACTTTTTAAAATTAGCTAATTATTATCTATTATATGCGTTTAAATTATTAGAATATTAGTTGGCACTATACTTTCTGCAAACATCATAATGTTTTTCAGCTTGCTCAGCTAGATGGAGAGGTATTACCCATCCCAGTCAATGGAATTCATTTAAATCCTTGTTATTAGAAGATTTTTTAGTTTTTGTATAATTATAACATATTAAATTAGTTTTCTATGCTTTCCTCTAGTTCCTTGTGTACATTTCTTTTCATTTGTGTGTTTCCCTTTCAATAAGTTCCTTAGGCACAATTGTTGTTTTGTTTCTTTTTTGGTCCTTATTGTTTCAAGAGGATATTTCTTGGAAAAGTTGAATCCTTGTATCATTTTCATAATCAAATAATAGAAAATAATTGAGACTCTAGATGCCCAATAGATCAGTGTAAGGCTATTAGTCTTTGCATAGGAGGCATGCAATCCTTGGATGTCATCAAAAATATTGGCCAATTTTGGCCCATATATAGAAAATCACCTAGATGGATTAGTTCTAGAAGTCTTGGTATGGTTTGATAAAGATGAATAGAGTTTTTGATGAAGTGGATGATCAAAAAATGACTTGAACAAGTTTAGAGGAGCCAAACTATCATAGCATGTCACACATAAATGAATGGGTCAGCTTGATTATGCATTTAATAAGTTAACTTAGGAAGCCTCTTAGAGCTAAAAGATCACATGGACATAATTTTTTTCATGCCTTGAATAGTCTCTATTAATTAAATGTCTTGATGAGTTTTCTATCTCAAGATATAAGCATTCAAAGATGAACTAGTAGATGAGAAGTTCATGGGGACATAGTTAAATCCATAATAAATAGCCATTTAAATTAAAATGTTCTAAGGATGATCATGCAACTGATAAGTGGAAATATTTTGGGTACTTGAATATACATCTAATAGTGTGAAATTATTGATGAAGATAGTGGGTCCAAGTTGATTGACAGTGTGTGATCCATCATACCAAAGCAGATCAATGGCGATTGAAAGTTCAACAAGTCAACAGATCATAAAATCAAATGAGAAGATAACAAGTGTCTAAATCATGGAATATCGAAGAAGATATAATTTTGATAGAAAATATAATAACATTAGTGGGTCCCAAATATCTTATGGAGTGTTTTTAATCATACATCTAAAGATCAATGACAAGCTTGCAGTCAAAAAGTTAGAAGATCTTAAGATTAAGTGAGGGACTGAAAAGTGTCATGATCATGGCAAGATAAAGGATCAATGGTACATATTTGATATTATTGATAAATATAAATGGCATGTATTGATTTATGTAGATAATATCAATGGTGTATAGGAGAAGGATCCCAAATTAAATGTGAGGCCACCACATGGCACAAGCACGGAGGCAGATGAAGCTAACAGTAGAATCCTAAGAACAAATGAAGAGCTTTTAAGTGGCACATTTTTAAAAACCCAAATTAATATCAGTGGATAAAATCAAAATTTTAAATCTAAAGGACTTCAATGGAAAACAAATGTGACCTAAGTTTGACCCAAGGCAAATGATTCAAAGGATGCCATTAAAGCTCAGTCAAGACGTCTATTGGAGGATCTAAAGCATGTAGACTTAGTTTTATTGTGTTTTCAACATCATGTATAATAAGTCCTTAGCTTCCACAAGTTTTAGAGGTAGAATAGGTCTGTTTAGACCTAATATGGTTTAGGAAAGAATCTATGTAATTTGTAAGCTATTCATTGACATATTAACTATAAGAAAACCAATAATTGGATTGGTTTTCAATCTATAATAAGACCTATGCTCAGGTTTTGAATCAGGGGTAGATGTGTGATTATAAAAAAGTGTTTTTACCTTTTTAAATAGTTATAGATTCAATAAACATGTATCTATAGCCATTAAAAACATACTTAAGCATGGCTCTATCAAGTCCATGGATATGATGACTTTGTCCTCATAATGAAAGCAAGTAGAGAAAATGTAGAAGATCAAAGCAAAGGGATTTGAGGATGGGAGAGTATAGTGGATCATTTATTTCTTCTCAAATCATTTAAGTCATAATTGGATCAAATATGGTTAAAAATTTAATAAGGATGGTATCTAAATTAATGACTCAAATGGCGTGATCCCCCTCTCCCCTTTCTCCTATATCTCTTATTCTTTTCCATTTGTAATCTCTCTGACTTTTGAGAATAAATTATCTCTCAATTCTAGAAGAGTAGAGACTCTCATTTGATAAGACTATACCCTATCAAAAAAAATTATGAAATACCTATTGAATCAATAAAGACTTTCTTTACCTATCTCTCCCCTCTAAATTATGTGTAGCAAATCTTGTGCATGATGGTATTGTGAAAGAGAATCTTCAATACCCATTGTCCTTCTTTCTTGCTCATTTCTAGGTGTCTTCAAGTTAGTTTTAGGTCTTATTTAGTGTTCTTTATGTCATTAATGCAAGATCGTAGTGAGTCTTAGAACTCCTATTTGCCTTCATTTATTACTTCCTAAACCTAGTTTATAAAACACTTATGCAACTAGCTAGTTTTATGAGATTGTTTGAGCTAGTATTATTTTATTCTTCCTTAGTGTTTACTTCATGCTTATGTGAGTTCTCATTTAAATTTGGTGCATCACCTGGTTAATTTTATTAGGATTTATTTCCCCCTTTCTAACCATTTTCTCAGTTAAAACATTAGTATAGGTGATCCATCAAGAGGAAGTCAGCCTTATTTAGAGGCCCAACCCCACCATAGGTGACCCATAGCCTAGGGTTGTTCTCATAGTGTATCTCAATTGGAGAGAGCCTGAAGAACCCTATCAAGGGTGAAAATTGATGCTATAACACTTTCCATATTTGTTATTTTTTTAGATTTGGTAAATTGTGTTATCTAAATTAATTTAATTAACATTTTTAGGATAGTTTTATCCATACATCTGATTAGGCTATTCTAACCCCCTTAACCTTCATTCAATCATAAAAATGGGTAAATAGGGAGGTTTTAAATACTATTTTATCACCATTTTGACATTTTAAACCACTTTAAACATAAAAATTTGGTTAATTTACCACTCTTCTTGCTAATGTATTTATATTACTCTATTACGGAAATTTGATTAGGGAAGGGTGACCTACCTATTCACCAACCTCTCATCTACCTTATTTTTTAAGAAGCACTACCTTTTTAATTTCCTTGATTGAAATGAACCCATTGTCTATGAGTAAGGAAGATAGTGGAGTGGGTGAGGAGGGTTGTTGAAATCCATCTCTCCTGGTAGGGGGTCAATAATTATAAGGGTACTAGAGGTATAAAAATAAAAATCCTTGTTGTTTGTTCTGAATAACATGAAAATAGAGAGGAAGGTTTTAACAAGAGTCCCTAAAATAATGATTATGATGCTAAATTTATAGGTATGAAAATTATCAAAGATGTATCATCGAAGGGAAAGGAACCTTGTGTAAGTAGTAGTTTCCCTACGATGGTAGGAGTGAAGAAAAGCACTAACAAAGTTAAATTCATTAACATTTATAATAATAAGGAAGAATTTCAATCTACTGAATAACACCTCGCTAGATGAATTTAAAAATATTGGTGATGAAGATCACCCTGCTTTATTTGATGGATTTATGGATTTACAAGGACCCAAGGGAGAAGTGAATAAGGAGTTTAATTTGCATAGCAAAGTGGCTTCCTTGGAAAACAAATTTAATTTGTAACTTATCATTCTAAATTGGTTCTACAATGATAATAGTAGGATCAAAGATAAATAGAATCTCTTTAAAATTAGATCATAGGAAAGAATAAGAGTCCAATGAAGGATTATCATTTGGGAAATGATTAGTGGAGAGTATTTCAACACATCTATAATTTAAGGGTGGAAAATGTCAACCTAAAGAACAAGATTGAAAAATTGGAAGGGGAGGTGGAAAATTTTAAGGATAATCTTGGTAAATTGGTGAAATTTAGAAAAGCAACCATTAAAAACTATGCCACTAATGCTCAGAATCTGTAGGATGGTCTTAAGAAGAGAAAAGAATTGGTTGTTCAAGAATGACCAAGTAAAAGGACTATAAACTAGAAGAAGAATATGTCTTAAGAAGAAATCATGCTAGAGGATGACTTTATATAAGTTTACCTAAAGTTCCTAAAGGAATATTAGGATGTTATGATTTCCCTTAATAATTGGTTAGAGTCTTAAGTTATCTCCTTGTTAATTTTTTCTATAAGGGGATGTTTTGTTATAATATTACTTTCATTTTGTTTTCTAATGTTATCCTTTTGATTTTTAGTGGTTGTTTTTGTCCTTTATCTTATTCCTTCATCATCTTATCTTTTGTGATACTTTTATAAGGGTTAGGTCTCCTTTAAACCCATCTTTTTTAACTGTAATAAAAAAAAATGTTTTGTACTTGAAAATGTAAGAAATTTTTGGAGGAATTAATTTTCATATCATGACAAATAATTTTGTTATTTGCTTTAAGTAATATGATAATATACATATTTTTATGGAAATTGATATATCCAATATTATATTTCTATATCTTTTTTAAACTTTTCTTGTATTTGACATCTTTTTATATTAGTTTTCCTCCTTTTAATTCTCCTTTACTAATTTTAACCCCCATTCATCTATCCAGTTACTCAATAATAATATTAGTTACTTTAAAACTAGATATATAAAAATCTATTATCATAATGTATTAACTCTCACTGTGAAATTTATAGATATTGAATTATTTTTTTAGAATTATTTTTATGAGACTCCTCAAAAAAAAGAGTTGGGAAGCTCATTTCATCTACAAATATTTTCTAGAAAATCTAAAGTAGTTATTGTTCCTCTTCTTAAAAAATTGAAATATTTTTTATTTTAGATCATAGATGCACATTATATTTATAATCCCCCATGAACAAAAATGTCACTAGCATTGTCACCATTACTGTTTTCATCTACAAGATCATTAGCAAATGAATTTTTATTCTCTTTATTATCATAAAAACAATATTGCAAAGAAAACTTCCCAAGTTTTGGTTTAGTTGTACATTTCCCATACAATGTAGTATTATTATTTTGAAATTTTATTTTAAAGATTTCATTTTAAAATTTTCACACACATTTACTGATTGATAAGGATTTTTATATACTAGGTGATGGTTCAACTCAAAAAAATAAAAGTAAAAAATATTGCATCATGACAGTTTTATTTGTATTATGTGAACATTTAAAGTTACATTTATTATTTATCCTTTCAATAAAAATTAAGGTCTTTGGTATGAATGGTGTCATATCTCTTCAAATGTTAATATAATTCCAATCAACCTTTTTTAAGATTGCTAAGTACTACTAAAAATGGTAACAGAGGATTCAAATCAATGTAGTCAGACGATGCAAATTTTGGAGATACCTTTTTTTGATATGCCTGAAGGCATTACATGGAATCACTAAGTTACATAATTTTTTGGCATCTTTTCCCATTTTTAAAATGCTTGACTTAATGATACTAATACAAATTTACTAAAATTTAAGCACGCTATATAAGATGTTATTATATAGTTTTTACTCTTACATTCAAACAATACATTGGATATTATATAGCCATTGTGATAACAACCCAACTTCCTATTAAATAGGTAGTTACAATAACAAATAAGCTAGTAATAGTCACAAGCATAACAAATTAACCACTAATCTATATATGAATTATATTTTTTACAACAATATATTTGTTTAACCTACTAACCAATAATAATCATATTAACCATACGGTAAATAACAAATAGTAAATAGTAATTTACCTTAACGTAAATACTAATCCCGAACATTCCCCCCTAGTTTTAACATAGGGAAAAATTACATCATGTGAATTGAAAATAGAATCATATGCTAATGCATTCTTTTAGGTCTGCATATTGTTTTCTAAATTTTGTTGTGTGGTTCTTGCTACACGTGATCACCTACATTCAAGATATTATCTCATTTTCACTTCTAATTGAACATATTAATTAGTAAAACATATTCTAATGAAGTATAGTAGCTATAGGATCTTTGTAATCAGTTGCCCTCCTATACAACTATTTTACATATTTAATGATATCTACATTATCCTCTTCTCCAACTTAATATGATAATATTACAATATTTTACCTATTTCACACACCACATTTTTTAAAAATAAAATATTATGAGGACTAAATCCTCATTATCTTCTTTTTTATCCTCTATCCATTTTTGTTTCCACCCAGACAAAAATAGCATAGGCAATCTTTACTTCCACTAAAAATTTCTTTTGGATTTAATCAATTTGGTGAAAATGTAAGTGTCACTAATGCAATGTGTGTCCCTTGAGTTAGTGAACATGAGGTTGATTTTTTACCTCCTTACTATGATGCTTCCTATATAAAAAAGGAAATGCAACTGATCTATTAATCAATCCTAGCTCAGAGAAGATAAATCCTACTTACACTTTTGATTATTGATACATTAAATATTTGGGGTCATGACCAAGATGGATGTAATAGACCTAACTAAGGGATATATTACCACAATAACATCACTATAGAGGGTTTCAAATCCTATAGTCAATCAACACCATGCAATAACCTTAACTAGGTCCTATGTTTTTATGTTCACAAAATTATATGCAAATGAAAGTGAAATATAATCTAGTGCTCACCAAAGATTGTGGCATAAAGTGGGGGTAATAAACATAAAATTAAACATGCATAGGAGAATCATAATTAATCTATGTATAGGTAAAACCCTAATGTATGAGAGACAAGTAAAAATATAAATCTATCTACTCTTACAAAGGAAGAACAAAGTTAGGACTACTTACCTTTGAAGATGAACTTGTTGAGCCTCAATATCTCCCTTGGACAAGGTGATTTGTAAGAGGTTATTATGATATGTAAGGATAACAAGGATAAGTCAGCTCTAGGCTACACAACTTCTTTATACATCCAAAAGACTTCTCCATAAGACAGGATCTATATCTTCAAAGAAAGTATTAAAACCTTAAACTATGTTCTTCAAGCAGAATGGTGGACAATTAGATGCACAATATAATCTTATTATCTTATTACTTTATAAATAGTGAAATGAATGTGTATATATAGTTGGATTTAACCCTAAACCTTTCTAAAATTTTAGCCGATAGGGTCAACCCAATCAACTTTGTATCATTATTTGATAAAAATAAATTAGGTCTTGGTCTAAGTTATCCAGAGCTGATTGAGACCCATAATTTGCTTTTAAATTTTTGAATATAGTGTCTACCTAGGCCAGTAGTGTAATGTAAACTATCAAAAAATATTTTAGGCTTAGGAAGGTGCTAAGGAAAGTAGTGGAATTCTTTGAGGAGTATGTAAGAGAGGAGGCAAGTCTTAGGGAAATACATAAGAAAAGGTTGTGTAGATAATAAGTGGTAGTATAGGGTAAAATAATCTTGCGAAGCACTAATGTTCTTCCCACCCTTTTCTCAATGCACCCTTTAAGGCATGCAATTAGATTAAGACTCAGTGGCTTCCTACAAGAGAGAAAGCATTAGTAATTGATAAAGTTTGAAAATAGTATGTGCACACATATGCCCTATTTGAATCTCATCACATGTCAGGTAGATACAATAGGGGATGGTGCTTTAGGAAAAGAACATAGCAACACACAATGTTGAAGTTAAATAAATTGTAGTAAGAAGCGAATAATATAAATGAAAGGATAGAATTGAAAAATGCATACCTCTACTTACCTTAGTGTTGTAGATAAGGAATGAAGTGATAGAAATGTAAAAGTGTCTAATGTAGGGAACATTAGGCAAACCTGTAGAAGTAAGAAAAAAAGAGAAAAAAATAGAATTTTTTTTAAAATATAAATTTAAGATGTGAAAATATTCTCTATGACATTAGGATTCCAAAATATTTTACCATTCAGAAAAAGAGCTAGTATAAACAAAGATATGGGAAAAAAACATAATTTGGTGGTAAATATTTGATAGGTAAATAAATTTGAAGAGTAAATATAAATAGGGTGAAAATAATTCATTTGTTATTTTTACCATTTTGATAAAATAGAGATCTGAGAGACCCAGTTTGATACTAGAGAAAAACCATGGTGAGGAAATGATAGCTTAGATGGGGAGGATGCTTAGTGGCCACAATGAGTGTAGCATAGGTAAGCAAACATGAATTTCAAATTTTTTGAGTAATTTTATTTTAATTTAATCCAAATATAAAAAATTGAATGGTAGAAAAATTATAAGCACTAAAACTGACCCTAGGAAATATTTTAGACTAGGGGCATAATGGGGCATTTGGTAGGAAAAAATTAGACCAATAAATTCCTAATGCATTTATAGTAAATAATCAAAAAGTCACCATAGGCAAAGAACAGAGTTGACCTAGTTGACTTAGTTCATAAGGTGAGAAGAAATTAAGGGGGCCAATTGTGTAGTAGTGGGATGATATAGTATTGATAAAGGTGGATGACTGGGTAGCAATAATTTGATGTAGTCTAAAATGAAAAGATGGTTGACTATGTACCTTTTGGCTAATGCAGTTACTATTAAATGGCTGATACAATTTTTTAAATAGGGTTGAGTGTGTACCAAAGGGCCGATATAATATGATAGATCTAAGAAAGGGTCAATTTAGTATCAAATAGTTCAATATAGTCTTAAAAAAAAGTTCAATTTAGTATCAAATGGGTCGATTGTGTTTAATAGGATTAGAATAGGGTTGATTTAGTATCAAATACATTGATTATGTATAAAAATAAGGAAACATATGAAAATAAATCAAACCAACTGATGAAGTAGTTAATTTGTAAATTTTTGAAAATGTATTTTAATTATTTATGACATGGAGATATGATACATCCTTTGTTGTTTGATATTTTACAAAGACAATGAAGATAATGGCACCTAGTAGATGCATCATGGCTACCAAATCTATTAGATCATTTTAATGACATGATTAGAGCTTGATTGGTTACCTTGGGATTAGGTAGAATCATGGAGATGAGATGGATCTCTTTGAGTGTTGATCTCATTATCATATTCCTAGGATCATGGGAATGATTCACCAAAACGTTTTGTAGGAGGTAGATTGGGACACCATTGAGGTGGGGATTACTCTAGAGGATGTCCATGCATTCTAGGACTTATGATAGGTGGGACATCAATGATTACTAATACACCAAAGTTTAAGTATTAGATATAAGCGTTAGCCCAATGGGCTACCTATTCAAATAAGATCCACCCTAAGTTAAGGATGAATTTTTTTTTATGTTTATATTGTGGCCATTCTAAATATTTAGAAGGTAGTGATAGGACTTATGATATCATGAGTTTTATGTCACAATTCAGACAGTAAAATATATGATTAATAGCATATATATATATATATATATATATATATATATATATATATATATATATATATATATATATATATATATATATATATATATATATATGATCTGATGCCTATCTAGTTTTGATTTTATAGATCTTATAATAGAGGAGACGAGATGGGGATCCTTATTTATGATAACATACCATGATATTTTGGATGGGGTGTTACCACCATACAACCTACTACTTTGGATGTTCCTAAGGTTTTATGTGCCCCAGCCCAAGTATGTTGGTTTAGATTGGTGGGAGAGGTCATGAGGAAAATATAGGCATGTGGGGATGGGCTACATCCACTAGAAGGGGTTGGAGTAGGAGAGGCATAGGCATGACATGCCCTAGCATATAAGAGAGCCATGCACATGGTGACCACCATCTAGCTAGGATAGGTATAGGCCCAATTGGCCAATCTACATGGATAGGTTTTTGGATTGAAATCCTAGACTATCTCTTTACAACACACTATTCAAAGGGAATAGTTGTAGGCATCGATGGGCAATATGGATAGGACATAGGATAGACATGACAGAGCACAACCTTAGATCTGTAGCTATTGTATCTTGGACTTTGTATTATATAAAACATATGATATGATATATATATATATATATATATATATATATATTGATGTTGACAGTTTATTAATCTCATGAGTTGTATTTAGATTTGGATACATGGATATATTTCCTTTATATCACATGCATTTAGCTTTTGTTGTATATGTTATGGGAAATATGTGATGTATGTTTTTTTTCTAGCATTATGTGATACAAATGCATGGTTAAATAAAATCAAAAATGAGTTGAAAAAGTATAATTAATCAAAATAAATGTAATACATGCTATATCACGATGGGAAATGTGTAAAAATAAAAGATGACTAAATATGATAAACCAAAGACGGTAAAAATAACAAGTGTTTTTAAACCATGTAAAGATTTACACCAAATTAAAATAAAATAAAATCACACTATTTCACATTGGAAAGTATAAAAATATTGTAATAAAATGGAAGGCACATGAAAAAGCAATGGTACTAAAAAAATTAAGTCAATCAATCATACCAAAACACGTGGGAAAGTATAAAAAGAAAGAAAAAATGTAATAAAAAATTAAATTGATCACATTAATTCAAGTTGGGAGGTATGAAAAATTTAATAGAATGGTTGTAAGCATACACATAATCATAAAATAATAAGATAAATGTGAAAAATTAAAAGTATGCATAAAACATACTAAATCAAGATGAGAATCATGTCAATGATGTGTAACTCATAATCAAACACTAATTATTTCAAATTTGACACATGTAATGTCATTATGACTTGGGTATTATAATATTTTATGAGGGTATGGTCCTATCCATGATATCATACTTAAACTCATAAAGGGAACACCAATGAGGTGGAAATGACTGTGGGCATGATTTTAAAAATGTTTTTGATATGGTAATTTGTAAGGAGGGCCTAGTCTTATCCATGATCTTACACTATAACTCATAGAGGGGAACCCTAGGGGGAATGATCAGTTAACAAAATAATATTTCTCAAGGGGAATATTTGGAATATTTAAATGAAAGAGGGAATGTAAAAATCATGATGTAGGCATATATGATAAGACCTTAAGAAACATGAGGCAAATTAGGTACACAAGAGAAACACTAAGAGTCTAGTGACCATCAAAATATGAAGGATACCTACTCATAATAAGCACAAAATTGTATAGGAAAATAGATGAGATACTAAGATTAACTCATGCTAGTTATATGAATAAAGAAAGTAAAATGTACCTACCTTCCCGCAACATGTTCCTCATTCTTTATGACCTCTTATAGATTCATTGGTCTATCATGAAGATTGGGTACTTGTGTGAGAAAGTAGGTAGCACTAAAATATTTTTTTTATTCTCATTTCCTATTCTATTGGCCTATCGCACCCCAATGGACCTTGAATCTATCATGAGGTCAACTATGGAGTTTGATTTTTTATTATAAAAAATAGATTTTCTATTAATCTCATATTTTAGTGTGATTTGACTTTTGAAATTATGTGTTACCTTTTGTATCATTTCCTTTTGTTTAAATGATTTGGATTTTAATTTTTATGAGTCCTCCTCTATATGGATTTGGAATAACTAACATGAGTGGTAAAATTGATACACATAAATGATCTTTAGAATTTGGTTATAGGAAGCTAAGTATCCAAAGGTATGACTAATTAAACACTTAGGCTTGCCTATGAACCAATATGTAATCTCAAGTTTCAACTATATGTATGCATAGTATGAAAAAAGAGAGAAATGAATAAAGGGAGATCCAAAATAAATTGGTAAAATAGGAGTACAATGAGATGTCTTGTTTTCTAATTGATCACGTGGTAAATAATGATTACTAAAGGGAACAAGGTTTGTATAAGCAAGTCACAATAATAATTATCTAAGTTATTGAGATAAGGTAACAAACAATCATTAGAAAAGACAAAGACATTCATGAAATAAATTAACTCATAAATGTAAGCATGTAATCATGAAAAAAATGAAAAGAAGCCATAAGAAAAGATGAAATAAAATTAAACCATATACAACACATAATGCATAATATAAAGATCCATGTGAAATAGATGGGTGAAACTATATTTACCACATATTCAAATTATATAAGATATATAAAAGTTGATCACAAGTCCAATCCAAAATCATAATGAAAAACAAAGTGAAACAACACCATGTTGTGCTCACAAATACTAATAAATTTTTCCATAAATATTATTTATGACATATGAAATATCTCTATGATGTTAGATCCAAATAGTAGCTAGAGTCTCATCTATCCTCATGTAAATATATTCAAATTCATATCTTCGAATATCCTCAACAGAAAATGTAGGTGTAGCTGAAGGATGATGCTCATGAGGATTCTCATGCATAAAATACTCGAGGGGAATAGATTCCTAAATAAAAATGGTATTTTTGGGACAATAAGGTGGCACCACCAGTGGAGAAGGAGCCACAAGTGGGGAAGAATCCATATATGAAGAACGAGGAGTTTTCTTACATGGGAGACTTATGGAAGGAGGAATAGCAGGTGCATGAATCATTATAAGGTAATCATGAATCATCTACTAGAGAATATAGTAATGATCGGTATGATGGGTGCTACACTAGTGCCAAAGATAATATATCTCCCCATATTTAGGGATATACTTAGGTAAAAATTGGGGAGGAGGTATAGCCTTATCTTTGGGCTGAGAAAATGAGGGATGCAATGTATCAATATATTATTGAAGCTTCTAAAAATGGGTGGAAGAATTATTATTTGTCCCATTGAAGAAATAGATACACTTGTTAGTAGACTTTGGGAGTCTACTAATAGAAGAGGTAGAAGGATAATCTGGGGAAGGTTAATGTAATTAGAAGTATCTAGTTTAATTATTTAAAACTTTGTGGATATCATAATAAGGTTGATTGGCCCATTAGGTGATCATGAGATCAAGCTACGGTAAAGGAAGAAGGCCATCACCAAGTGAAGGTAGGGCTGGTGAAGAGACTAGGGTAGGATGATATAAAGTTAAATCAAGATCAAAAATAGGATGAGGCTTAGTTTAAGGTAGATCAAGAGTAGGAACTAGATTAGGCTTAGCTGAGGGTGAGGTGGGACATGCAAAAAGCTTAAGATAAGTAGCAAACATCTCTTGGTGAAGTAAGCTAGAAGGATCCTAATATATATCAAAATGTTAAGGACCAATCATGGCATGATCTATGATAATGCTTCTTAGGGTTCATTTTAGTGGTGAATATTCATTAATTCATGAATATTTAGTTTTGGGAAATTTAAATTTGGTGATTTTTTAGGGTGCAGTAGTTGACCCTTTCACCTAAATTTTTGGGATTTTAATATTTTTAGGGGTCAGCTCACCAATGATTTATAATATTTATTTGTTTATTCAAATAATTCACCATATATATATTACATATGTTCTCACTCCTAGAGGTCATGATCTTACCATCAAAGTATCTTTCTTTAATGAATTATGAATATCTTAAGAGTTGAGGCCACACTCTGTCACTCGACTACTTTCAAATTTTTAGTAATCAACCTCTGCCAACATAATGTTACATGAAGGAAACTTGATTCCCAATGGCACAAAATCACATGAAGGTAACCTACCACCTGGTGGCACTATGCCACGTGATGGAATGTTACCACCTAGTGGTACTGTGATGCATGACAAAAATCTAATGCATAGTTGTAAGGTGTTGCATGATTATAACTTGTCACTGGGAAGCAATGTGACAAGTGATGGAAACCTATCACCTAATGGTAATGTTCCATGTGATGATAAGGTGTCACATGATGGAAATGTAACATCTAATGGTGGTGTGTCATGTGGTCATAGACTAATGCCCTGAATCACTGTACCATGTAGCGGTAGCTTACCATTTGATAGCACTATATTTTTTGGTTGTAGGTTGATGTTTGATGGTAATGGGGAAGATGACCATAATAAACCACCTGGTAATAAAGCTATGGCATGAGGAGGTATTAACAAGGGTAAATAACCATAGAAAATACCAAAAAAATCCAACATCATGTCTTATTTAATAAATCCAAGAAAGAGGGATACATAAACAACAGTCACTTCAAATACAATGAATTTTGAAACTTATTTTTAAAATATCAATTAATTTTTTTTAATGTATAATAATTACAAAACCATTTCAATGTAGAAATTGACATATATATTGACACTATTTCACTAGAAATAATTAATCCCAATAACTTCTCACCACCTAAAGATTTTATTGATGAAATACCACCCCTAGAAGACACACCTTTGGGTATTTTAGTAGAACACACTCCTCTAGGCACTTCACAAGAAACATGTAGTTATTTTTAGATGCCTAATTTTGTTGAAAATTCCACTCAAAAAATTTAACAGAGAAAGAGAAGTACATCGACAATAGGAAAGTCTTTTCAAGTTGAATGTCTTGTAAAATTCCATTTATAGAACTTTTAAAACCAAAAAATGGTGATGATCCACCAAAAAAATTAGATGTACAATTTGCAGTTGGAAACTTGAAAAAGATCACTGAATGCAACTTAAATTGGACACAATTGAGAAGCATTGTGGGAAAATATACATATCCGTGAAGCACCCAGACAGACAGATAATAATAACTCATAGATGGAAAAATGGAGAAGAATACAAGAATAAGAGGCTTTACTGAAACTAGAAGTTTACCATGTGATTTCTCCATCTCTACCCTACAAAAAATAGGAAGAATACTAGAATCAAGCATTATGAAAGAAAGAATATTATAAGACAAAAGAAAAGACTAAAATAAAGAAGTACGATATCAAATAATCTCAACATCTCTATCTTGGACAAGTCCTCATAGAAATGGGTCATCTAAAGCATAAACATCCCATAATCAAGTGTATGCAAGTCAATGGTATAGGTAGTTATGATTTTGTCATCATAAGTCACATGATGATTATAATGTCTAATCTTGGTTAAAACCATAGGTATATCATCAATAGGAAGTTAACAGGAGTGAACTATAAGGATGGCAAAATCTAGGTGATGATATGAGGGGATAGATTAGAAGTTTTGATCTTGAGTTTAATCTCATCTAGCTCATCATCATCAAAATTGAGGAGGTTAGGTGGTATGTTTCTAATGAGTTCAAGGTGACCATTATAACTTTGGGTATAATTGATAATATAATTAGAATGTTGAGATTCCCTAAATGGGATACTGGTCAAGGTTTCAAGGGTAGGAGTTTTAAAAACACCACATTCTTAGAATTGTTCAAAATTCTAAGGGTTTGTGTCTCCTTGAACCTTGTAAATAGCACCATCATATGGTAATTTGATGTGTTGGCATGTGGATGAGGTGAAAACCCTCATACAATAATTCCAAATTCTACCAAGCAAGATGTTATAAGAGAGGGTAAAGTTAAATATCATAACTTTCACATGGATGGTAATAAGAGGGATGGTAATTGAAAACCACATGCAACCTAAAGGAGGCATTTGCCTTCTATCATAACCTTGACATGTGTTGTGTGGACTTGAGATTACATTCAAAATATCTAAGATTTTTAATGAAATCAAGGGAGGTGATGTAAGTAATTGAACCATAATCAAACAAAGTACACTTTACTTGGATATCACTAATTTGGATGCTAATAAATAAGGGAGGATCATCTACACAACATAGAATCTCATCTAGAATCATTAAAGTGATAAGAAACTTAAGGTCAAGATAAGTGTCCATTTTTTCATCAACATGTATGGACAACTCTTTGCATTGTTAAAGTATACTATCTTTGAACCAAGACAAGGTAGCTTCATGTCCTATTATGAGAGGATAAGGGATTTTCATTTCAAATAACAATTGCATTAGATGATTACACTAATGGGGGGAAGTTCACATTAGTTATAGGAAAGGTATTTGAGATGGGATATTACAATTTCTGCAATGGGGTCCCATTCTTCATAACCCATGGGGGGATTTCTAGATATAGGTACATAATGTTGTAAGATCTCTTGAGAAGGAGGGTTTGAAGTCAAATCAATATTATGTTGGTAATATATAGTTTGTTCAGTTTGAGGATGAATATGTTGATATTTTTTAGATGATGGGATAATTACTTTAGGTATTTCTTGTGATTAGGTCAAATAAATACTATTGGAAGGGTGGGTGATGTTTTCTATAGGTATAGATGTTGTGGGAAGAGTATATATAGTGTGAGAGGTATTATCTAGTTGAGATGTTAAAGGTGGTTCTTGGAAATTTATACGATCTTCTTACCTCAACTCTATGAGATGATATGGGGAAGATTCTTAGATGATGTGAAATGTTTGAGGCATTTGGTGTGTGTGTGTGCTAGATAGAATTAATAAAAATAACTACCATTCATAGGTTAGTTATATTTATCACATTTTATTCATTAGTGAGGTCTATAAGAATTTCAACATTTTTTAATGGAAGAAGCAAGCTTGTCATTGTGATCTTGATGATTAGGAAGAATATCTTTGTATATAACAAGGTGAGCATTAAATTAATTTAAAGCTTGATTTTTGTTTTGTGTTGCATTAGATTTAAATTCTATGTCATATGCTTGTTGACACTTGTGAATGACTGATTCATGATCAAATTTTGGGCCAAGAAGATAATCCATAGCTAAATTATGAAATTTTCTATAAGTCTCATGAGAGTGGCCCCAACTTTCATGAAACCAACAAAATTTGTTCAGATCATACCATGTTTTCATTGGATGAGTGGGGTCAAGATCTCTTGGCAAAGTCTTTGGAAGACAATTTTGAACTTAGCTAAGGATAATGGTTGGTGAACATTAATGTTGTTTATTTGATAAAATGTAAAATGAGGAGTGTTGTTTTGAGGGGGAACATGCTACATAGTGTTGTTGGTAGTGATGGATTGAATATTGTGAATAGTTTCATAAGTACTGGTGACAAAGTCATTGGTAGCATGACATTTTTTGTTTTTAGTGAGCATGTGAGTGCTCACAATGGGTTGAGATGGTTCAAATTGGTGCATGATAAAATCTTGTCACTTAGTTTGGTTGAGGAATTATTCCAAAGTTCTTGGAGAGAGATTCCTAACCTGGTATTGTGACTTGGGGTAGAGAAAGGATGAAAGATATTATTATCTACCTTATTGTGCTCACATTTATTAGACAATTTATTCTATCATTTGATGAAATCTTATGCCATTTCAGTTTCAAGTTGCTTACAATCTATGAAGTGAGCTAAGTTAATCTAAGGGAGATCACTAGTTTAGAACTTTTATACTAAGAAATTAACCAAATCTTCCAATCTAGTGATAGAATGGGATTTTAATTGATTAAACCAATTTAAATCATCTCCTTAGAGTGTTTTATCTAATATGTTGGTAGTAGTAAAGGTATTAAGTTTGACCCAATCTTTATAGATATTACCAAATGTTTTTAAATGTAATGTGGGATCCTTAGACCCATTATAACTGATGATAGGTGTGATACCTCCTATGTTGATATTATCAATTTAAGGTACAAGAGGTTCATTTTGGAGATGTTTGATAATTTTATTAATGAGGGGTGTTTGAGGAATGAGGTTACCATGGGAATCCCTAAGCGGGGTGGGGGCATTTCTATTTTGCACACCCCATGAAACCTATTGGGGTTGATTTTTAAGGTGAATGAGATGGTCTTAGATCTGCATAATTTGATTTTCATTATTAGTTTGAAAATTATTCATTTGATTGAGTGTTTGTAGTAAAATTTTATGAGTTTGGGTAGTATTTTGACTAGTATGTTTAACATACAAAGAATTTGTATTGGTATTAGTGGATTGGGTTGCACTGTGAGTATTAGCACATGCCACACTATTGGTTTGACAAGAATTGGTATAAAAGTAATCACTGACAGCATGATTATCATTTAAATAAAAAGAAGCATGGGTAGCATGATTAGCATTGGTATCAAAATATACACTAGTGGCATTATTAAGGAGGAGGGTCTTTGGAAAAGGTCCACTAGAGGTTGAACCTACCATATTAGTGGAGATACTTGGCATGGAGGTTGAATAATTTATAAAAGAATAATTCATGGTGGGGGAAGGAGTCAAAATATAAGGTAAGGGTTGAGAATAAAATAAAGTTCCTCCCCCAAATCTGTGAGAGAAGATAGGGGAGGGTGAAAGAGGTAAATTTACTTGAGAACCTATCATAAGATTATAGATGGTTGAAGGGTCTTTACCTCTATGTAGTGTGAGTGGCAACATGAAAATTACTTTCATCTAAAGCTGAAGCCAAAAACTATTTCTTGGTAAACCTATTAAGATTGGTAAATCTCATCATATTTATTGGATTCAAAATTGTATTATCTTTAAATAGGAAATTAATGATGAGAAAAGGAGAATAAAAAGTTGATGAAAAGAAAAATCAATAAATATGATGCAAAATAAAATTGGTTGATTGTGTTCTATAAAAATAGGAAACATAACATAATAAAATGAAACACAATCATGTAGGTCGAACATGTACTACTAAAGAGGAAACAAGGAAATAAATAGGAAGACATAATTGGAAAAATCGACTATGTACTACTTAGATAGGAGACTGAACAGGAAGATAAAGATACACAGTTAAATAGGTTAACTATGTACTGTAGACAAACATTGTGAATAGTCTGTAAGGGACTGTGTCGATAGGGATGTCAGTGTCCTAAATATAGATAAAAGGTTTTCAAAATAATATTTAATAAAATTAAATTAATCACACAAGTAATTAGATTAATGTGATTAATATAATTAGAAAACACAACACAAACCTTGCATCAACACTAACTAATATAAGTTTTACAATACAAAATACAATGATCAAAAAGCAAACAACTTCAAATTAAATACTAACTAATTATTCATTCCTAAGTGTTATTAATTTATAATAAATTTTGAATATAATGTGATTGGAAGTTAGCTATAATAAAAAACTAGAAATTAATCTAAGGATGTCTTTAGAAAGTTTAGGCCGAAAAGGATCAATATTGGTGATGGTATTGGCTTTGTATTGGGGCCTACCCCCTCACTTCATAATCATGAAGTGATAAGGGTGTCAAGTTATTTTCTAATATATACCATCAACCACATGTTTTCACTTGGCCATAAAACCAAGTTGGGTTCCCCCTTGATGATGAAATCCAAGTAGGTAGACCTTGGGAAGATAAGTGTTTAATTATTTTTTGTGTAAAGTGGTTTGGAAATGTGTGCAAAAGATAAAAAATAGAGTGACAAATATGATAATTTTAAAAAACACCTAATTAATCTATGTTTTTTACTCTAATAATGAAAAAAACTAAAAGGAAAGGTGAATTAATTACTAGCAAAAAGAGGTCAATTCCTTGATTGTGAATAGTACATAATTAGTTCAAGCAATAATGTATGCAATTAATGTAAGATAGAGTCAATTGGGTCACTAATGTTCTATAGAAGAAAGATTTAAAAAAACATAGTCGAATAGGTTGACTATGTCTTCTATATAGAAAATAGGATATAAAACTGTGTTGAGCTAGTCGACCCAATTGGTTGTAGGGTTACAGTTTTATAGACTACAAAGTTATGAAAAAAAATAATGGAAAAGAAAAAGTGAAATGATAGATAAGGTGAGAATGAACCTTGGTGGGTTTGAATATGTTTATATTGAAAAAATTTATATTGTGATGTTTAAGTGTTGATTCAAAAAAATTGATAATAGAGTCGACTAGCTCAACGGAGTTTGTAAAACTTGTGTGCTAATAAAAGAGTTGCGAATAGAGTCGCCTAGTTTGACTATGTTCATTGACTTGTATTCTTAAAGATGATAATTGTAAAAAAATTCAACCAATTTGAATATGTATATAAATCTAAAATTGAAGAAGAAAATTATGTCGAACTAATCAATCTAGCCACCAATATTTGGAGAAGACTTGCACAAATAAAACACAGTCATTTTGGAGCAACTAAGTGTTAAACTAATGCATAGACTATTAGAACTATACCGACAGGTTTGATATAGTACTACAAAAATAACAATATATAATATAATGATAAAATGAATGCATGAAATAAAACCTATAAAGGTTTGATTCACATCAGGTTCACTGTAATGTATACAAAGGGAAATAAACTGATCTATTAATCAATCCTAGATTGGAGAAGATAAATCTTACACTTCTGATTGTTGATACATTAGATATTTAGGGTTATGACCAAGATGGATCTACCAAACCTAACCAAGGGATCTCTTACCATAATAACATCACTATAGAGGGTTCCAAAGACTAGTAAATCAACATGCAATAATCCTATCTAGGTCCTTTGTTTCAATATTCATTAAAGTATATGAAAAGGAAATTAAAATCTAATCTAGTGCTCAACAAAACTTGTGGCACAAAGTGGGGGTAATAAACATAAAATTAAACATGCATAGGAGAATCCTAATTAAGCTATGTATAGGTGAAACCCTAATGCATGGGATATAAATATAGATGTAAATCTATCTACTCTTACAAATGAGGAATAAAGTTAGGAATACTTACCTATGAATACAAACCCACTGAGCCTCAATCTCTTCCTTGGCCAAGGTGCATAAAAATACATTGTTGTGTTATGTAAGGATAACAAGGATAAGTCGACTTTATGCTACACAACTTCTCTATGCATCCAAAAAACTTCTCCACAAGACAAGATCTATATCTCCAAAGAAAGTATTGAAACCCTAAGCTATACTCCGTAAGTAGAAAGGTGTATAAGCAAGTTCACAATATAATCTTGTTATTCTTCTTTTCTTCTTTTAAAAATGGTGAAATGAATTTGTATATATAGATGGATCTAATCCTAAACCTTTCTAAAAGTTTAGCTGACAGGTTTGTCCCAATCAACTTCGTATTATTATTTGATAAAAATAAGTTAGGTCCTAGTCTAGGTTGGCTAGAGCTGACCTAGACCCATAACGTGCTTTTAACAATTTGAATACAGAGTCGACATAGGATGGTAGTGTAATGTAAACTATAAAAAAGGGATTTAGGCTTAGGATGGTGTTAAGGAAGGTGGTGAAATGTTTGGATGAGTGTGTAAGAGAGGAGGCAAGGATTAGATAAATACATAATAGAAGGTTATGTATATATCAAGTGGTATTATAGGGGATAACAATCTTGTAAATCACTAATAGTCTATTTACCCCTTTCCCGATGTAGCCTTTAAGGCATGCACTCAAAAAGATTGAGACTTGAAGAGTTCCTGTAAGAGAGAAAACATCAATAATTGATAAATTTTTAAAATATTATGTGTATACACCTCCAACCTCCATTATCGTCTACTCACTTAGCAAAAAATTAGAAGTTTTTTTACACTTTTAAACTTTGATTTAAAATTAAAAATACTAGATGCAAATGAGAATGTTAATACTTTGAGGAATTTTTGCATTGAATTTGACCCTAGACAAGATAATTTTGACTTAATTAATATAAATGACTTATAAACACAAATTTTCATGACTATTCCTAGGCTAATCAAAAGACTCATATTGATAAATTAATTAATCAATTTAAAAACATCTAAAGTAATGACTCAAATTTTGATTTTCTAAATAATAATAGAACTACAAAAACATTTAAAGTAATGACTCAAATTTTGATTTTCTTAAATAATATTAAAACTATAAAAGCATCTACAACTAAAAGGGGTAAAAATTTATTCAAATGAACCCAAAAACGAGAAGATTACATCATCATATCTTGATCAAGAAGAAGCGACATGGTGGGGACTAACCCGACAGGAAGCTCACCCTGTTCACTGAATAGACCAATTCGGCCCATGTTCTGTGGCCCATTTAGCCAAACGGTCGGCCACACCATTCCACTCACGGGGAATATGTGTGAAGGAGATCAATTCAAAAGTTGAACTAAACTGACAAATCTACTTGATAACCACTGCCAACTGCCAATCCACATCATCAAAATTACAATTCTTTAGCAAGTTAACAACAACTTGCGAGTCTGACTCACAGATAACACTGAGCCACCCATGCTGACAGCAAGTTTTCAAGGCCTCCAGGATAGCCAATGCTTCCATAAAATTGTTAGTAAAATGACCCTTGTACATTGAGAACAAAAAATGAACTACCCCAGAATTGTCCCTTCTAATACCTCCAATCCCAACATCTCCAAGATTGCCTCTGGAGGAGCCATCAACATTCACCTTCAAAAGGCCCTGTTCGAGTGGCATCCATCTCCCCACACGGCTGATAAGGCACACCCTTTGCCTGGTGGAAGCCAAGGGGTGAGTGCGCTGACCAAGGGCGACGGTAGAGGGAGTAATAGGGGAAAGCCAAGCTAGCACCTTAGCGTCTATCGACTCCAACTCTTCCCCCTTGCCCTAAGTAATTTGCATGGTTTCCTGAAGCGTGATAAGAATTTTCAACCACAGTTCCCTTATACTCAAAGAGAGCTCTTGGAAAATTCTTCTGTTCCTCTCAATCCAGAGGTTTTAGAGAATAAAAACAAGCCTGACAGCCTAAGCATTCTGCAATATATGCGCCCTGCTAGGAGGTCGATCTAAGCATTTCCAAAATTCAACCAAGGATCCAATGTGCCAACAGGGGCACTCCCAGGCATCCCACCATAGATGCCATAATCTTCAGGTAAAAGAGCATTGAAAAAAGAGATGTTCACCATTCTCCTCATTGTCACAGCAAAACATACAGATTAAAGGACCTTGAAAACCTCTTTTGCAGAGGTTATCCCAAGTAAGGTAGTGATTATAAGTGAAGGTCCAAACAAATAAATTGAATTTTGGCCAAGAGGCCGAATTCCAAATTCTCTTACCCCATTAGAAATCAGTTTCACCAAAACATTTCTTCATCAGCTCTAGATATCCAGAAGAGACTGAGAACTGCCCCTTAGAGTCACCACCCCAAGCCAGGCTGTCACTCTCACGTAAGGAGCTACATCCTCTGTTGTTCAGGAGCTGAGATAATTCCTACCGATTTCCTGCCATCCCTCCAAGCAGCCAGTCTGAGACCTTCCATTTATACACAACAACCACCCCCAGATTAAAAGGTTCTTTATAGTGCTCAACAGTATCCCATCCCACCGCTCGAAAAGCATCACACAAGACCTGCAAATGGGGGTGAGAGGAGAGAAGGGGTGGAGTTCCATTCCAAGAATCTTCCCAAAATAGCGTCTTTGCCTCACTATTGCAGATCCAAAAAAGCCTGGACTGCACCAAAAATGCCCTGACTTTGATGGTGTTCCAAACCATCGAGCCACTTCCCTCTATGGAAAACCTGGGAATCTCTACTGGAGTAGCCCCTGGGAAGTATTTTGCCGATAGGATCTGAGCCCAGAGCTAGGACTGGTTGGTACACCAACACCAATACAGCTTCGTTGCAAGAGCTTGGCTAGACAGGATAGTTGATCTGAGTCCAAGACCTCCCTCTTTCTTGGGCCTACAAATAGTGTTCCAATTAACAAGACTCCATTTAGAATTCTGAAGATTGCCACTCCACAAAAATTGCTGAGACAGGGCATCATACTCGTAGAGGAAGTACATCAAAGCAGCTTAGACCATACTACGGTAAATGGGCAAAGCTTGAATGATAGATTGCAGAAGTGTCACCTATCCTGCCATCGAAAGCCATCAATGGGTCCAATGATCCACTCTTTGCCTTAATTTATCCAAAACATTATGCCAAAATAGCTTGGATTGCCTTTCGACCACTATGGGAACCCCCAAATAAGTCACCAGAAGGGACTGCATCTGAAATCTTAGGACAACAGCAATTCTATGTTAGATAGAGACAAGTGTGTTAAAGAAAAAGATGGATGATTTGTGCTCATTTAAATTCTACCCAAAAGTCAGAAGATAAGTATCTAAAGTGTTTCGAAAAGCAAGCGCCTCACTCATGCGGGCTCTCCCAGTCAAGAGAGTGTCATCCACAAATTAGAGATGAGTCAAATTGGCAATCCCATTTCCCCACTACCATCCATGAATCAGGTTCTAAGATGCCTGAGCTTTTATAAGGCATCCCAGTCCCTCAGCCAAAATAATGAACAAAAAGGGGGATAACAGATCACCTTGGCAAAGCCCTCTGGCAGCCCCAAATAGTCTAGAAGGCACCCCATTGATGAAGACAGAGTAAGATGGCATGGTGACACAGCTTAGCACCCACTGAACCCAGTCCTGACTAAATCCAAAAGCCAAAATGACCTTCTACATAAATCTCTAATCCACCCTGTCATATGCCTTTGCCAAATCCAACTTAATAAACATGGCTCTCTCCTGAGATTTGCTCATAGAATGGATTGCTTTCGTAGCAATCACCACTCCATCCAAAATCTGCTTCCCTGTAATAAAGCCCCCTGCTCATCATAAATGATCATAGGGAGCCAAATTTTGAGCCTCTCTGCTATGAGCTTAGTAATTATTTTGTAAACCATATTGCAAAGTGCAATGGGCCTAAACTGATCCAAATGATTTGCTTGCTCCTTTTTTGGGATCAGCACCAGGAAGGTAGTATTAAGCCCTCTAGAGCATCTCTTTACTGCTAAAAGATTCCTGCACCACTTCCATGAGATCTTGATTAATGATATCCCATAAATCCTAAAAAAATTCTGCAGGGAACCCATCCGGGCCAGGCACCTTACCTCTGTGCATGGAAAACACAATTTTTTCCACTTCTTCCTTATCAATCAGCTTTAGAAGCGCTTCATTCATATTAGGTGTGATGATGGGAGGTATGCAAGACAAGACCATATTTTCCTCTAGATTAGCTGTAGGCTCAAAACCTAATAAAAGCTCTGAGAAAAAATGGACGGCCTCCTCAGAAATGGCAGGAGAGGAAGATACCTGAGTACCATCTGGTAACAAGAGAGAAGCTATATAATTCATGTTGCACCTCGCCTGGACTGACTTGTGAAAGAATGAAGTATTCCTGTCACCCTCCTAGAGCCAATCAATCCTGGCTTTCTATTTCAAAAATATTTCCTCCTGTAGTTCCCACTCATTAAGCTCACTCAAAGCCACAAATTCTGCCTTACGGAGATCCTCAGTCAAGCCAAAATCAATAATCTGCCTGGTAATACTATCCAGCCTTTCCTATGCTTTTTTCTTCATAGTATTTAGATTACCAAAGTTGTTCCTATTCCAAACCTGGAGCTTTCTTTTAACAAACTGTAGCTTCTTAGCAAAACAAAACATGGCTGTACCATACTCAGGTCCTCCCTGCTTCCACCAGTGGGTCATCAGGGGATGCAGAGATGAGTCCCGAAGCCACATTAGTTGAAACTTAAAAGGAGGTTTCTTGGGCCCAATAATAAAGCTGGTTGTGAGCTTAATGGGCCAATGATCAAACCCTTTCCAATCCAGAATTTTAGATGCAATAGAAAAGGCACTAGATAGCCAAAAGCAAGAAACTAAAAATCTATCTAAGCGCTCAGAGATAGCATCCTTACCAACTCTTCTGTTACTCCAGGTGAAATGTCCTTTGATGGGTTTAACATCTGACAGGTGCAACCAATCCATATAATGTCTAAGAAGTTCAGACGCGGGGTCCAAATGAGGTAATCCACCCCTTTCTCCTCAAGGCTCTAGATAGCATTAAAATCTCCATTCACGATCCATGGTAGATAAGGAAAACAGCTCCGAACATAACACAGATGCTCCCATAGCTTGAGGTATCCCTGGATATCCCCAGATGCATACACATTGGTGACCAAAATCCACTCCCCAGTCTCCAGAGAGGCTGCAATCATAGACAGCACTGAGATATTAGCCATCCACTAAAGTGGTGTGACTTTCCCAAGATCCCAACAGATAGCTAATCCCCTCGTAGTACCTAAGGCACCCACACACTAACATTGCCCCATCACCCAAAAGGAAGGCACACATAACATTTACAGACAACTTAGTCTCTTGGATACAGAAGATATCTAGAGAATGTTCAGAAATCAACTTTCGCATATATTTTTGCCAGGGGGTACCATGCAAACCCCACACATTCCATGATGGCACTATCATTGGGTAGGTTGGGTGAAATGTTGATCCAGGGTCTTAACCACACCTGACTCTACCAACAGATCTCCAGCGAGTTTTATTCTCTCCTGGTCCTTCTTCCATCTCGGCCTAGACTGTGAGGAAAAAGAGACTTTTTTAAATGGTCTTTGATATAAACCCAACGCATCTGCTGCCCCCTTATCTTTCCTGGTTGCGTCTGTGTCTTTAACTATCTCAGCCCAACTACTATCTTTGTCCTACTACATTGCAGAGATTACCAGGTTCCTATCCTCCGAAGCACACACAATCTCTTGGCTTGGCTGGATCACCATATCCTAGGATTCGATGAGGAAAGTACCTTTCTCCTCCCCCTCTGAGGGACCTCCCATCTCATCAGGTGGTATACCATCCTCTATAGCCATACTGTCCAATGCTTCAAAATGGTCAAAGCTCATCTCTATGGATCGGTCTTGGTTTTTGTCCTTCTGGCCACGCCCTTTCCCTCGGCGACAGACTTGAGTAAAGCCTTCCTTGTCTATACCGTTGCCGCCAGTTGAACCCAAATTTGCAATGACTAAATTTGATTGAGCTTTTAAATTCCCAGCACTCCCCTGTGGGCAATTTGAAGTATCCAAGTTATCCACTTGGCCTGAATCTTTCCCCACATTGGGATCCGTCCCTTTAAATCTCATAGCCTGAGGACATTACCGGTGTAGATGCCCATAGACATGGCAGATTCTACAGTGAAAAGGGATAGTTTCGTAATCTATCTGTTGGACCCAGGATGAAGCTCCAAGACAAATTTCCATAGATTTCAAAAGGGGGTTATTAAGGTTGATTTCAACACAAATTTTGGCATAGGAAATAAACTTTTTGTCTAAGGACTAATGAGCTACCGCAATTGGCGTTCCCAGCAAGGCAGCAATCTGCCTGAGGATATCCTCTCTCCAAAATTCCAAAGGGAGCCTCGGGAGGCAGACCCATATAGGGACTTGGGATGGCAAATCCTCAGCGGAGTTGAACCCCAGATGCCATGGTTTGATAAACAGACCGATACGGTCATAAAAGTATGGCCCTCCTTCAAAGATTCAATTCCTATCAGAAACTAAAGAAAAATTTACCATAAAATAACTATTAGCTACCAGCATTATATCCATATCCCCCTCTACCTGCCAGGTGCACCGCATCCAGGCTTCCAAGGCCATCTGTGAGATTCTAATGCCCATAAACTTATAGATCAGAGCACGGGCAGACAAATACTTTACCTCCTCCTTGACAGATTCATGCAAAACCACCAGCACAGGCCTATCCAGGCTGCGTGGGAAGCATCCATTTACCTTAGACACCTTAGGTCGGTTACTGAAGTACACAGTCTCCTTTCCACAGGGAGCCTCCTCCTGATCCAAATGCGCTTTGCCCGAGCCCTCGCCCAGGCCGTCCACCTCTCATCCTCCACTCGCAGCCATCATCAGTTCTGGAAAAAAGGAAACTATAAAAGCATCTGAAGTAATGACTCAAATTTTGATTTTCTTAAATAATACCAAAACTACTAAATTGATAAACAAAGACTAAATGTTATTTTCCAATAAAAAAATGTATCAAATTAAAAAAAAAAAAACTACTATATGACTTAAATTACCATGAATTTACTTTTTACCTAGACTTTTGAACCAAAAAAAATGTTTGACCTAATCAAACTAAAAAAATATCTAATTTTATTTGGTTTCAAGCTCTAAGATATTGGTGTTGAGTTTGTAGAGAATGAAGCATTTCATGTGCCATTTGGGAGATGAGACAAATAGAGACACATGACAGAAACACTCTGAAAGTTTCAATCTTCAATTTGAATAATATAACTACTCCATGAATAATCGGGTCACTTTCTTTACAGAGTTTTAAATGGTAAATATCTTGATCAATGGTACAACTTAAAAAAATAATAGATCACCATAGTCTTTTAAATCGACCAAGAAGAGAGTAGGATACAAAAAGATTTATGCTTAGTCATAATTTTTAGACAAACCTTGATGCATGAACAGACATATCAAACTATGTATGATGTACTGGTGTCATTGATGACTACATAAATAATAGACAAAGGTTTATCTAGCATGGAGAGGAGTACTATATGAATGAAAATAGCTATGCTAAAAGGAATGTAGTGCATAAAATTTCTAGATCTGATTGTAACATGACATAGTTCATAGATCACCTACAAATAACTCTCATATTAGAGGATATTAGCTCTGATACTAGATAATGAGACTAGTAAAAATTTACTAAAATTCAAACCAACAATATAATATGTCATTATATTTTTTTTCTCTTACATTAAAATAATACATTGGTTATTATATATCCACTATGATAGCAAACCAACTTCCTATTAAATAAGAAGCTACAATAACAAATAGCCTAATAAGAGTAATAAGTATAACAAACTAACCACTAAATTATATACGAAATATATTGTTTACAAAAATATATTAATTTAACCTACTAACCAATAATAACTATATTAACCATATGGTAAATAACAAATAGACAATAATATTTCCATAGTACATGAATTACAGTAGAGAGCTTCTAGATTAAACTATGTTTGAGTTTTTGACCGACGTTTCAGTTCACACTCCATGAACCATCATCAGGTTGAGAGAATGAAAAATGTAAAACAACAGACTGAGCATTCCCTTTATAGATAAAACATTGAAGCTCATTGATGTCAAGGTGAGTGAAAAAGAAGGTGGGGCTCTCAAAGGTGGGGGGAATTGGATTACAAATTAAATTACAAAATATAAATTAGAAATGTTAATATTTAATTTAAAATTATAAATATTGAATTATAAACAAACAATTTGATTATTAACCAAATTTTTTTTTTTTTTTTTTTTTTATTACCAATTATAATCTGATTTATAAATAATTACTAGTAAATTCTAAAATTGTTAATAATGCATTATGAAATCAAAATAAAATAAATAAAATATATTTTATCTATAAATAAAGTTTTAAATTATGAGTTATCAATTATTTAAATTATAAAATTACAAACTCAGTATTAAAAATCATTAGTGTGATTTATAATTTAAATCTCAATTATTAAATAAATTATAAATTACTAAAGATAATTATAATTTATAAACATTTACTTGTAAATTAAAGTTGTGAAATAAAACCCAATTATCATTTTTATAAAGCATTAGTTTGATTTCTAATTTTTATAAAATTGTAAATGTTAATTATGAAAATTATAAATTTAACATTAAAATTGGAATTGTAAATCATTATTTTGATTTCTAATTTGAATCTGAAATATTGAATAAAATTATAATTTATAAATTACTAAAGATAATTATTTAAAAACAACTACTCATGAATTTAGTTTGTGAAATAAAATTAATTACAATTTTATAATCTATTAGTATGATTTATAATTAATTAAATAAAATTATAAATTATAAATTACCAATGATGATAATGATTTGTAAATAATTACAGGTAAATCTAAGCTAATATAAGTTATAAAATATATGTTTGTTAAGTATGAATTATTAATTTAGTTGATAAGATTTACAAAAGGTCATTTGTAAATATTGATTGTTAAAAGTTACATATTGTATTACAAATTGTAAAGGGTTAGTGGTGAATAAATCTAAAATTTAAGATAAATTATAAAGGTGCTTTATGAATTATAAAATAATTTAATGTGAGAGGTGAGTTTTATAAAAGAGAAAAATTATCAAATACCTTGAAAAAAGATAATTATAACTACTGAATGATGAAATAATAGTTATAATATATAAATATAAATATATATTTATAAATTATAAATAATGATGATGAATAGATTAATTTAATTTAATTTTTTGGAAATTAAATAAAAGAAAATAAAGAAAGAAAATCAAGGAGAGGGGGGCAGGGATAGGGGCAAGAATTGGATTGGGAGAGGGTAAAATGGTGAGGGAGAGAGAGGAAGAGAGATAAAGGGAGAAAGGAGGGGAAGGGGGGAAAGGGGGGAGGATGAGGGAAAGGTGTTGTGGGTCTGAAGACTAACTCAAGGTGA
Organism: Torreya grandis; assembly: GCA_037957365.1. Lineage (NCBI taxonomy): Eukaryota > Viridiplantae > Streptophyta > Pinopsida > Cupressales > Taxaceae > Torreya > Torreya grandis. The sequence goes on along the minus strand of JARHVA010000060.1, from coordinate 7,232,816 downwards.
GAGCAAGGGAGGAGGGAGGCGAGAGGGTTGGGCTAAACAAGAAGACTAATAAGAGAGAATTTAATAAGGTTTGAGCAGCTTTGGTTTAATTCAAGTCCGCTATCTCTATTGAGGTTGTTGACATGTTTTTGAATTTTGATTACTTCTCTGAGATGACACTTGAAGTAATTATTTTTTGTGGCTAGGACAGGAGTTTGATCTATACAAATATGATGTCATATTTTGAAGAAGTTTTATGCCAAGGCATATTTGATCATCCTTTATTTATTAATATCTTCAACATGTTTATTGATCCTGGTTTTTATGGAGTGTCCTATCTCACCAATGTATGACACACTATACGAGCAATCTATTTTATATACTCCACTTCTCATAGTTGGTTCTAGTTGGTCTTTGGATGATTTGATGATACATCTTAACTTTTTGAAGGGGAAAAAGATGGTCTAGATATTGTTTTTATTTAAAATCTTAGCAATAATAGTGGAGATCCCTTCTACATAAGGAAGGAAAGCATTAGGATTACTTACATTTTCCTTTGGGATCTTCAGTCTACCAAGGGATTTTTTGGCCACTTTGAAAGCTTGAGCAATATGTTTGACTGTGTATCCATTCAACTTGAACACCTTAGTCAGGTGTAGGATCTCATCTTATAGGTGCTCCTCATCATAAATTCTGAAAGATCTTATGGCAAGGGTTTTTATGACACCTAATTTCTCTGAGGGATGGTGGTGGGAATCCATGTGTAGATAAATATCTATATGGATAGCTTTTTGATAGACTTGATGTAAGAAAGAATAATATAAATTTTTAGAAAGGAGGACATATAAGAAGGGAAGACTATCTCCTGATTCTAATTCTTTAGTGAACTTAATGGAATCAACCACTTGGTTCAGATGAGTATGGAAATCCTCAAGTTTATCTAACCCATGTGGACAATTGATGTGGGTATCATCTACATATCTCTTCTACTAGGTGGAAACCCTTTAACAGATTCAAAATAGATAAAGCAATACCGTGCACCAGGAAAAGCAATCCTTAAACCTACAAAATAGTATCAACAAAAATAGGTTATACAAGGACAACCTCAAAATCTAGTTTGTATTCAGCCCCCTAATATCCCAAATAATGATCAGATATCTATTTTTTAGGGGTAAAATCTAGAATAGTTGCCTATCTGCCATCAGCAATATTCTGCATACTTTCTAGCTCTCTAGTTTTCCTAGTGGGTCTTCTTCCAGGTTTGTCAGGAGAACCAACATCCGGTTTCACCTTAAGATGTTGTTCATCTCTTTTTCCAGATTTATCCAGAGTAGAAACAAGATGTTTCACCTTTGTTTGCTGGTCTTTTTTACTGCTTCTAGTTTCTACCCCCTTAGTATTGGTATTTTTTCCAACCCTTTTTCTTTGGTTTAGAGTGTGCTTTAAGTTTTCTCCTTTATAATTCACAGGAAGCTCATCCAAAGGGATATCATTATCAACTTGAATCTCCCTAGACTGAGAAAGAAGAAAATCTCCCTCTAATTTATTTCCAGCTTCAGCCAAGAATTCACCTTCTTCTAGCACAGTTTTGTCATCAACATCTCTCCATCCCTCTTCTATCCTTTGATAGCAAATGATTTGTCTTGATAAGTCCTTCAAATCATCTATTCTTTGTACAGGTATCTTGGTATCTGATTGCAGCCCATTTCCTTCTTTCTCAGAATTTTCTTTCTCAAAAGAAAACTCTTTATCCTCCTCAGTATATGAAACTTTAGGATCTTCAAAAGAAGGCTCTTTATCCGCCTCAGCATGTAAATCTTTTGAATCTTCATTATTATTTTGTTCTTGTCGATGATCTTCTTTGGGTATCCATTCTTTCTTTTGCTAGATTTTTCTCCCATCCAAAACACTACTTAGATGATTTTTACTTTTGGATGGACAATTTTTAACGAAATGCCCCTATTTCTTACAAGCATAGCAAGAGTTAGGCAAATCTTCAAAAAAAATCCCTTGATTTTTTTTGCCCAGCTTGGATATTAAATCCACTTTTTCTGGGAGGTGATTCAGATCTGCCACTTTAACATAAAGTCTGGCACTTTGAAGTTTGGATCTAGAAGCCGTAGCATTATCCACTACCACAAGTTCACCAAAAGAACTGGCAATACCTTTAAAAATGTCCTCATGCCAAAACTCTAAAGGGAGGCCAGGAAGTCTAACCCAAATGGGAGTGGTTGAGAAAAAAGAATCTAAAAGATCCATGTTAGGCTCCCATTTTTTAATGGTGAGTGAACATTTACAAAAAGACCACGGTCCTCCACATAGAACCATATTCATGTCTTCCTTACAATTGAAGATAAATGAGAAGAAACCATTCAACATTGGTGCCATTTCTACCTCTCCTTGAATAACCCATTTCCTTTTAACCATTTTTTTCGAGATTCTAGATCTGGTCTTGCTCCTAAAAATTTACCCACTAGGGTGAAATCCATGGAAGACACAGAAAAATCTATTAAAAGATCTGGAATAAAAACTTGAAACTCACCTTTCTCCCAGCAAGACTTAGTAGTCACCGGTGGGAAAAGAGATTTTCCATTGGGTTTCTTGCTGAACAGAGATGACCACTTCCTTTATTCTGCATACCCTGCCTTCAGCACATCTGAGGGTTTTTCCATATTAAAATCAACATTTTCTTTCACCTTTTCAAACTCCTTCCCCAAAACAGTAGGTGGAAAATCTAATTGAGAGACACATATCCCATAAGAAGGATCAGATCCGCTCTTTCCATTATTTATATCAGCCAAAAATGACCCAATATTCTTTTCTACACCTACTGTAGATCCTCCAAGGTCTGTTCCTCCTATTTGGATCTCCTCAATCAGTTTACCACATCCCTGCAAACCAGCGGATTCCAAATTTGAAAGGGCACCTTTAGCCAATCGCCCAGCACTTTCAAATTCTAGGTATGCGCCCAGCACACCCGTTACATCATGACAAAACATCTGTTACATCTTTGGGTTTGATATCCATTAAATACATGTTGATCCTTGATAAAATCATATGATTCTTTGACAAAGGAGGAGGTTTTACCTACTAACAATTTTAACTTATTGGCCAAGAAAGAGGCTAAGGTGTAGGTTGGAGAATCAGTGGTATCAATGATAGGTCTAATGGGGATCCCTTCCTTGTGAATCTTGTGGGGGGGCATAAATTCTAGGGGTGATGGTTTTCTTAGGAAGAAGACACTTTTTGATGGAGTCATCAAGGGAGGATTGATGAATTAATTTTGTAATTGGTTTGGTGATTTTGGATATCAGGTTCGAGGATAAAATTCTATAGGTTTTACTATTTTGTAAATGGTCTAGCATCTTAGAGTTGTAATCATTCTTATCTAGAAGAACTATAGCATTCCCCTTATCAGCTTTGGTGATGACAACATTGTCAGCGCTATTGAGGATCTTCAATGCATTTCATTCTTCATGTGAGATGTTTGGTCTCAATGGTTTGGCTTTTCTCAAGGCTACAACACAATCTTGTCTAGCTAGCTCAACTACCTCATGAGGAAGGAATTTTAACACATTTTCAATTTCCACTAAGAAATCTTCTCTTGGAATATATTTTAGAGTAGTAGCAAAATTTAAACCCTTTTTTAAAATTTTGAAGGAGGGTCTATTGAGTGGGATTCTAGAAAGGTTGACCACAAGTTTATCTTCCTAATTATCTATGACATAGGTTATGAGTGAATTCAACCTTATCATGGGAAAATTTGCATTGAGGAATGAATTAAAGTTTACCCCCAAATAAGGAGTGGGGTTAACGTTATAAGTCCCAATACAATGATTAAATTTGACCAAAATAGGGGCATTATTGATTAGATTAGAGGAGGGAGAGGATAGGGAGTTGGTTGGGAGGTTAGCACCAAAGGGATACAAGTCAAAATAACCATTGAGAGGATTAACTTAGCATAAAGGATATATTTGAAATTCCCATAAATTGAGGAGACAACATGGAGGGAGATGGGAAGGAAGGGTGAGATGCTGCAGTTTGGTAGCAGCCACCATATAATGTGGTGGATAGGATTGGAGAGAGTTTGAAGAAAAAGGAGGCAAAGTCAAGTATGTACCCCCACAAGTTAAAAGTGAAAAGGAATTCTAAGGGAGATAAAAGGAGGTGTCAAGTGAGGGAGAAAGGATGTCAAAAATAGGGAAAAAAACAAATTTAAAAATATTGTCAAATTTAATGCAATGCATAAAAATAACTAAGGAGGAATTAAAATTTATAATTTAATTTGTAATCTAATTCATCCCTCCTTTGAGAGCCCCACCTTATTTTTCACTCACCTTGATATAAATGAGCTTAAATGTTTTATCTATAAAGGGAATGCTCAACGTGTTATTTTACATTTTTCATTCTCTCACCCTGATGATGGTTTATGGAGTGTGAACCAAAACATCATTCAAAAACTCAAACACAGTTTAATACATAAGCTCTCTACTATAGCAAATAGACAATCATAATTTACCTTAATTTAAATATTAATCCCCAAACATGACTGGTGATGATGGTTTCTTATATCTATCCTCCAAGGTACAAATCCCTCTAATGAAAGACTTAATTTTCTAAATACCTACAAAAAATATGTTTTTTCTTATCTTATTTCATCATTTTTCAATCAATTTGAAATATGTTCCCTTTTTTGTTTCCGTAAACCTAATCATATTGAAATTAATATGCAATTTCCTTCAAATTAAGTAACTATGTATTGGAGTGTCATGTTTTTATTTTATTTTTTTGGTAATATTTAAATATAATGACTAAATTTTTATTTTCTATCTTCGATATTTGAAATTTCATAGTTAATACATCACACCAATTTCTTATATGGCTTTATTGTGATTTTCCTTCAATAAAACTACCACTAATCTGTTCACTGTGATTTTTTTTCCATCTAATAAAATATTTTCCTATACAACAATATTCATAGTCCATGAGACATTTTATCATTGAGGCATTTCCTTGAAAATACTTTAAGCCTCATAAATAACACCATTTTTTTAATTTCATGTATTCATCATAGTCTACAAGACCACTTTTGATGTTTTCCTTCTTGTAATGCTAATGGATATATTCATTGTTTTTAAATCTATAGTGTGCAAATTTTTAGGATCTTTTTTTTTATTACTTTATATTTTGATGGCGTATATTTTTGCATTGTCACTTTTATAAATTCATGAGAAAAGCCTTATGATTCAATATTTTTTATCTTCTTGACCTAATTCCCCATAAAATACTCGAAAAAATAATGGAATAAGTAATTGGTTTAGGAAACCTCAAGGAAGTTATAGCCACATATCACACATACTAGAATTAGACCCATCTAGTTCTTGTACAATGTGAATAAATATTTTGAGTGAGGGATTTAACCTCTTTTTTCTATGTGGAGATGCAACTACATGCACATTCCTCTATCCTTATTTTGATATAAGATGATAATGAAATATTTGATGCAAGTCTTTAAGAAATGGTAAAATAATGTGGAGTGTACCTAGACTTGAGTTTCCTTATCATTAATAATTGAAAATTATTCAATACCCTAGATCAAATTTTTTTAGGTGGAATAAGATATAAAAATATATAGCATGAAAATATACCCAAGAATTTGAATGATAAAACAAACATAAAAATTAGGTTTTGCAACACACATAAGGGCTAGGCTAATGATTAGCAAACAAATAAAATGAGCCCTAGAAAAATTATATTTATCACAACAATAATAAGATCTAACCCTAAAGGTGAGTAAGTAGGAACGAGTTCATCAAAATTTAATATAATAAAATGGTTCTATATCAACATGCACTAAAACTAACCATATATAATTAATGTTACAAATTAAATATAAGCATATGTATCCCAATAAAATAATAAAATCAGACCTAATTACATTAATGTATAATCTAAAATAGTTTAAATGTGCAAAGCTAGGGTTATTATAATAATAAATTGTCACAAATTTGTAGACTATTAGAAACTAAAATCAGATGGAAATAAGACCAAGAAGCAAGGCAAACATAGCCTATAAATTTAAAAGCTAACTTATAACTTTAAAATTTTGACCAAAAGTGGATTGCTACGTTCCTAATTAGATCAATATCATAATGTTAGTGTTCTTTTTCACTATGTGCTTTCCTAAAATAGTAATGATGATTTTGTTCCTCTACTCATGGGCTCTAAAATCCTTGATTTATTTTCTAGAATTCATTGTAGAACACCATGAAATTGATCTCTTTTTTGAAACACTAGTCAACTCAAAATACCATGCAAAACCTTCAAAAATGGTGCAGTCATTGAGGGACATGTCTTAATCATACCCATGTTCTTAGACAAATTAAAAACTAGTACTCAATGTAATTAAGCAATAAAATATGGTAATGCAGGCCCTAATCTTTATATGAATTTTCCCTTAAATGAAAAATTGGCAATGATTGAATATGATGACACCAAATAAAAAATATATTTACAAATCAAAAGCAGGACTTTTGTTTATCATTCTTTACCTTTTCTTAAACTTGTTGCTTTCATTCACTTGATTCTTCCTTGTTCTATATGAATTAATGCACATATATATATATATATATATACTTATCAAATTCAAATTAAGACCCTATTAACATGTAATAAAACACATAAAGGGTGGAAAAAGTTGAGAAAAAGAATCACAATCTCTAGGAAACAAAAAATGAAAGGCTAAATGGACCCACATAAAATAGGTACGATGAGTATATGGTATGCTAATGTTCAAATATGAGTTTATTTATATGCTCTTGGTTAACTAGGAGTACACTACTACACTCCTAGTCAAAGGATAGAAAACATAGATTTTTAAAGGTCAAAAGGAGAAAACCATAGAGAAGAGAGAAAATCAGGAAGTAAATTGGACCAGAACATTAAAAAACATGTTCCAATAAGAACCTAATATAAATTTATAAATTATAAACACAAGTACTTTAAATCAATGTAAACTAACATCTAAAACTACATGCAGATTAAAATAAGGTGTCTATACACATTCCTTATTTTTTCCTTTAAATAATTTACTTCCTTCGTAAGACAATTAATAGTTCTCAATCATGGAATCTTTTACATATTTTATTAGTATTATAAATGAAAATAATTACCACCTCTCTCCCTATATATGTACATTTATAAAAAGGGTTAAAAATTATTGTGAGATTAGTCATTTACACTTGAAAGTTTTTTCATTATGTTTTATTTCTCCTTTACTTGATTTATCATGGAGTAATCATCTATTTCTAATAATCATAAAAATCTACATAAAACCCCTATGATTAATTTTTTGTAACCATTTATGTGCAATATGAGATTTTTTTGTTTAGATTGTATTATTTTCTATTTTTCCTTTGTAAATCATCTTCCAATACACACAGTTGTTGCATTGGTTGCAAGCCTAAAAACCCTTCAAAGTGAAATTTGGAGAAATACTAGAAATTTTAAGATGGAATTGACTATTGGTCAAGATAGATCATTTTATTTTTTAACATATTGATGGAAAAAGAACAAAATTCATTGGAATTGAATTAGAATTTAATAAGAGTTCTTATCATACAAATATGACACAGGATGAATTTCATATTGGAGTGATCTAGATTGCAAATCATGATACTAAGAAAAAGTGTCCACTTTATTGAGAGTGAGATGGATTAACCTTAGATATTTAATTGGGAGCATGATAATAGTATATTCGTTGTGTTTTGAATGGAATGGTGTTTTGGGTACTATCCTCGACATGCTATGATATTGCTAAATATAAAGATGAAGTCATTTAAGCCAAGAAATGATAATTTTATAGTAAAGTATAATCATATATGATAATATTTTTCTACTACACAAGCCAATCTAATCACTTAAATATTCCCTATATGTCAATTTGGTGTAAGCATCACCTTTATGGGTCAGATCTTATGGTAAATCACAATAATTTTTCAAATAAGATATGGGTAAATAATCTTATTAGATATTTTGGATTTGTTATTAAATTTTATCTTACAATAATTATTTTACATCCATTTTATAATTAGAAATAGTTTTATTTTATATTTATTTTCTACTATTTTAATAAAAACTCATTGTAATTAATCTATTTATCTTACAGATACACAAGTTCTTGTGGCACTATTGTTTATGCATGTGAAAATCTATATGAATAAACAATATGTGTGTTTTGATAAAATTGGGCTTAGGTCAAGGACACTACACTAATCATCAAAAGAGAGGTTCATATGAAAAATATAATTCAAATACAATAATATAGAAATAAAAATACATTTAACTTGAGCAAACATTGAATGAAATTGGGAATTTTCTATCTTATAACTGACAAGGATATTTATTAGAGAAATACTTGAATTTTGACTTATTTATATGCTTTCAGAGGCTAAAAATGAGTAACAATAGGTCTAGAACTAGTCTCAGATTAGAACATAAATATTTTTTGTTGATTAGATAAGTACAAAAAAATAGTAAATATCAAACTAATCAATTTTGGTCATGACCAGATCATATGGTCGATCTTGGTAGGTTAAGGTTTGAATTTGATCACTTGGTTTGATAATCATTATATGATGTTAGATTTTCCTTAAAATTTGAATGCCTTCTTCTATGTTTTTTAATTAAAACCCTCTCAAATTATTGAATGAGTTTTGGATCTTCCAAAATTTATTCTCCTTCCTCCAAACCCTAATCCACTCCAAGATACCTTGTAAGAGAATAAAAAATAGGTGTTATTAATCCACTCATTAATTTAGCCAGACTCATATTCTTATAAAATTTTGGAATCAATATTGATAGAGTTCAACAAGTATTTCAATGTGATATGAAGGTCTTGACCTTATCTTTATGTATGATATGCAAGAAACTAGTATATTTTATATAATATTTCACTAATCCTTTAGCTTTTAATATAAGGCATGCATACACATCAATAGATAGAAGTCATAAAAAATTAGTGTGCATCTTATGCTATGAATTCTAATCCTTGGTTTTGTCCCCTAAATACATTAGCATGCTTACAATGTACATATATACTTCTCAAATTCAAATTAAGAAGTTATTAGTGTGCAAACCAACAATAAAAAATACAATACATCTAACAAATAAGGCATAAAAGACCAAAGCATTACGGACAAGGGCCATGGGAATCATAATGCAAAATGAACAAAATCAAATAGCTTGATCCTGGTAATGATTAAGATATAATATCTCTATTTTGATATGAAACTAGGATCGATTAGTTAATCATATTAAAAATGGACATAAAACACTAAAATAATTATTTTGACATTTTAAGAACATTAGGGGTCATGTCAATGCAAATAAATAGTCAATTTGTAGGTTTTTAAGTGTTCTAAATTAAATAGTGGTATTATCCAAGACCCAAACTATAGTAAAATTATTTTTTAAGGAAAACACTAAGAAATGCAAGACAAGCAAGGCTAAACATAAGTGAATTACACCAATAAGATATTAATCTTAACCTATGATCCATATACACAAAAATGTACTAATACCATAGAAAATAACTAGTTTCATATCAAAACTAGGTGTCTACATAATGCTCAAATTTGATGTGTATAAGTACATACATATCATATTAAAATAAAAAATGATCTAGGAATGCTCAAAGAAGATATAATGGTAGAAACATGTAAATGTTGCTCGAAGTTAATGCTAGATATGATAATGAACTGAAAGTTAAAGGAGGAGATATGTTACCTTATCAAATAATCCATTTCATACAACTTTAAAAATAATTTTTTGTCTTTTTGTAATGTACATGAGCATGCTAACTACCATTAAGGGTTATTGAATGAACATTCATGATCTTATTCCTATAGTAATAATATCAAGTGTATGTACAAGTAAACCTAATCATTTACAAGTAAATCAATGTCTATATAAATTAATAATAAAGAATATGTCAAAATCACTTTGTAAAAATAAATACTAAGAACAAATAAATTAGGTTGTAATCCTATGTCTTTGTCTCTATAAATTATGAACTACCTCTAGTGAATACCTCCAAATATAAGAAAGTGATTATATTGTGTATTATTGATTGCCTCAAGGAAAAATAGCTAAAGTATATCTCATTGACAATCTCTAGGGAAAATAGTTGAAGTGTGTCTTGTTAACCACCTCCTTGGAAAATATGTGAGGTATCATCATGTAGCTAAAGATAACATTATAAGTAGATTATATGTCCCCTTTTTGAGATTTGGGATAAGCTACATATCACTCATTTAAAAAAGGGATTATGTATACCATGTGTAAAATAGGAAATCATAAGACATCATAATATTTAAAGTGCATTTATCACACATTTTGATATAATGTATAAAAATATCATCATCATTTTCAAGATATGAATCAAGAGAGTATGGCTAATGTAGGTGTAAACCATGTTAAAAAAAGATATCAATGGGGTGTCCTCACATTGGTCGTAGTTAAGAAATTAAAATGCAATTTGTATGCAATAATTTCATCAATATATAAGTAGTGAAGGCAAAAACAATATCATGTTCCCAATGTGGACAAGATATAATAAATGAAGGCACAAGTTATAGTATTATCTAATGTGTACAATATATAATAGTAAAGGCATAAGAAATAGTAAGCCCCAGTGTGAACAAATATAGATATATAATTTTGGTACATGTCATGTAATTATCACATTTATGTCATGCCTTAATATATTTTTTCATTTTTCTGACTTTGGGTTCCTTTTGTGATGAAAACATAGACTAACTAAGCAAAATTATCAATAAACATAAACTCAAAAATTACATGAAAGCAAGATTCTCTATTGATTCTCATTGAATGGATAAAATATTGCAAAAAAATCTTTAAATAAAACTCAACTTAGAATTGAAGTTGACATCCATAATTAAAAAATATAAATAAGTCAAAAGCTACCTAAAACTAACTGACCCATACAATTTTTAGAAAATTATTATTTTTCGTAACTTTCATCTTCTAGTAATTTTTCAACCATTATTTTAAAAAAATTGCATGTAAGCTCAGATGGGCCTAAAATCTATACATAGATTTTAAACATTAAAATTAACCTAATGGATAAATTTTAACTAAATTTGATGCCTTCGTACAAAAATATATTATTTCTTAAAATAAAAAAATCTTAAAAAAAATACTAAAATGCATTTTCAAACCCTCAGATGGTTATGTATGGCCTCTGAAAAGTTTAGTATTTGCATCATTCTCCTCTAGTTGAAAAAACTCATCTCATATGAGTTGTCTTGATTGAAACCCTAAAATTTACTCTTGTTAATATTTTTTAGCTCCCGTTCTGATATCCAAGTGTTGTCTTCCTATTATAGCCCTTCCCACTATACCAAATACCTGTTATAACTTCCTTACCTTATGTGCACTATCTTCTTATGCAAAACCTATACTATCTTTTCTTTTTTTCTTTGGTTCTTGTTTCTTTCAATTTATTTCTTCATCTTCATCCCTTTCACCATATTTTCCATGAAAATCATATAAATCTATAAATTAAATACTAGAGAGATGTCAAAATTATATGGTAAACTCATCTCATAAGCATCATCATTGATTTTATTCATAATTCTACATGGTCTAATTTTATTATACTTTATTTTTTTGTATGTACCTATTGGAAATATTTATTTCCTTAATTAAACTATCACTAAATCTCTTTCTTCAAATACATTTGACCTTATTCAGATATCTTTTACTACCTTACAGTTCTCATTAATTTTTGAAAAAATTTGTCCCAATAATAAACATCAATGACATAGCATTAAGGGTGAGAAATAAAAAATTCACAAGAAAAAGTTACATCTCAATTGTAAATTATAAATGAGACAAAAATTTTAAAGTGGGAAACCAAATATATTGAAGAAAAACCCACGTTATCTTATTAGAATGGTTGTAACTAAAATCTCCATAAGTACAAGATTGAATCAAGAACACAAGAGAAGAATAGAGAGAACTATAAGATTCTAATGAGGAAAAGAGTATAAAACAATCTCTTTTATAGAGATATAGGAGGATAATAAGAGTTATAAAGAATCTCATAATTACCTTACAAGCCTCATAAGTGTGTATCACTTTTGTCTTAGTCCCTTAGAAAGTGAAGGGAGGAGTTTTCCATGTGGGGGAAGGAGTTACTCGTGCAAGTAACTTCCAAATCCTAAAAGAGCACAAAGAGGTGAGTGACACCTCATAAAATCTATATTTATGTGAATTAATAATTCAAATAAATAAAAATTATTTGTACATGAAAAAGGGATTTAAGATAAAATAAATTATCCTAAATAAATGGTAATCCTAACACTCCCCCTTAAAATTTATTCAGGGGTATACAAAAAAATAATAAGGGAAAAAACATCACTAACTCTCCCCCCTTTATGGTAACTTCTTTCAATCCTAAATTGTTACAAAAGAATACAAACTTGTCTTTACATAGTGGCTTAGTGAAGATATCAACCATTTTTTCTTCAATAGGACAAGAAGAGAGAATAATTTGATTGTCTTCAAAAATTTCATGTTGAAATTGATGTTGAATATCAATGTGCTTGGACCTTACATGAAAAACCATATTTTTTGCTAAGGCAATGGCTCTTTGATTATCACCAAAAATTGGAATAAATAAACTTTATGGGTGGCCCAAATTTGCAAGAAGTTTTCTAAGCCAAACACCTTTCTTTGCAGCATGATTACAAGATTTATAGTTAGATTATATAGAATATAAAGATATAGTAGTTTGGTTTTTACTATTCCATGGAACTATGCCAAAACCCTAAAGAAAATAATAATCACTTATGGATTTATGATCATTAGGATCATTGACCCAATCAGGGTATAAATAACCTACCAAAGAAAAATTGTTATTCAAGGTATACTCGATGCCAAAAGTAAGAATACATTTAATATAATGAAGAATTATTTTAAAATCTTTAAAATTATTAGCTTGAAGTTTCGACATAAATCAAGAAACCAATCCAACATAAAAAAAAGTAATTTTAGGATGAGTATGAGTATTATAATTCAAACTACCAACTAATTATTTATATAGAGTTGGATCAACAGTTTAAGTTTCCATGTCATTAATTAATCTAACACCAAGTTCACAAATATTAACAAGTTTGAAATCTAACATATTAAATCTAGATAACAAATCATATGCATATTTAGATTGAGAGATAGGGATGTTATCCTTTTTTTTCCAAACTTGAATACCTAAAAAGTAATGTAAGAGACCCAAATCAATCATTTTAAAGGTATTATTCAAAGTATTTTTAGTTCAAGAAACTAGTTAAATATTAATATAATTTATGATTAAATCATCAACATACAAAACAATGATAACTATGCCATTTGGAGTATTTTTGACAAAAAAATGGGATCATCATAACTATGAGTAAAGCCTTGAGCTATAAAAAAATTCATCGATTTGAGAGTACCATTATCAAGGAGATTGTTTTAAACCATAAATATCTTTGTTTAACTTACAAACAAGATGTTTTTTGTCTTGCTTAATAAAATCAGTGGGTTGAGACATACAAATTTCTTCATGCAAGTCATCATTTAAGAAAGCAATCTTAATATCCATTTGATAAACAATCTAATGCATGTGAGCAATTAAATCTAAAACAACTTTAATTTTGGACATCTTAGCAATAGGATAAAAAGTTTTATTATTTTCAATTTCTTCAATTTGAAAAAAACTTCTAGAAACTAATATAGCTTTATATTTTCCAATTTGATTATCAAAATTGAACTTAGTTTTAAATAACCATTTATAACTTACTAAATGATGCCCTTTAGGTAGTGGGACTAAGTTCCAAGTGTTATTATAAATCAAATATTTGTATTTATCATGCATTGATTTTTCCTAATGAGGGTGATATTGAGTTTGTTTTAGAGTTTGAGAATGATTATTATTCATAAGTTTAGACATCAAATCATAATTACAAAATTGTTACCTAGTTCTATGAGTATCATTAAAATATACATCAATTTTAAAATCCTCTATAGTAGTCTTGGCCCACTTAAACATAGATTTAGGTGGAGAAAGACTAAAATAAAAAGAATTAACTTGAGAAACAACATTATTATGCAACACATCATTATGATCATCACTAGTTTCAAAAGGAAAAGAAGTAGAAGCAATATCAAGAGAACCCAAATTAGAAGAACAATCAAGTACACCATTTTCATAAATTTAACATCCCTTTTAATCTTGATTTTTTTATATTGAGGATCATACACCCTATAATATTTAGATGATTCATCATAACCAACAAAGATAAAAGCATCTACTTTAGAATATACCTTATGTTTTTTAATTAGAATATGAACAAATGCATCAAATCCAAAAACATAAAAATACTTTAAATTAGGTATTCTACCACTCCAAGCTTATTCAAGTGTAATATTTAAAATAATTTTAGTGGGAATCCTATTAATGAGATAGACAACACAATACATAAATTTAGCCCAAAATTTATAATGTGTATTTTTAGCATACAACATACATCTAACCATTTCAGTGATAGTCCTATGTTTAGGTTCAACAACACCATTTTGTTCAGGTGTGTATGAAATAGTTTTCTCATACTTAATACCATGTTACTTATAATATTCAAGAAAATCATTGTTAAAGTATTAAGTACCATTATTAGTGCATAAGATGTGTAAAGAATAATGAGATCATTTTTCAACAAAGACATGAAACTCAATAAAAGTGTCTGAAACTTGATATTTAGTTTTCAATAAATAAATCCAAACTCTTCTAGTGTAATCATCAACAAAAGTTAAAGCACACTTTGCACCATTAATACAAACAGTTTTAATAGGACCTAAGAGATCACTATAAACTAAATAAAAAAATTCAGTGACATGATAAGAGTGATTTTTAGGAAAAGAATCTTTATGAATATTACCATCCATACAACCATTACAAATAGAATTAGTGGGAGGAACTTCAAGAAAACCTTGCACCATATTAATTTTATTCATAAGTTTAATACGTTGATATTTTATATGTACTAATCTTTCATGCCATAAATTAACATCATTAGCAACAATCAAAGCATGAGAAGAGGAGGAAAAAGAGAATCTAGTGAATTTGAATAAATTATCATTATCTAAATAAATAGTAGCAACTAATTAAAAATCTTGTTTAGTAGATTTAACATAACAAGTATCATTATAAAATTTTACTTTATAGTCTTGTTTGCATAGTTAAGGAATAGAAAGCAAATTCAATTTCAAATTAGGAACAAGCAAGACATTATGCAATTCACTGTTAGGTATTTTAATAGTTCTTATGGCTTCAACATTTCAAAAGACATGATTTTCAAGACTTAAATGATTGTTAAAAAGATCTGGTTTTATAAAAGTAAACAACTTATCATTAGATGTCATATGTTGAGTAGTACCAAAATCAACAATCCATTAAATAGGAGAAGAATGCAAAGTACAAGTAAAAGTAACTCTAGTATTATACTTTTATTTAGCTTGAGTCTTAGTGTTACTAGTGCTAGCATTATTTTTGACCTTAAGATTTCTACTTTTGATATCACATTTTTTTTTAAAGTAGTGATATTCATCATGAGTATTTTTATCACAATAATTACACTCTAAATTTTTTTTAGGATTGGACTTAGATTTTTTATCTTTCTTATCATGTGTATTATTGGACTTAGCATGTTCTTTACCATTCTTATGCTCATGTTTAGAAACAAAATCATATACATTAGTCTTAAGACTATCAAATTGAATCAATTTTTGTTCTTTTGGACACAACAAAGCAAAAAATAATTCAAACATTAACAAAGCAGATAATGTAAGAAAAACTAATTACAAATAAATATTAGTAATAAACTACTGAAAAGTTCAAAGAAAATAATTATTCATTATAATATGAATCAAATTCAAATAAAAAATTGTAATGCTTAGACCAATTAATTTAGAATTCAAAGAATGAACTTTAATCAATAAATCATCTATAATTTTGAAGTCATTGTACTTTAAATAAAACATTTGATCTTGAGTTTAAATTTTATGAGATTCATTCACAATATCATAAACATATTTAAGCTTAGATCACGAAGTATATGTAAGAAAACAACCTTCAATGTGAACATATAATTTAGGGGTCATGGCCATGTCAATTAATCCTAAAGCATCATCATTTTTTGTTTATCATTTCATTTGAACTTCAACAGAGGTAGTCTTTGTTTCAAGTTTGGGGTCTATGCCATCTACTACATGCACCAAATGTTTAAAATTAAAAAATACATGCATATGTGATTTACATAGGTGGTAATTGGTAGATATGAGTTTAAATTTGAGTAACAATTGAGTTATTTTGCCTCGAAAGCTCACTCAATGACTAGAAAGTGAATAGAAAAAAAATCACTTAGAGAAAAAAAAGTGTAGGAGGGGCAAGAAAGCCAAAGAAAATACTTTGCTAGAATGTAAAATAGATAGATATTAATAAATGGGAGTTGGAAAAAGGATAGATAATTTCAAAAAAAATTACAATAGTCCTCCAAGTTTGGATGGAAGAGATTATAATAATGGTTGTAGAAGCAATTAATTTAAAATATAAGTCCACGCCAATTTTTTTTTAATGTAAGCCCATATCAAAACATCAAATTAAAAATTTTGAATGGATTTTAAAAAAAAAAAATAGTTAACATACAACACTATAGATAAAATACTAATACCAATAATAAAGTGAGAAATGTTATTTTTTTGTTTATTATTAGAAAGTCTGTATTGGGTTTATTATTTTGTGATGTGGAAAGATATATAAAATCACTATATCCTTTTCAGAGTAAAGTATGTGAGATTATGAAAAAAATAAGGATGGCCTTTAAAGAGAATGAAAAAAATGATTGTAAGTTAATAAGATAAATATTATGCTAGAAAAAAGTG
The DNA here is from genome assembly GCA_037957365.1 of Torreya grandis. NCBI lineage: Eukaryota > Viridiplantae > Streptophyta > Pinopsida > Cupressales > Taxaceae > Torreya > Torreya grandis. Next base: position 7,215,836 of record JARHVA010000060.1, on the reverse strand, counting down.
ATTTGTTATATTATAAAGACAAATGAACAAATGTCAACAAAACAGAATTTACCATGCAATCATAAAAGAAAAACTGAACTTTGTATTCCAAAAATGCATTGCAAAAGGAGAAGGGAGAGATACCAAATGAAATGCTTTACTAGTGAAAGGAAGTTTGCATAAAAAAATGAGTTAATAAGAAAGGAAATGTTACACATGGAGAGGACAAAAGTGTTGAGCAAGATAAACAAAAATTGTTGCACTAAGAAATAAAATGCCTTGATACTATAGTGACTCAAAATAACACTAAAGTGACACATGCCACACTACTGTGAAGAATCCAGAAAAGAGAGCTCAAGATAAATAAATAAAAAAGGAAGCCCATCTATAAGTCACTTTAAGAGGACACTAAAGTTGAAAAACTAAAAACAATGCCTAAGAGAGAAGAGTCAATCTCAATAATGGTAAAAAAATTGGGATGCACTTTACAGAAGAAAGAACAAGAAAAAATAAATAAAGCTAAAAGATATAAATATATTGTTTGTTGGAAGAACAACACATAACTTTGATATACTTAGAATGTTAAAAAGAATAGAAATAGATACATATTTTGTCCTTAATAGAAAATAAATACACAGAAAGATAACAATAGAAATCTAATATATATTTAATATCTAAGAATAAAAAATTATATATATATATATATATATATATATATATATATATATATATATATATATATATATATATGTATATACATATATATATATATATATATATATATATATACATATATATATATATATATATATATACATATATATATTTATATACATATATACATATACATACATATATATATACATACATATATATATATATATATATATACATATATATCTATATATATATATACATATATATATATATATACATATATATATATATATGTATGTATATATATATATATATATATATATATATATATATATATATATATATATATATATATATATATATATATATCCTTTTAAAAAAAGATTGTTAAAATAAATACTAAGCAAAAACTAGGATATGAATTAAACTTGATGTTTTTTTTTTCTTTCTTGTATGAGATTAAAAAATAAAAAAACTTACTTGGATGACCTCTCAAAACTAGGAGAAAATTTGAAAAAATGCTCCTTGGGAACAACCTACAACATCTAGTTAGATAGCAAACAAACTCAAGTAAAAAAATTTAGAGGGAAAAGGATTTGAATGGAGAACAAGGGTGAAGCCCTTCCAAAAAAGTCCAAAATATTTACCAATAAAAAAATCTACATAATTCTAAAAAAATGTCAATAAGATAAATTTAGATCTAATACCATGAAGGATTTATCCCAAGTATAATCATTAATGACAGAGAATGAAAGTGTGATAAATAAAGAATTCACAAAACTAAGTTACCTATCAATTACAAATCATAAATGAGATGATTTTTAAAGTGGGAAACTAAATGTATCAGAGAAAAATCCATGTGATCTTATTAGAAGGCTTGCAACCAAAATCTTCATAAGTACAAGATTGAATCAAGAGCATAAGAGAAGAATAGAGAGCTATAAGATTATAGTGAGGAAATGAGGAGAGGAAGAGATATTTTATAGAGCTAAAGGAGGAAAATGAGAATTATAAGGAATCCCATTATTACCTTACAAGCCTCTTAAATGTGTGCCACTTGTGTCCTAATCCTTTAAAAAGTGAAGGGAGGTGAGTGCCATGTGGGGAAAGGAGTTACTCATGAAAGTAACTCCCAAATCCTAAAAGAGCACAAAGAGGTGAGTGACACCTCATGGAATCCAAATTTATGTAAACTAAGAATTCACATAAATAAAAATTACTCACACATGAAAAAGGAGCTTAGGATAAAATAAATTATCCTAAATAAAGGGTAATCCTAACAACTTTCTTGTAGATTTCTCCTCACTTCTTGCAACCACTGTATATGATTTGTAAATGCTTTTGCATCATCACTAACTTATTCTGTAATTGATAATATAATCAAATCCAAGACACCCATAAGATTTATCCCATAAAAATTTTGAAATGGAGATTTCCTATTGCTCCGTTCACTGAACTATTATATGTAAGCTCAACATGTGGTAAATCCAAGTCCCATTGATTGGTCTTATCTCAAACTATGCATCTCAAAAATAATTCAAAGCTTATGTTTACAACTTCTATCTATTCATATGTTTGTGAGTGGCCTTTAATACTAAATTATTGCTTAGTTCCCAACTTCTTCCATAAAGTCATGATATTTCATAAGCTTGCATTGGTATTACATAGGAATTTATAATTTTCAATAATCAACCAAGAATAAGCCCAATAATAAATAATGCTTCTAAACGTAGTTTTAAAATGCATTCTCCATTCAAAAGGTATATGATCTTTTCACAAATTATTATTCCATGCACATGATATGAAATAATATGATGGATATCATGGAGTAATTTTTTTGTTTTAACAAGAGGAATTAGTTTATTTAAAACATAATATGTCAATTTGCATTAATCTATGATCATGAATAATGTCCTTTATGTGCACTTGAAGGATTTGGGTATTCAATGGAAAAAAATAGTGCATGAGTCAAAATCATTGAAGAAAAACTTGGTTTTCAATCTCCACTTTTATTCTAATTGATGAGATGACATTTCAAAAACCAATTTTGATTTTGATTTTAATTTATTTTTCTATTAAAAGATGTAGTAAATATAAATTTTCTATAGTATTTACACAAGACAAAGTAGTATAATCCAATTAGTGATTTCTAACTCCAAGAGAGTCAAATGGGATTTTATTCATCGTAATTCCTTGAACTATATGGATTGTACATGCACATGAAAGTAAAATTGTATTTTTTTCAATTTATTATAAACATTTTGTTTGGTGACCTCTGTAAATCTATAATAATTTGAACATTCTGCACCCATTTTGGATCAATTTTATTAATATACAAATGTGAATATATTTCACTTTTATGATGACCAATTTTTATATTTTTGAAATTTACCAAAATTATTTCAAGATGTTTTATAATGTATAAGACTTGAAAGTTCCATCTACAAAAAGGGTTGAGGCTAGGTTTGAGTCCAAAGTAATTTTTTTGGAGTGTATACCAATCAATCATTCGCACTATGTTGAAGAAGATCAATTTATTTGTGCACCGATACTAATAGATGAAAAATTACTGTGAATGATTTTTATGTTTCCCATTTCAATTTATAAAAGTGCAATTTGATCCATTCACCAGTCCATCTTGAATATTGTAGTTTCCAAGAAACAACTCAACCAACATGTCTTGTTTAAAAATGATTTTATTTGGAAGTACAATTGCATGTGCATGCCCACTTGTTTCATCATATACCAGGTATTTTTCATTAGTTGTAATGATGAAAGCTTATTCTCTAGAAGTAAGAGAAAGCATATTGTCATTGTTATTTCCAACATAAAACTTAAGGTAATAAGGATATGTGTAGACACTCAAAATTAATCATTAAGTGTTTGACAATGTTTAATCTTGAAATCCTTACCTTGCTTGGTCTATTTTCCATTCCATTAACTTGAAATATCTAAGGGTACATTCTTTATTCCATTTACTATCTTAAAAATATAAAAAATGTCATTAAAACATCCCTATTATACTTATAAATTCCTCTCATTCTAGTTCTAGCAGTCTTTAACCTTTTAGGATAGGACCACATTGGGTGGATTGTGTCACACTATGGCCTTGTCCACTAGTGTAGCCTTTGCCCCTGTACTCTAACAATACTTTTTTAAATTTTAGTCATTTCACATAACCCCTCACATATTTTCAAAGTCATTTAATGGAAATATTTAAAATTTTATTCTATATAAGCACATCTATGTCTCTCCAAACACATCAAAAATTTACTCGGAAATTCTATTACAAATTGAGAAAAAGAGCACTAGTATTTCTAATTCATATTATGATCTAATAGTCATAGGCCATGTCTAATGTCATTTTTATGCATTTTGAGGGCACTCATTATTGATAATTTAATTCAATGTCTATAGTTTCATTCGTATATAAAATATCAAGATTCACACACTTACCTTAGGAGGGATAATTACATTGACCTAAAGCTCTTTTGGGCTATGTAAAAAACACTCAAATTACATAGGGTTTTCTAAGGATAACTCAGATATTCCTTTACTTGATTCCCCCCCTTTTTACTTTATTTTCATTTGGTATATTGTTTAAAATATAGGGTTTGTATTTTTTAGGCCTTCCATATGGCAAATCTAGACACAGTTCTTCATAAAAACCTCACAAATAGGTGTAGGTACCCAAAATGGAAAATTAATCATATATTCAACCAGGATGTAATTATAGTCAATATACAAGGCCACAATGTAACCCTATACTCCTAGTGTGGCCTTGTCCTAACATAGTTTGAAAATCATATTTTAGTTGTAAAAAGTTCATAAGTCTTTTTAGCCAATTTCCATCAATAATCACCCTGCACAATCAACATAAATTTAGTTTGCTCTAGGTTTAGATTTTTATTTATCAATTTGATATTTATATCCCATTTAACATTTTTTTTTATGTATTGTACATGTAGGTCTATATATTCTATAGATATAAATCAATTTTCAATCGTTTATGTTTTATTAACATTTCATTGTTAAGTCAAAAAATCACATTAAATATTTTGTTGAACCCATGTTTTATTTACAATACTACTTAGCATTATGTTAAATAAGGTCAATTTATTCATGTACTGATACCAATAGATGAAAAAATTAATCTGAAGGATTTTTATGTTTCCCATTTTAATAAAAAAAAGTGTCATTTGATCCATTCACCAAGCCATCTTGAATATCATAGTTTTCAAGAAACAACTCAGCCAACATGTCTTATTTAAAATTAATGTTATTTGGAAGTTCAATTATATGTGCATGTGCACTTATTTCATTATATATTAGATCTTATTCATTAATTACATTGTTTAAAATTTATTCTTTGGGAGCAAGATAATGCATCTTGTCATTATCATTGCTAATATAAAACTTATGGTAATATAGATATGTGTAGACACTCAAAATTTATCATTAAGTATTTGATAATTTTTAATCTTGACATCCTTACCTTTGATTGGCCTATTCACCATTCCCTTAACTTGAAATTTATAAGGGATCATTCTCTATTCCATTTATTATCTTAAAAATATAAAAAAAATTCATTCAAACATCCCTATTACACTTATAAATTTATGTTAATTCAATTCCACCAATCTTTGACCTTCTAGGCCTAGACTTCACTAGGTGGATAGTGTTGCACTATGGCCTTGTTCACTAATATAGCCTTTGCTCTTGTAATCTAATAATACCTTTTTAAATTTCATATGTTTCACATTACCCCTCCCATATTTTTTCAAAGTAATTTAATGAAAATATTTAAAATATTATTCTATATAAATACATCAATACTTATTCAAACACATTGAAAACTATTTAGAAATTCTACTACACATTGAGCAAAAGAGCACTAGTCTTTCTAATTCAAATTATGATTTATTATAATAGTCATAGGCCAAATCTAATGTCATTTTACTACAGGTTAAGGGCACCCATTATCAATAATTTAATTAAATATATCTAGTTTCATTCATATATATAAATATCAAGATTCACACACTCACTTTAAGAGGGATAATCACATCAACCTAAACCCCTTTTGGGCTATGTAAAAAATACTCGAATTACATAATATTTTTTTATAAAAACTTAGCTATTCTCCTTACCTAATTTCCCTCTTTTTAATTGATTTCCATTTGGTATATTATGTAGGAGGTATAATTTTTATTTTTTAGGTCTTTCACATGGCAAACTTAGACACACAGTTCCTTATAAAACCCTCACAAATAGGTACAGGTACCTAAAATAGAAAAATCAGCCTTATAGTCAACCAAGACACAATTACAGTCAACGTACAAGGCCACAATGTATCCATGTCCTCATAGTGTGGCCTTGTCATAGCATAGTTTTAAATCATGTTTTGGATACAAAATATTTCATGTATTTTCTAATAATTTCCATCAACAATCAACCTGCACAATCAGCACAAATTCAATGTAGGCTAATTTTGCATTTTTATTTATCATTTTACTATTTATATTGCATTTAATATTTTTCAAAAGTATGTATATTATATTTAGGTCTATATATTTCTTGCATCTAAATCAGTTTTCAATAGTCTATTTTCATTATTAAATCAAAAATAACATTAAACATTTTGGTGAACCCATGTTTTATTTACAATACTGCTTGTTCTTTACATGATTTTTATCCTAGGATTTCATACAAAATTTTATAAATTTCTGACATTGAAATATAACAACCTTCAAGCTTGAATATAAAGATTAAACTATGAGTCAATATTTTCTTACCTTGAATTTAATTTGACATTGAATAAATTTTATTATCACCCCAAATAACATCTCACACTAAACCTCTTTATTTCAACCTCGGTTTAAAATTTTTTAATCTATATACACAAAAATATTTCAATTTTTATTTTATATTTTCTACTATTTAATTTTAAAAATTGTGTTGTTACAATTTTAAAACTACTTAGTGACTATCATTATGGGATAAGTGGTGATCTATTTTATAGACACCATGGTGTGATGGGTACTACCCTAATACTCAAGCCATTGTATAACACTAAAGACAAAGTATAGTTTCCCCATTTCTCATGGTAAATTGGAAACACCTAGTGTCCCTTATTTATATCATAGTATAATCACATAAAATTGATCATTCATGCCTTAGATGTCCACTTGAGGTCACTTTACCCTTACTATATTACTTAAACTATTTTATGGGCCATTTTGATCCAATTTTAGTCACATTATAGCTACAAATAACACCCAATCCCATAGAACACCACATGAGCCCCATAATGGTACAATTCATTAGTGATTTAGAACCTTACACCTTCCAAAAAGGTAATTTAAATCCCCCTAAGAGGATTAAGTTTGTCCTAGACCTTTTTACAAGTCACCTTACTGAGCCATTTTTATGATTAAACTATATAAACACTACTCTCACACTCTCACACCCTAGGTGGACATTGTCATAAAGAAGCACATAAAAGTACTATTGACCAAATTTGACTTTTAGGTCAAATTGGGGTACCCCTAGGTAAAAAATTGGTTTTATATATTTTTTAAGGGGCATAATATCTTTTCATGAGGTGTTTCATAAGTCACTTAATGTTACTCAATGATATATTAGCCTTGGTCATAAATTTCATTAGCTAACATGTCTTTTTGAGTCTTTTTAAGGGTCAAAAAGGTGCATTTAATGTTTTGTACAAGTTTATTTTAAAAATTTAAGGTGTAAAATAATTATTTAAAATTAAATGTGTCTTATTAAGTTTTAATTAATTGAAACCAACTGAAAATTGATAGGTTATTAATAAAAAAGGTAATTTCTTTAAAGAAAAAAGTGAATTTGGCACTCGTACGACCTCTTTGGGAAGTGTGCCATATGTAAAATGGTTAGGTAGTGCATCTTCAACTTCCCCAATATAAAATTTAATGTTTTTTTAATTTTAAATTACCATTTTAATTCTAAAATTATTTTTCTTATTTCTTATTTTTTTAGACACATTAAAGTGACCTTTAGGTTTTTGCTCAGTATGAACAACTCATGAGGTTTCAAGACAAATGATTTTGGGATATGATATTATACTTATAGAACTTAATTTTCATAATAATATTTATAAATTTTTTCAAACATTTTTTATGAAACATCCTTTGCAAGCTGACTATGTCTTTCTACTTGTAAATCTATGCACCCTACAGGTTTTGCTTCATTTTGGGTAATTCCATATGAACCAACTACTAAGGGTGATTCCAGATGATTTTATATTCCTTATATAATGTTATCCATACTTTTTTTCATGTTTCAAATTTATTTTATGAGCAAATCACCTCAATTTTACAGACTGGTCCATTCTGTATTATTGGTAGGTTTCCATTATTTTCTAAATTCCTATGCTTTATGAATGGTCAAAAAGGGTTGTGATGGTGTCATTTAAATTTTTTAAGGTTGTATTGATTCCCTTAAAATTTTAACTTTATTCTTCAAAGCACACTCCATGATTTGGCAATCATAACCATCATACAGTCAGCATGCCCTATGTTTGTCATACAAAGTCAGCCTAGAGCTCTCATGGAGGATTTTAATGTTTTAAGGGAGGTGTAAAACCTTGTTTAGAGCCTTGAAAATTTTTGAGGTATCAATTTGAACACATTGAGGAGAAACCAACATTTGAAGGCAAAACCTTTGGTACATTGTTTTAACTTATGCACACTGTTTGTATGCAATCCAACAATAAACTTGTAGCCTCTCAAGATGAAATTATGATATGGATGAATAATTTGGAAGTTTATTAAATCTTGTAATATTTTTAGGAGTCCATGAGAACATTTGGTAAATGTTTTGATATCAATCACCATACATAGTTTAAGTTCACTACCTATAAACCCAATCAACATGCTAATTTCAGTCAAAGTCACTTACAGGCAGCTAATAGGGAGCTAAGAAATCATTTTGGAGTGTTAGGTGTTGACCAAATTTTGGTCTTTCAAGAAAAAATTGGGCACTTCTATCCATTTAGTCACCTATCCATGTCTTTGGTTGGACTCAGTAATGAAGCTTTCATTCAAGTCTTTCCTTTAAATAGTTTGTTTTGGTATTTTGCTAAGCTTTTGAGTCTTTATTTTGACTAAGTATACAATTTATTTTGGGTTTTATTCAAGGAATATTTATTTTGGGTTTTTTTCAAGTGTTTCTTTTAGAGGTTTTACCGAATTCTTTCAGACTTTTTATCCAAAGCTTTTCCCTAAATGTTTTATTTCAAACAAAAGGACCCTTGAAACTTTTCTAAAGGTCCATGATAGTTTTTTCAAATGACTCTTTCCAGCCTAAAAGGACCCTTGCAACTTTTTTGAAGGGCATTTTCTTTGGAAAGTGGACCATTTCCAAAAGTCTAAAGGGAATTTCAAAAAGTATGAAGGGATGTTTTTCAACAAGCCAAAGGATATTTTCATTCTTTTGAAAGGCAATTTGTAAAAAGTCTACATAAATTGTCCCTTACAAAAAAACCCAAAGGAATTGAGATTGAGGGACAAGTGGACTATTCCAAAATTCTAAAAGGCACTTCATTCTTCTGAAGGGTAGGTGGACTTTAAAAATAATGCCGAAGGGTCACTAGCAAGAAGTTTGAAGGGGTTGTTCCCTTCGGGAAGTTCTTTTCAAAGGAAAAATGAGCCACTTTTCAAAGAGGAGGACCATTTCCAAAAGACCAAAGGGCAATTTGTAAAGGAAAGAATTCCTTCAGACTTTTTGTCTAAAGGAAGTTTATGAAGGAAAAGGCTTGTTAAAAGGCCCAAAAGACTAAATTCCTTTGAACATTTTGTCTAAATAAATTGTTTAAATGGAGTCCATAGAAAAGCCAAGAAGAAAGGAAGAAGAGTTCAAATGAATTCTTTTAGACAAATTGTTTGAAATAATGTTGAAAACACAAGTGTTGAGGATAAGAAGTCTAAATAAATACCTGAAGGAAAGTGATAGCTTATATGACATCAACTTTAAATGATGAAAATAGTCATTGGAGTTTAAAAGGAGTTTGTCGAGAACTTGAAAATAAATATGGAAGTGACACATGGAAAAATTCTAAACATATGTGCATAAGAAAAAAAAATAGGTAGGTTGATGGAGTGAGTTGGTATAATGTTTCATAAGGTGGAAAGATAATAAGGAATAGATAGCATCCAAATGAATTTCTAACCAATGGACCAATTTATGGAAAAATGCAATTTATAGCATCTTGATCTTGTTGGCATAATCGAAAAGAAAATATCTTACATAATGCAATGTAACTGTTCCATTCTCAAGTTGACATGTCTGAATCATTTTTAGACTTCCCTTTGCTCAATCTCTATCTCAAGGCTATATATATGTATTCATTCTATTCATTGAGGAGCCTCTGCTAGTTATGATAAAACTCTGGCTAGATTTGTACTATAACTCTTGAAGAAATATATAAGTGATTTCACCATTTTCACATTGCACTATTGAGTATAAGTTCAAATCTTGTTGATAATGACTAGTGAAAAGGTTATTTTCTATCATATCAATCTATAGTCACTCACCAATGTGTATAAAATATGATTTTGTATGTCTCTATTAACATTCTTTACTAAGTGTATAAATGCCTTAGAAGTGGTATATGTGTATTCTCTTTGTATAATCATTCATCACCCTCATAAATGTCAAATACCTTCCTGAATCTAACTTTTGAATTATTGATGCAATAATGTCTTTATTGTAAATTTGTGTGAAATACACTTATTTATCTTTAAGTAGTGTTTTCAATCTTAAGATGATATCAAATATTGGTGCATCACTGCTTATTTTCTGAATTGTTTTCCTTCTCCCTTTTCATTCACAATTGTTAGTTTAGAAAGAGTTTTAAGGTGCATCAAGGGGATCTAACCCATAATCTAGAGACTCATCTCAATAGAATTATCACCCATAGTAAGAGAGATGATTCCATTATGCTCCTTGGATGAGGAGAATTGAGCATCTTCTTAAAGGTGTAAATCCAAGCATCAATAGTTTTTGGCACACCCAGTGGGACACTAAGTCCTAGAATATTGTTCAAGATTGGTGTTGGTCTTAACACAGTTGTAGAAAAGAAGCATTTAGATTCAATACCTAGTGACTCCATTAAAGAATTCAAAGTCTTTGGTTAATGATCATTCCTTCTTACCATGCCAAAAGTGAACACTAGGTCTGTTACTAAAGGTGTACACTTTGCACTTGTGTAATTACCTCCATATTCCATCAAAAGGCTCAGGTTTGTCAACACTCATCCCTACAAAAGAAAGTTTGATTTTAAACCTTCTAAATTTGTGTTGCATATTTCTCCTAACATCTATAGTAATATTCCTAATATGGCTATAAGACAACCTTTTGTGCCTTTTTAAGGGCATCTCCCTTACAGCTTGCCCAATATGATCAAATTCTAGGAGCTACCCTCAAAAGTGTCCCATATTTTAGTGGATACGGTCCTATTACTGCCATTGAGCACATCAGGAATATAGAAAACTTTTGTAATATCCATAACATCACTCAAGAAAATGTAGCTATTAGGTTTTTGGCCTTGTCTTTCAAAGGAAAAGTTTTAGACTAGTATGGGACCCTACCTGTAAATTCTATTGGCTCATGGGATGAGTTGGGGACCCTATTGACTGATAAGTTTGGGGAAAAGAGTGACCACTTGTCTCTAGTTGATAAATTGACCACAATAAAGAGGGCACCATATGAATTCATGTAGGATTTTAATACTAGGTTTCAAAAAACTTGGGATAAAATCCCAATTCTTGTGAGGCCAACTGCAAATTATACATTTTAATACTACTTGAAAGCATTGAATAGTGGCATTGCCATGATGATTCAGTCTATGGGTGGAAACACAATGCCTGTTGCCTATTAAATAGCCATAAATTCTAAAAATTGCCTTGTCTAAGTAAGAAAGATAGCTCCTAGACCCTCAATGCCACTATTCCCTTATTTGCATTATCCTAATCAAAGTGCATTGCCCACTTTAACAACTTTGCCTGATTAAGAAAAATCTTCCATTTTCCCTACCAATGAAATGCATGAAGTCAAAATATTTCTTTAAAATGTTACTAATTAATTGGTTTCTCTCAAAAGGCAACAAGCCCAAAACTCTAGGCCTTATCAATCCTACAATCAGTTTGGACAAACAAATAGACCTCCTTTTCAAGGTAATGCACAAGGACAAGGTCAAATCACCCATGTCAAAACTTATCAAAGTTATAGTCCTAATGTTCCCTCATACACAAAATCCCTTATTCCCATTTAAAATAATTTGGTCCAAGAACAACCCAATTACCCTTCTTTTGAATAAGGCCAAGAGTATGTTGCTTATGCAAATGAGATGCACAATCAAGGCATGGTAATGCAAGGCAACCAATCCTTCCAAACTTAAAATTTTGAAGGACCTATGCAAGGTGGACTAGAAAATGGACAACCTTAGACTGATTCCACTCTCATGAATCATTTGGAGGGTGATTTTTATACTATTAATTATGTGGGGAATACAAGCAATCAAAATGCTAGTGTGGCTGCCAACACTAGATCAAAGCAAAGGGTCATTAAAGAAGTCCACAAAACCAATTAGGGACCTCTTTTGACTCCACTATCAGTTTATATAGGAGGAATACCTAATTCATCTCCTAAATCATAATAAAATTAGAGGATTCCAAATTTTAGGACAACTGCTACAACCCTACCTCCACAAGCTACATCACAAGTTGCAAATGTTCATAAAGAGAACCCCAAGGTAAGTAATCCTTCCATTAATGTTGTGGACCAGATGAAGAATATTCATATGAATATCTCATTATGGTATTATATAGCATTACCAGGGTAGAAAAATATGCTCCAAAATGAATTACATGGACTAGGTACACAAGCTCGCCTAACTAGAAGTAATAATGTAGTTTTGGTCAATGAAACTCAATCTATACATGGTTACGGGAAGAAAGATGAGAATAATCCTCCTTTATACCTATCCTTAGTTATTATTGATTTCTTGGTTCATAATTTCATTATAGATAGTGGATCAAGCACATTAATTATGCCAAAATGAATAGCAAATAAGCTAGGCATCAGATACGAACCAATGACTAAAGGAGTTTTGCAATTGGACGGATCACTAACTAAGGCTTTAGGTATTGTGAAAGGTTTAAACTTGATCCTACATTCTTATCCTACTTTTTCAATTCCTCGTGATGTTTTAGTATGAAATTTACCTCCCTATTTTTTTATTTGCTTTTCAAGAGACTTCACATCCAAAATTGGTGGATACTTGGTAGCTAACTAGTCCTACATGGTATTTAGAACAAAGTATGGTACTAAGGAGAAGATTGAGTCAAAACCTATTCATAAAAATCACTTAAAACCATATTCACCTAAGGTATAAAATTTTAATTATGATATCATTGGTGAATAGGAGTTTCACATTGATCAATCTCTATCATCTTCCCTTGAAGGAGTTTCTAATTTGTTCCTAGATGAATGGGGAGATGATAACTATGTGCATGATCCTTACAAATTTATTGAATAATCTGGTCTTGGGGTCTATTATATGTATGATAAGGACTCTTTCATGTCCAATTTGATGAATTCAAATGAATATGTGAATGGCTTATGGCAGCTCTTCTTTGATGGATCTAGAAGCAAGATTAGGGTAGGTGGTGGAGCTATGTTGGTTTCACCTTCAAAGGAAAGGTATTTTTCAACTTTTAGGTTTCAGCTCTATTTTACTTGTAATGTATTTGAATATGAGGCCCTCATTCATGGCCTAGAGTGGGCAAGGAAAAGAGGTGTCAAATAACTGCAAGTGTTCAGTGATAGTGAGCTCGTTGTCAATCAAGTTAGAGGGCATAATTTGGCCAAGAACTCCTTGCTCAAGTCCTACAAACATAGATTTTGGGACCTTGTATAATAATTCATGGCATTTAACATCACTTCCATCTCAAGATAATATAAAAAACATGTTGTTAGGCTATCATTAATTGGAGCTCAATTTGATGTTCCAAGAGGTCTAAGAGAAGACAAGAATTAACCTCATCTAAAGGTTATTGTGAGACCTTCTATACTAGATAATGCCACTAATTTGTAGGTTTTTGATAGTGACCAGTAGAAATCTCTCTTATTCCAAGAAGAAGCTAAGTTCTCTACAAATAATCAGTCTAAGCTTCAATAGCAATATGGAGGGCAAATTATCCAACTAAAGTCTAACAAGCTTCCCAAAGGCCTAGTGACTCTTAAAAACATATTCAATGAGGATGACTAGCTCAATAAGGAGAAGGTAAACATATCAACCAAGAAAGAGAACTATGAAAGGGTAGAGATCTTAAAATATAAGCTAATTACACTTGGAAAGGTATGCACTAGTCAAGATAAGCATGATTTCATTGAACTATGCAAAGAGTTTAGTGAAATTTTGCATGGAAGTATAGTGATTTGAAGGGTTTTGACCCAATCTTAGCTCAACATACTATAGAGATAGATTAAAATTCCAAACCCATCAAACAAAGACAAAGACCAATCAATCCCAAGATTGAACCACTCATGAAAAAAACTCACTAAGTTGATTGAGTCTAGAATCATCTTTCCTATCAAGCGTTATTCTTGGTTGGCCAACTTAGTCCCTATTAGAAAGAAGAATGGAGAAATCAAATTGTGTGTGGACTTTAGGGACCTGAATAGAGTATCTTTGAGAGATCATTATCCCCTCCCTTCTATGGATCAAATTTTTCAAGTGGTGGTAGGTAGTGAGAGGTTTTCTCTTCTAGATGGTTATTTTGGGTATAATTAGATTCTGGTAAAAGAAAGTGACTAGTACAAGATAACCTTCACCACCAAATGGGGCACATATGCCTACAGGAATATGTCATTTAGATTGTCAAATGTTGGATCTACTTTCCAACATGTAATGAATATGACTTTCCAAGGACTAGTCAATGACATTGTATTAGTTTATCTGGATGATGTAATAGTTTTCTCCAAGGAAGAAAAAGATCACTCGAAGCATTTGAGGTAGATTTTTGAGAGGTGTAGAGAGTTTTGGATCTCTCTAAACCTAAATAAATGTGTGTTTATTGTTCATGAAGGCAAAATTATATGCCATTTTATTTCCAAGAAAGGTATGTCCATTAATTCAGAAAGGGTAAGTACCATCTTGGCATTGTCTTTACCTAAACATAAGAAAGGTCTACAAAGCTTCTTTGGAAAGATAAAATTCATTAGGAGGTTTATTTTGGATTTTTCTAACCTGGTCAAGTTCTTGACTTATATGTTGAGGAAACATGAGATATTCACTTGGATAGGAAGGAGAAAAGAAAGTTTTGAAGAGATCAAGCAAGACATTGCCTAGGCCCCTACTCTTGCAAGTTCAAAATTCTCCAAGGACTTCAATTTGTATAATTTTGGGAATGAAGAGGTAATCTCTACCATACTCACTCAAGATAATGAGGAAAATTTAGAATAACATATTGCCTTCTTTAGTCAAGGTCTAGAAGGTTATGAGATAAGATACACATATGTAGAGAAACAAGTGCTTTCAGTTATAAGGAGCTTAAATAAATTTAGACATATGTTATCTAATAACAAGATTAATATTTTTGTGCCTCATATTAGTTTGAAAGACTTTTTGTTGAGCAAATATTTGAGTGAGAAAAGGGCAGGTTGGATCACCAAAGTGATGGAATATGATGTGGAGATCAAAACAACCAAGCTAGTGAAAGGAAAGGGACTGTGTGTGCATCTTGTTTTATACCTGAAAGAGTAAAGGGAGGCTTTTTTAGCACTTCATAATGATCCTATACCACCTATACCTTTAGCCACAAGGAGATGGACATAAGACATGATTCATTTCCTATAAATCGATGAGTGTCCACAAGGTCTTGATAGGGACAAGAGAAGGTACTTTAGGCTACAATCCATTCCATATGTGTTGGTTGATGGAATGTTATTTAGAAAAGACTTTTCAGGTGTGATTTTGAGATGCATTGATCTAGATCATATTAACAAAGTATTACATGAGTTATATGATGGACCAACTAGTGGTCACTTTGCTCTGAGAACCATAATTACCAAGACAATGAGGGTTGGTTACCTTTGGCCTAGCCTATTGAAGGACACCCATGCTTGGGTAATAAAATTCCAAAAGTGTGATCTTTTTAATGGCAAACAAAAGAGAGTTGCTTTACCTCTTCACCCAATCTAGGTTGAGCAACCCTTCATGTAATAGGGTTTGGATTTCATAGGTTTGATCAATCCTTCTTCTAGTGTTGGCCATAAATGGGTGTTGATAGCCACTGATTATTTTAATAGATGGGTGGAAGCTATAGCTCTTAAGGAGGAAAATGAAAACTTAGTCCTAGACTTCGATGAAGGTATAGTAACTATATTTGGATCTATTTCAACAATAATCTCAGATAATGCATTGGCCTTTCTAGGAGCAAGGACAAGTGAATGGGGTTTGAAGCATGGCATCTACCTTAGCACCTCCTCCAATTACTATCCCCAGGGAAATAAACTAGCTAAATACACAAACAAGAATTTGATCAGGATCATAAAGAGAACAATGGAGGAGAATCAAAGGACTTGGCACACCAAGTTAAAGATAGTTCTTTGGGCTGATAAGATCACCCTAAAGAGAGCAATTGGGAACTCATCATACACACTTGTGTATGGAAAAGAAGATAGACTTCTTATTTCACTTGAGCTACCATCCTTAGACCTCAGTTATCAGCTACAATTGATGGAAAATGATAGTATGGAGGTCAGATTATTTGAGCTAATGGAGCTTGAGGAAATAAGAGATCAAGCTATGCACACCATGACTACCCACCAACAACAAACAAAGAAGTATTTTGATAGGAAGTCCATGCTAAGGAGTTTCAAGGAAGGAAACATTATCCTAAAATAGGATGAAGATAGGGCCAAGCCTATAAAACACACAAAGTTTGATGATTTGTGGAGTGGCCCATATGTAATCACATAGTGTAAAAAACACAATGCCTTTTAACTTTTAAAGTTGGATAGAGAGAAGCTGCATATCCCAGTCAATGGGATATATTTAAATCATTGTTACTAGTGGTTTTCTTATTTTTGTTGTACATAATTTCTTATTTTTCTTATGTTAACTAAGTGCTTATGCACATATGTGAGTTTGCCCTTGTATTTGCTTGGTCTTTCTATTGTTTTGTGGTGTGTTTCCTTGTGTTTTATTTTGGCACAATCCTTTCTAGTTATCTTCAATAAATCCATTGACTCCATGCCCAATAAACTATATAGGATACTAGTATGATCAGTGTAGTAGGCATACTACCCCTATGCGTCACTAATTTGTTAACTAAATTTTTGTCTTTCAGGCTAAAATTGGGCACTCTTATCCATTCAGTCACCTATCCATGTCTTTGGTTGGACTCAGTAATAAAGCTTTCATTCAAGAGAGGTATATAAAATTATTAGCAAATGCACAAGTCTTTCCTTCAAATAGTTTGTCTTGGTCTTTTGCTAAGCTTTCAAGTCTTTTATTTTGACTAAGTGTTCAATTTATTTTGGGTTTTGTTCAAGTGTTTCTTTCAGAGGTTTTGAAAAATTCTTTCAAACTTTTTATCTAACGCTTTTCCCTAAGTGTTTTATTTTAGATATAAGGACCCTTGTAACTTTTATGAAGGTCTATGATAGTTTTTCCAAATAACTCTTTCCAACCTAAAAGGACCCTTTCAAATTTCCCAAATGGCATTTTCTTTAGAAAGTGGACCATTTCCAAAAGTCTGAAGGGAATTTTAGAAAGTTTGAAGGGACATTTTTCAACAATTTGAAGGATATTTTCATTATTGTGAATGTTACTTTGTAAAAAGTCTACATAAATTGTCCCTTACAAAAAAACCCAAAGGAATTGAGGTTGAGGGACAAGTGGACTATTCCAAAATTCTGAAAGGCACTTCATTCTTTTTGAAGGGTAGGTGGACTTTACAAATAATGTCAAAGGGTCACTGGCAAGAATTCTAAAGGGGTTGTTCCCTTCGGTAAGTTTTTTTCAAAGGCAAAATGAGGCACTTTTCAAAGAGGAGGACTATTTCTAAAATGCTGAAGGGAAATTTGAAAAGGAAAGAATTCCTTCAGAATTTTTATCTGAAGGAAGTTTACAAAGGAAAAGGCTTATCAAAAGGCTTGAAAGACCAAACTCCTTTAGACATTTTATCTAAAGAAATTGTCTAAATGAAGGAGTCCACAGAAAATCTAAGAAGAAAGGAAGAAGAGTTCAAATGAATTATTTTAGACAAATTATCTAAAAGAATGTTGAAAACATAAGTTATAAGGACAAGAAGTCTAAATAAATACCTGAAGGAGAGTAACAGCTCACAGGATGTCAACTTCAAACTATGAAAATAGCCATTGGATTTTAAAAGGATTTTGGCAGGAACCTGAAAACAAATATAGAAGTGACACATGGCAAAATTTTGAACATATGTTCACAAGCAAATGAAAATAGGTAGGTTGATGGAGTGAGTTGGTATACCATTTCATATCTTGGCAAGTTAATAAGGAACAAATAGCATCCAAATGAATTTCTAACCAATGGACCCATTTACGGCAAAATGTAGTTTGAAGCATCTTGATCTTGTTGGCATAACTGAAAAGAAAACATCTTACAGAATGTAGTGTAACTATTCCATTCTCAAGTTGACACATGTCTAAATAATTTTTATACTTCCCTTTACTTGATCTCTTTCACAAGGCTATATATGTGTACTCATTATATTCATTGAGGATCCTCTGTTGGTTATGATAAAACTCTGGCCAGATTTATATTATAACTCTTGAAGAAATATATAAGTGATTTCACCATTTTCACATTGCACTATTGAGTAGAAGTTTAAATCTTATTGATAATGACTAGTGAAAAGGTTATTTTCTAGCATATCAATCTATGGTCACTTACTAATGTGCAAAAAAGATGATGTTGTAGGTCTCTGTTAGCATTCTTTACTAAGTGTATAAACATCTTAAAAGTGGTATATGTGTATTCTCTTTATAGAATCATTAATCACACTCTTAAATTTCAAATACCTTCTTGAATATAACTTATGAAATATTGATGCAATAATGTCTTTGTTGTAACTTTGTGTGAAATAACCTTTTTTATCTTTAAGTAGTGTTTTCAATCTTAAGAGGATATCAAACATTGGTGCATCATCGCTTATTTTCCCAATTGTTTTCCTTCTCCCTTTTCATTAACAATTTTTATTTTAGAAAGAGTTTCAAGGTGTATCAAGGGGAGCTAGCCCCTAATCTAGAGTCTCATCTCAACAAAATAGTCACCCATAGCAAGAGAGATGATTTCATTGTGTTGCTTGGATGAGGAGAACTGATCATCTTCTCAAGGGTGAAAATCCAATCATTAACATTAGGATTGATGATAAAACCCTTCTTGAGATCTTGATGGTTGGAGAGAACATGGAAAATATTTTGAAGGGATAAGTTGACAAGATCAAGGTGGATTTTACCTTTAAAAGGGGATGGCTATAGTTTTAAGGACTCATTTCCCTAAAATGCATAAACAAAGGCCTCAAGGTTTTTTGTAAATATGCCATAGCATGGTTACAAGTAGCCTTGATACGTATTTATGACTAAATCATGTAGTCTCTATCATAGACTAGAGCCTTGCAAACTTTTAGAGAGAAAAGGTTAGTGGAAGGTGGTAATTTAGAGGCTTTAATTATCCTTCCAAACACTAAAACCAATCAATGATGTCTATAGTCATATGAGCTAAGTGGTCTCTCAAGTCAATTAAATGAGTCTCAATGCATGCTAGTAGGATGAGATAGTCTAATTTTACTATTGGACATATTCTTTCCATGTGAAGCACAAAAAAGGAACATTGAAGATGTTTTTCACTTGCCAAGGGTGGAGCAGTCTGTACACATACCTAACACTCACCTACATTTGTAACCAAGCTAACAATGCCCTCAGTCAAGGTATTTTGATGTTGTTTTAACACATATAAAGTGAACCCAAAATTATTATATATAATTTTTGACATCAGAGTGGGATTAAAGAGACCTATAGGCACCATGACCAATTGAATAAGGTTGTAAGCACCTACAATAGGCCTTATAGGCAGGGGTTTCTCAATCTATCTAAGAGAGTATAGTTTGTGTTGATAAAAGCATATGATTAGCCCAAGATGATTAAAAATACATATTATGACTCATAGGATTCATTTAGAGCCTCCATAATTATAACCAGGCCCACAAGAAAGTAATCTATACCTACAAGACCCCACAGTCAATTATAGTTGACTATGAGACGGGTAGAGGACAAATAGGCTATTGTTCAAAGTATATAAGGGATAAAGGATTAATAAAATGGACATAAATAAATTACCAATTTAATCCAAGGAAATATCAAAAAAATTGGACAGTGTCCAAGGCCTAATTCATGCATGAAATGCCTATAGTAGGGTCCAAAAGATCGACATAGTCAGGGTTTTGTGAACTCAGTCTTGAGAGCTAGGAAAAATGTATAGGGGTATCTAAGAGTTATAATGATGAATAAACTATAAATACATACATCATGAAAAAAAATTATCAATATGATCCTATCATACACTAATCAATCAAATAAATATCCCAAACATGCAAAACATAGTCCACTTCCAAACACCCCTACACAGTCCTTTCTCCAATAAGTCTACTTTAGTTTTTAGGGAGTTGGAGTAAAAGGAATGATCAAAGGTTTTATTTTAGTTGGTATAATACTCAAAACTTGGATAATATTCTCCAACATTCAACTTTCCTAAATAAAAAAGGGATGTACCCTCTTTTTTGTCTTAGACAGAGGATACTCCCCTCAATACAAGCTTTGACAAAGTTTCAGGTATATAGCTCAAAGGATGTACAAAAAGTTGATATAGCCTTTAATGGGGAATTTTAAAGCTAGAAAACATATAGTAAAACATAAAAAACCTTTAAAGGAGGAGAGAAACCAAATAGAGTGCTCAAAGCCTTCAAGGTTGTAGGTAGGCCTATATGGTAGTTTCATGCATGAGAACCAAATGCAAGACCATTTTCCATTATAGCCTTGAGTGAGCTTACCAATTATTTGAATCATCTTTATAGGGCCATATCAGAGGTTTTCAAGCTATTTGAATGTATGGAATACATCAAAAAGGTCATTTTAGGCTTAAACTTGAAATAGGCCTACTAGGTAAGGATTAGGCCTATGTCCAAATTGAGTGTCTTTCACACTTAGATAATGATATGATATTGGTGACATGTTTAGACATGTTTTTGGGGAATTAAATATGTGTACAAACCATTTAGATATAAAGGAAACCCTGAGAGAGTCAATTTTGGCTTGAAGGCAACTTTAGGCATGCTAGAATGAGAAAAAGATCTCGATAGGGTGATTTCAAGAGCTCATATCTTTAATGATGATTTGCATTGGGAAAAAATGAGTTTATGAGAGTTTACATGGGTCGTGAACAATGATTTTTTGGAATTTTTTTCATATTAGATGTTCCATCTTTATGAATGAAGCTTAAGAGGGAAAACATGCCTAAAACCCTTGTTAAACCCCTTTAGCGACCCACTAATGTAAATGTATCTATAAATCTGATATAATGGCCTATTTTTATCATTAAACCTACTATACCTTGTAGAGGACTCACTCAATCTCCCTCACATGCCAACTAGTTGTACAGATATACAAATGGGGTGAAAAACAAGTTATTTTTTACCATTTTTTGTGTTGTACAAGCTACAAGAAGAGTCTAAAGATGAAATAAAGTTTGGAGTGAATTTATAAAAATTTATAACTCCATATGGTCATTTAATGCCTTTAAAAAACTTTTATGTCCAAACCAGGTGCTTTAACTCAACTAGTCAAAATTAGCCTAATGGATAAACTAGTGAGAAGGGTGAAAAGCTTCATGTGAGTTTATTTTAAAGCATGATTGATGCCTATAATTCCATGGAGGGTATTTATCGGTGTCATTAAATTCCTCCCATGTATCTAAATGATAAAATTATGCCAATTTAGAGGTTAAGTGTACAGGGTACATGAAAAGAGAGTTTTCTAGACAACAGATGATGATAGCTTATTTTAGGATGATTCCAAATGACTAGGCCTAAAACTAATGCATGGAGAGGCATTTATAATGTCCTTACACTTCATAAAAATAATTTTAAATAATCCTCATTAATTATAATGCATTCAAATAGGGTCAATCATGAAAGCATCTTTTTTGAGCCAGTTAAGGAGTTTTCATGCCACTTTTCATGAGGTTTATGACTTGGATTGACATTTGTACTTCTTGGCCTTGTATGGTTCATCCCATATCCTCTTTTCATGCACAAATAAATAATTTTATCATCTTTACAAGTGTCCTTATGACCCTTGGACTTCTCTCTCTCAAGTTCTATAAGAACTAGCCATTTTGGCCATTTTAGGGAATGCTCCACCTGAGTATGGAAAAGCCCTACTCATTTGTATACATTTTGATCAATAATAATAATTATTTTTACCTCCTCCATAACTATTCTTGGTGTGTTTATTTACAATTATTGATTTTGCATAAGTGAAGATTATGGATTCCTTAGCATGTTATTTCATTCTTATTGTAGTTGAAAAACTTCTTCTTGTAGGGCATGTGAAGTGTTTTAGGAGATGTCAAAGATTGAGTGAGTTATTATTTTAATTATTTTCATTCAAGGCCTCTTGTCTCATCCTCATAACTTTTCACATTCATCCATAACCTCATGATCTAACATAGATGTGAGAAGATGAAGATTGGAGAAGTGTATGTTCAATTTGTCTCTTGGTTTTAAGTTTAACATGAAATTGGTTGGAAGTTATCATCCATTTTGGTGTATCACCTTGTTTAGGTTAGTTTGATTTCAGTTATCACACCATCTTTTCACCCCCCAAAGTTAACTGTAGTTACAATCCAAAGTGGTACATCAAGGGAGTTAGCCCTATCTAGAGATTCACATCATTCTTAGGCTACCCATAAGCCTAGAGGTGTTTCCATTGTGACACTTAGATGAGGAGAGATTTTTCATCTTCTCAAAGGGTTAAAACACAATTTACAATAGTTTTTGGCATGCCCGATGGGACTCTTGTTCCAAGAGGTTGTGAGATTTTTTGTGTTGTCTCTTAATAATCAGCTTTTGGAAGCATCTATCAAAGCATCAATGGTGACTCCAAACATAGATTAGTTGGTCAATTAACCCAAGTATTCCCTTTCAATATTTATGATATTTATTCTATGTGTCCTTCCTTCTTAATGAAGTTTTCATGGCTGAATTTGTTTTTGAGATTTGTCTTACACAAGTTGGTGAGACTTTTCAAGCTTATCCCATTCCCTATCAATATGAATAACTCCTTAATAAACCCATTTAGGAAGTATATAAGTGCTACAATATGCCTTGATATAAACCACATTTTACTCCTCAACGGTCCTATCAAAATGGTTATCAATCCTATGAGCCATGGAAACCATATAGCCCTGCATTTCCCTCTCCATATGGATACCATGTTATTGGACAATCTAATGAGAATGGATACCAAGAAACACCTCTCTATTAGCCTCAATATGATCCCTATCATTCATAATATGATTTTTATCATCCTCAAGAGAATTCCTATGAGTATTGTCATATGAAACCAAATGTTTTCATGGATTGTACATAAAATTACCATTGGCATGATGTAGTTCCTTCTCATGTAGATGTTACTCCTCCTAATCAGCCCAAGAATTCACTTCCATATGAGCTCATTAGTGATTTCCTCTTTTCCAAACCCATTCATAAGTCTTATCCTTCATCCCACACTCCATCTCCAACTCCTTTACCTTCAACTACATCTCATACTCCAGCTCCTTCACCTCAAATCCATGATCCTATCCATCAACCTTTTACCTCATTCCTTCTCAAGGAGGAACCTATCTTGAGAGAAGCAAGTAAATAAGAATAAACTCAATTCATGGCTGATCAAGAGGATATCATGAGTTATTATGAGTAATAAATCACCATAGTGACTCTCCTTGGTGAAAAAAAGGATAGTCCACTAGCTAATGTCTCTATATTTGAAGGGATGTGTGTCCATGAAGAACCCTCTTCACTTCACCCTCAATATGATTTTGAGTTTTATGTGCCACCTCCATCAATTATTTCATCTTTTCCTCACCCTATCTATAAATATTTGACTTGATGGACCTATGGTATGGGAACCTAAAGAAGATTAGTTGGTTGATAAAGAAAGAAAACTCTTGCTTGAAGAAAACCTACCTCCTTGGAAGCCTCATTGGGATAGGTCACATGATTTCAAGATGCCTAGTCTTGGTATTACCATGAAGGATAAAGAGATGGAGGATCTTACAGCCCTTGAATAAGACTCTAAAGTTAATCAAAAAATTATAGATGATCATCTCAAACATGAAGTGGAATGTACTATCAGTAATGAAAGTCAAGTCATCCCTCAAGAAGTGGTAGTCCTAGGACAGACTCATGAGACAAAGATAGAGGAAATAGTTCTTGAAGATGGCATCCATGAAGAAGAACATTTATAGAAAAGGTTCAATTCCATTTGCAAGGAATTTTATGATTTGTGTAAAGATTCTACTTCTCCAAAATATTTCACACCTAATGACAATCTTGTTGATGAGTCTAAACATGATATTGAGTGTTTAACCAAACATAAAGAGGAAGCTCTTTATGTTGGTCAAGAATCTATTATCATGAAGTCACTTGGTGATGTTAGTATATAAGAATTTATTGACAAGGATGATTGGAAGCTATAAAGGAAGCTCTTTCAAAAGCTTGAAGAACTTTTCTAGGTTGAGGGTCAAGTGCATGACAAGGTGAATAAATAATCTTCCATGGAGGACAATGACCAAGATTGGATAGAATTTGCAAAGCTCCTTGATGAGCTAGAATAACTTGCAGCTAAGAGGAAGCCCAATCTTATTGAAATAACTATGTAAGACAAGAAGGTACGCCTTTTTGATTCATAATTTGAAGTTGCAATTGAGGATCCATATGACAAGGTTAAAGATGTTTGGATGCAAGAAGAAGCCCAATCTTGTTGAAATCACTATGGAAGACAAGAAGGTATGCCTTGTTGAATCATCATTTTAAGTTGTAATTGAGGATCCACATGACAAGGTTGAAGATGTTTGGCTGCAAGAGGAATAATTTTAAAATGCAAACCTATTTTAAGATGGTCTACTTAAGAGCATGTTAATTGAAGTGCTAAAGAATAGGTCTAATCTATAAAACATCCATTCTAAGGAAAAACATGCTTTAAACCATCTTCTATCTCATGAAGAATGTGATGCTTAAAAATTACCCTTTAATCTAAGAGGGAGATATGCCTAGTTGTTAGTTGTACATAATAGTTGTTTTTTATTTTCCCTAAGTGTCTTGAGCACACGTGTGTGTGTGTGTGTGTGTGTGTCTTGTTAGTTTGTTGTCTTATTTTGTGTGTGTCTTTTGCTTTGTGTATTTGAGGTAGTAATTAGTGTCTTTTCTTGATCAAGGTTAATGGTCAAAGGTTTCCTTATTTGTCTTAAACTTTAGATGACTCCAAATTGCAATGTACTAAGAAGGCTACTAGTCTAGTTAGTATAACAGGCATGCTACCCCTATGAGTCATTAATTTGTTAACTAAATTTGACTTTTAAGTCAAATTAGGGTACCCCTAGATAAAAAAATTAGTTTTTTAGATGTTTTGGGGGGTATAATATCTTGTCATGAGGTGTTTCATAGGTTATTTAATGTTATTCAATGATATATTAGCCTTGGTCATAAATTTTATTAGCCAAAATGTCATTTTGAGTAATTTTAAGGGTCAAAAAGGTGCATTTAATGATTTTTACATGTTTATTAAGAAATTTAAAGGTTTAAAAGGGTGATGTCATGTGACATTTTTCTTAGGAAGTCTTAAGTAACTAAAACCAATTGAAATTTTGTAGGTTATTCAAAAAAAGGCAATTTTCTTGAAGAAAAAGGTGAATTTGGACCTCCTTGGGAATTTTTCCACATGGAAACTGGTCAAGAATTGTCTCTTAAGCTTCCCCATGCTTAATTCCATGTTTGGTTTGATTTTAAAGTGCCATTTTAAGGTCAAAACCATTCTACTCATTTCTTGGTTTTCTAGACACACTGAAGTGACCTTCAAGTTTTTGCTCAGTACAAATAGCTCATGAGGTTTCAAGATAAATTATTTTGGGATATGATATTATTCTCAAAGGCCTTAATTTTTGTAACAATAGTTCCAAGTTTGGTCAACCATTCTTTTCAAGCTGACTATGTTTGTATGCTTTTAAATGTGTGTACCCTACATGTTTTGCTTCATTTTGAGCAATTCCATACGAACCAAACATTGAGGGTGATTCTAAATTATGTTATATTCCTTATATAATGTTCCCCATTATTTTTTTCATGTTCCAAGTTTATTTGATGATCAAATCACCTCAAGTTTGCAGACTGGTCCATTTTATACTGTTGGTAGGTTTCCATTATATTTTGAATTGATATACTTTGTGAATGGTCAAATAGGGTTGTGATAGTGTCATTACCATGTTTTAAAGTTTGTATTTATTCCCTTTACCTTGAAAATTTATTTTTAAAATCACACTCCATGAGTTAGTAATCATAACCATCATACATTCAGCATGCCCTATGACTGTCATACACAGTCAGCCAAGAGCTCTCATGGAGGATTCCAATGTTGTAAGGGGGTGTGAAACCTTGTTTAGATACTTGAAACATTTTTAGGTGTCCATTTGAACACATTGAGGAGAAACTAACCTTTGAAGGCTAAACCTTTGGTACATTATTCTAACTTATGCTCACTATTTGTATACAATCCAATAGTGCACCTGCAGCCTCTCAAGATGACATTATGATATGGATGAAGACTTTGGAAGTTTATTCAATATTTTAATATTTTTAGCAGTCCATGGGAATATTTGGTAAAGGTTATGATTCAATCACCATACATAGTTCAAGTTCACTACCTATACACACAGTCTGTATGCTAATTTCAGTTGAAGTCACCTATAGGTAGCCAACAGGGAGCTAAGAAATCATTTTGGAGTGTTAATATTGAAGATAGAACCCTCCTTAATATCTTGATGGTTAGAGAGAACATGGAAAATATTTTGAAGGGACATTTTGACAATATGAAGGTGGAGTACCTTTAAAAAGGGATGACTGTAGTTTTAAGGACTCTTTTCCCTAAAATGTAGAAATAAAGGCCTCAAGGGTTTTTGTAAGTACCCCATAGCATGGTTAAAAGCTACCTTGATGCATCCTTATGACTAAAACTTGTAGTCTCTAACATAGACTAGAGACTTAAAAAGTTTTAGAGAGAAAAGGTTACTAGAAGATCGTAATTTAGAGACTCCAATTTGCCTTCCAAACACTAAAACTAGTCAGTGGTATCTACAGTCATGTGAGCTAAGTGGTCTCTCAAGTCAATGAAATGAGTCTCAATGCATGCTAGTAGGATGAAATAGTCTAATTGTACTAGTGGACATATTATTTCTAATTGAAGCACCAAAGAGGAATAATATGTTTTGCACTTACCAAAGGTGGAGCAGCCTGTACACATGCCTAACACTCACCTACAAATGTAACCAAGATGATAGTGCCCTCAGTATAGGTATTTTGATATTGTTTTAACACATATAAAGTGAACCCAAAATGATTAAAGATACTTTGTGACCTAAAATGTGGTTCAAAGAGACCTATGGTCACCATTACCAATTGAATAAGGTTGTAAGCACCTACAATAGGCCCTGTAGGTAGGGGTTTCTCAAGCTAAGCAAGAGGGTATAGTTTGTGTTGATGGAAGCATATGAGTAACCCAATATGATTAAATAGACATATTATTACTTAGAGGGATTCATTGAGAACATCTATACTTCTAACCAATCCCATAATAAATTAATTTATACCTATAAGACCCCACAATCAACTATAGTTGATGGTGAGATGGGTAGAGGACAAATAGGTTATTGTTTGAAGTATATAAGGGATAAATGATGAATAAAATAGACCTAAATAAATTTAAAAGTGAATCCAAGGAAACATTTATAAGTTTGGATAGTTTCCAAGGCCTAATTCATGAATGAAATGACTACAGTATGATCCAAAAGAGTAACACAAACAAGGTTTTGTGAACTCAGTCTTGAGAGCTAAGCAAAATATATGAGGGTACCTAAGAGTTAGAATGATGAATGACCTATAAATACCTAAATCATGATTAATAAAGTATCAATAAGATCCTATTATAAACCAATCAATAAAATAAAGGTCCCAAACATGCAAAACATAGTCCACTTCCAAAAACCCCTGCACAATCCTTTCTCCAATAAGTCTGCTTTAGTTTTTAGGGAGTTGAAGGAATAAAAGGCATGATCATAGGTTGTATTTTTGTTTATAACATCCTAAAAAAATTCATAAGCTTATTAAACATTAAAATTTCCTAAAAACATTTATAATCTTCTACAACATTAAACTTTCCTAAAAAATTAAGCGAGGTGCCCCTTATTTTGTCTCAGATTGGGGATACTCCCCTCAATGCAAACTTTGATAGAGTTTAAGGTATATAGCTCAAAGGATGTACCAAAAGTTAATAAAGCCTTAAATATGGCCTTGAAAAGTTGTAACACATATAATAAAAAATAAAAAACCTTTCAAGGATGGGAAAAACCAATTAGAGTGCTCAAAGCCTTCAAGGTTTCAAGCAGGCCTATATGGCAGTTTCATGCATGAGAACCAAATGCAAGACCATTTTCACTTATAGCATTAATTGAGATTAAAAGTTGTTTTAATCAAGTTCAGATCCATATAATAGGTTTTAAATCTATTTGAATGTATGTAATACATCAAAAAGGTCATTTTAGGCTTAAGCTTGAAATAGGCCTACTAGGTAAGGATTAGGCCTATGTCCAAATTGAGGGCCTTTCAAAATTAGAGCATGAGATGATATGGGTGACATGTTGAGACATTTTTATGGGGATAATTTATATGTGTAAAAACCATTTATATTCAAAGTAAACCCTAAGAGAGCTAATTTTGGCTTGAAGGCAACTTTAGGCTTGTTAAAGTGAGAAAAAGAGCTCGATAAGGTGATGTCAAGAGCTCATATATTTCATGATACTTTGCATGGGGTCAAAAGGAGTTTAGTAGAGTTGATATGGGTCTTAAAAAATGCTTTTGTGGAATTTTTTAGCATATTGGACATTCCATCTTTATGAATGAAGCTTAAGAGGGCAAACAGGCCTAAAACCCTTGTTAAACCCTTGTAGAGACTTGATGATGGAAATGTATCTATAAAGTTAATATAATGGCACATTTTTATCATTAAACCTATAAATTTCAAAAGACTCATTCAATCTCCCTCGCATGCCAATTAGTTGTATAGACTTGTATGGATGGGGTGAAAATAGGTTATTTTTTACCATTTTTTGTGTTGTGTAGGATATAGGAAGAGTATAAATATGAAATAAAGTTTAGAGGGAATTTATATAATTTTTATGACTCCCTATGTTCATTTAATTCCTTTAATAAACTTTTAAGTGTCCAAACTAGGTGCTTCAACTCAACCAGTCAAAACTGCCCTAATGGACAAGCTAGTGAGAAGAGTGGAAAGCTTCACATGAGATGATTTTAAAGCATGATTTATGCCTCTAATTCCATATATGTTATTTATATTTGTCATTAAATTCCTCCCATGGATCTTAATGAGCAACTGATGCCAATTTTGAGGCCAATTGTACAGGGTGTATGAAAAAAGAGTTTTCTAGATAGCAGATGATGATAGCTCATTTTAGGATGATTTCAAATGACCAAGCCTAAAACCAATGCATGGAGAGACATGTATAATGTCCATAAACTTCATTAAAATAATTTTAACTATTCCTAATTAGTTATAAATCATTTAAATAGGGTCAATCATGAAAGCATCTTTTCTGAGCCAGTTAAGGAGTTTCTATGCCACTTTTCATGAGGTTTATGACTTGGATTGACATTTGTACTTCTTGAAATTATATGTTTCATCAAAAATACTATTATCATACATAAATAACTTATTTTATCATCTTTACAAGTGTCTTTTTGACCCTTGGACTTCTCTCTTCTCTTCTCTCTCTCAAGTTCTATAAGAACTAGCCATTTTGGCCATTGTAGGGGATGTTCCACCTGAGTATGGTGAAACCCTGCTCATTTATATAACTTTTTATCAAAAATCATAATGATGTTTACCTCCTCCATGAATATTCTTATATTTTTTATTTAGAATGTTTGATTTTTCATAAGTGAAGACTATGGATTCGTTAGCATGTTATTTCATTCTTATTACCGTTAGAAATTTTCTTCTTGAAAGGCATGTGAAGTGTTTTAGGAGGTGTAAAGGATTGAGTGAGTTAATATTTTCATTAGTGTCATTCAAGGCCTCTTATCTAGTCCTCCTAACTTTTCACATTCATCCATAACCTCACAATCTAACATTGATGTGAGAAGATGAAGATTAGAGAAGTGTATGTTTAGTTTATCTCTTGGTTTCAAGTGTAACATGAAATTGGTTGGAAGTCATAATACATTTTGGTGTATCACCTCCCTTAGGTTAGTTTGATTTTAGTTATCTCTCTCCCTTTTCACCCTCCAAATTTAAGTGTATTTGTAATCTAAAGAAGTACATCAAGAGAGTTAGCCCTATCTAGAGATTCACCTCATCCTTAGGCTGCCCACAAGCATAGAGGTGTTTCCATTGTGTCACTTGGATGAGGAGATATTTTCCATCTCCTCAAAGGGTGAAAATCCAAGTAATAACAAGTACCACTTCACATTGAGGTAACACTTCAAATTAATCCCATATATTTAATAATCCATCCCTAACATATGTATTCAAATATCAAGTAGCCTCCACGACATCCTCTCATGCATTCATACTCAGGCATTCTAGCATTTACTTGAATTTGTACCAAGCACTTATGTGGGATAACTACATCATCCTTGATCCCTCCTCAGAGTATTGGTCTGTAGGTAGCATGCCCGAATAGGGGTGTGGATCACACATCCAACACATTAGACCCACTAACTCATTTTTCTCATGGTGTTCATTCAAAGCCTTACAAGCATGAAAACTTAGGGTTTTTAGAAGAAAATAGAGATATAAGAAAAAATATTGATTACACAAACATAAAATTTGGACCAGGACTCGAATAGGACCTAATCTACAAAACCTATAAATAATTTAGAAAGAAGACACTAGCACCACTTTGAGGACATTACAAAAATATGGAATTACTATCTAGGTGGGGTGTTACTGTCAAGTGAGAAAACATATCTTGGGACCCTATTGATGACACTCAAAACTATCCAAAAATTAGTTTTTAGAACCTAGATCATCTATGATAGTCACTTTTCAGATAAGTCTATATTTTTGCATATTTATTGATATTTTTAGAAATTCAAAAGAAGTGAAAAGCCATAATAAATTAGTTCTTAATTATTGCATATTATTTAACTGATTTAGACATCTTAGCCCTTTAACTAAACATAGGAATTACTTGAGTAAAACCCTAAAAGGTTAAATAATTTAGTGAACCCATCTTACTTCGAATATTGCTTCAAACCTTAGCTTGCATTAATCCAATTTTTTGTGCAATAATTTAGGATTTCATACTTTTGATTTTTATAAAAAAAATTATAAATAAATCTAAATTAAATCAATTTCATATTAGGGTTTTAATTTATTTTACATATAATTTAAATCATTACAAATAAACCCTATATTCAAAAACCACAACCCTAGGCACACTTAGGGTTTGTATTTTTTTTATACTTAGATTTCATATCCATACATCTTATGATTTATATTTCATACAATAATGATCATAATGATAGAATAAATTAATCACTTTTTATTTCAAAGTATAATACTTTCACTTACATGCTTGTTCCCTTTAATTCAAAATGTATTCAAAAAATACATAAACATAAGTATAGATGAAGCTTTCTATCAATTACAATATATGCCATATCTCATAACATGTTGTGTTTCTCCTTTCTAGAATTCCATTAAAAATCAAACCCATACACATATAGAAGATTTATCACATAAGTTAACAACTATGTTTCAATTTTCAATGTCATATCTCATGCACAAGAAAAAATCTCCTTCTCCTCCTTATCTCTATGAGGGTGATAGCTAATTTCCCACTAACCAGGTCCATGCTATCATTCCTCTATGAGATGAATAATTTTTTACCAATGTCCCTATTCCCCATACTCAACCTATTCACAACTCTTCCTTATAGGATGTGTGTATACATGTTCAAAGAAAAATAGGTAGGGTTTGTACTTATGAGACTCTATGTAATAATATTATTAGTATAATAAAGATAATTTTAGGTTTACAAAATCAAAATCAACTATTACATGAAAATATTACAACATTAGAAAATTAATTTACAAGACAAAGGCCTCCAGGGCATAATAGTGTAAATCATGTATATGCATCTTCACTAAGTCAATTTGTGGCAAACAATGTTCCATATCCAACTCATGAATTAAAAAAAGTACATCTACAACTAGTGATTAAAAACATTCAAAGCTCAAATAAGATTTCAGGTGAGGAACTAATGGAAATTATTAAAGATAATTTGATCAACCTACTCCTCTACACCCAATGAGGAGATCTATATATTTTTATGCATATTATAGAATGCATGGGCACCATACTAATTCATATTTAACATTGAAAAAAATACAACATATAATGGATATAGATGACCCACATAGGGACAATTCATCTACACAACATATAATGTCACATAGACCAATTTAAAAAGGTTCAAACTCAAAAATAGTAAAAAAATGATTACCAAAGCACTACTCAAAACAACAAAAGGTTCTAAAAGCAAAATTAGATCAAGAAACAATAAAACAACCATAGATATATCAAATAAATATATCTCTAACAAAAGGAGGCTCAACATTTAATATGGTATAATTTTGGTCACAAATATCTACAATAGTTTTACTATCAGGTTCAAGTTTTGGGCAAATAGGCCCAAGGCATCACTTCTCCTATTCTAGTAGTTGATAATATTGGTCAATGAGTTTTGGTATTTATTCAACATCATAAGGCAAATCATTCACAGGCACATTTTATCAAGGCCAAACATCTAGATACATAAGACATGTTACAAAAATAATAATATCTTAAGTTGTAAAGTCAAAATCATGCTACACAAATAAGCATTTTCAAAACAGGTTTTCTAGCAAAAGAGCCTCCACAACACCATATGTCTATAAT
Organism: Torreya grandis; assembly: GCA_037957365.1. Lineage (NCBI taxonomy): Eukaryota > Viridiplantae > Streptophyta > Pinopsida > Cupressales > Taxaceae > Torreya > Torreya grandis. The sequence goes on along the minus strand of JARHVA010000060.1, from coordinate 7,182,833 downwards.
AAGCAAAATTTCAAAGGAAAAAATTACAATCAATATGCCAAAGCACAATTCAAGATGGTCAACTCCATAGTATGAGGGAGTTCCCTTTAGCACATTAAGTTATTATGATTATGATGATGACCAATACTTAGATTACCATTACAACAACATTCAATTATAGCACAATAATCACACTACACGAGAGATTATCATTCATATTTTTGACACAGGCCATAGTGATAGTGAGTCTCCCATGAGACTCAATGGTTAGTATGGTTCCTACCCTTGTACATACTTCCTACTCTTTCTCACTCCTTTTACATATTATATATTTCATTTACTTGTACATATATTATTTCCCAAAAATACAAAAAAATAATATAACCTGTCAAAATACAAAATACAAAAACATTCAAATATTATTCAAAAATACAAAATTTATAGATTGTATGCATTGCTATGTTTACATTTCAACTGCTTGCCAGATATTACATATGTTATCTATCTTGGTATAGTTAGTTTTATCATACACATATGTTTCATTTGTTCTTATCAATTGCTTGTAGATTACATACAAGACTCTAGTCCAATACATTGATCCATGATTTCCATCATCTACCCATTGGGGACATATACACTATTCTAAGTTTATACATTTGAAACATCAACCCACTATAGGGAATCTCCTACATAGATGTTATTACTGGGTTCTATCCTTACATTATATACATTCTACTTTACATGTCGATATATCTTGATGTTGATAATTGCTACTCATTGCATAGATTTTGCCATTTATCACTAGTTAGACTCAGTATATATGTAGCCTAGCATTTACATAGATTTGTACTACACAATTATACATGCTTTCATTTCTATTTTTCCTAGATTAGATCTGATTATGTTCTTATGCTTCTTCTATCTTTGAGGGGATTTGAATATGCCACTATTCTTTAGCTCTATGCCACTTATCTATTATGTATGCCTTGTACATATGCTCATGTCCCTTGTGTGTGCTTTCTTGATTGTATATGCAGACATTTGAACATGTTTTTATATGTGGCTCTAAGCCAAATTACTTTTTATTTGTGTATGTGGACATTAAACATGTCTTTGTATGTCTTCATTCTTAGATTTAGTGATATGTGTCCATGTCCCTTGTATTGTGTCCCCTTGGCCTACTTTTATGTGCCTCATGTGTTTTTTATGTATGCTTCTACACCATGACACTTGTATTTTCTTGTTATACACACACTAATTTTGAGTTCCATGAGGGATCTCATGCATCTACCCTTCCTACTTGGGTGTCATGATGGACATCATGACCCATCCCCCCAGGTAGTTACTTGTATTTTATACCATACACATTGATTACATATATCTTAACACCCTTGTGTAATGCTAGATTATAACATACATCTTACATTACCTACTTTTGTTTAGATTCATTTACATTTCAATGTTATGTTTGTACACTGTATTGGAATATCATGCACAAGCTCTAGATAGCACATTTTGTAGAGGTAATTATTTTGAGAATAGTTTTTTCACAAATTTCACAACTACCCTCAAAATATGGGACATTCAAAGGGGATTGTCATAGAGATCAGGCTCCTACATTTGTATTCAAAGATAAATTTCATCATACATGTTCAATTTTAGAAATTAGACACAAGGTAGGCAAAGGAAAAAATAGAGACTCAAAATTTAGTTTAGATCACCTAGATTTCAAACCAAGTAGACATTAGCACCTAGATTAGGACACTATCACCATAGGGCACTATTGTCCTCTATAAGGTGTTACTATCTTGTAAACCTAGCTTCAGGACAACCTAAATTATTTAGACCAATACACCAAGTATAATACATATTTTCATAGATACCATCATATATTTGATAGTTATATTTAGATTTTTCTTATATATACTCATTCTAGCTTAAATTCATACCAGCTACTCAGATTTGGGGGAATCATGTGTGACATGATCACTCCCACATTCAATTTAGTTATATATATTTAGTTATTACATACTTAGTTTAGATTCAATATACTCAGATACCAGATTGGGGGCATGTGTATAGCACATAGTTTCCATATACTCAACTAAAAATAGGTTGATAAAATGGAATGGTAGCTCCATGTCATTCTCTATGTTTTATATACTTTCTATCACTTCTAGGTTGTCACCAGATTCATGCCATACTCCATCTATAGTGGTTGGAATTCTTGAATAGCCCAGAGCTACCTAATATATATGAGTGGCCACGACACTAACATACACAATTAGATTTACTTAGATACTTTGAACACTTTTCATACCTCAGTTATAGATGCATCTAATTCACATGGGTGGGCAATGATAGAGTCATGGCTTACTTAAGTTATTTAGCCACCCACATAAGAGGGTTAGACACACTTATAGTCTTATCCAAGATATTCACATATCAATATCCATCAATCAAGGGTGGGAAATTGTGGATTCAAAACTGGATTGAGTTCTTGAGCCACCCATATGAGGATTGAGAAAGACATCACCTCAATCCAAGCTATTCAATGATATGATCACTATGTACACTCACACACATGAGTTATCACTAGGTTTATGTGTTGGTTCACGTACCCAATGAGGTGCCATTGCTTTGGATCATGTTTCACATATGCATACCCATATTCACATACTCAAACTCATTACATGGGCTCCACTTCCAAGGTAAGTCTAGGTATGCTTCTTTTTCCTTTATACTAATCATTTTACTTTGTTGTATTTTTGGTATAAAGTGGGGCCAAATTTAATCACCTAAAAATGACCATTTATGCCTTAGATGTCCACTTGAGGTAACTTTACCCTTAATATATCACTTAACCCATCTTATGGGCCCTTTTGATCCACTTTGAGTCACATAGTAGCTACAAATAACACCCAAACCTATATAACACTACATGAGACCCATAATGGTGCAATTCATTAGTGATTTAGGCCCCTACACCCTCCAAAAATTCAATTTAAATCTCCCTAAAGAGTATTAGGGTCAACCTAGACCTTTGATTAAGTCACCCTCCCAAGTCATTTTTATTACAACACTACTCTCACACTATCACACCCTAGGTGGACATTATCACAAAGAAGCACACAAAAGTACCACTTCACATTAAGGGAAAGCTCATAATTATTCCAATATTATATTGACTCAACCCATATATTTATTAATCCATCCTAGCACAAGTATTCAATTCTCGAGTGGCCTCCAAGGCATCCTCTCATGCATTCACACTTAGGCATTCTAGCATTCACTTGCACTTACACCAAGCACTTAGGTGGGATAACTATGTCAAGCTTGATCCCTCCTCAATGTATTAGTATGTAGTCAACGTGCCCATATAGGGGTGTGGATCACACATCTAGCACAATAAACCCACTAACCCTTTTTTTCTCATGGCATTGATTCAAACCCTTACAAGCATGAAAACCTAGTGTTTTTGGAGGAAAACACAGCTATAGGAAAAAGTGTTGATCACACAGACCTAAAATTTGGACTAGAACTAGAATAGGACCCAATATATAAAACCTAGAAATCATTCAAAAAGGGGACACTAGCACCACTTTGAGGACACTATAGTAATATGGTGTTACTATCTAGGTGGGGCAATACTATTTAGTGAGCAAACAGATCTTGATACCCTATTGATGACACTTAGAGTTGTTTATAACTTAGTTTTTAGAACCTAGATCATCCATGATAGTCACTTTCTAGATAATTTTATATTTACATATTTATTTATATTTTTAAAATTTCAAAAGAATTTAAAATCCATAAAAAATCAGTGCTTAATTATTGCATATTATTTAATTGATTTAGACATCTCAACCCTTTAACTAAACATAGGAATTACTTATGTAAAACCGTAAAAGGATAAATCACATAGTAAGCCTCTTTTATTTATTTGATTTGTATCACCTAGGTAAGTTACTCTCACCGCACCCTACGAGACAAGATAGTGGGCTATATGCATGGATTTTCCTTCGTATTTAGTGTTTTGAATCATTTGGTTGACACTATTAAATAAACAAGTAATTATATTTGAGAGCCCACATATGCATTCAAACTCTTACCTAGATCAACTTATATATCTTATTTTTTCCTTGTATTTTATTCATAGTAATTATATTTATTGATTCATATAGTATTATATGTCTCTGAGGTGAAATGTTAGATTAAGTGACATTCCTTTTTCATATATGCAACTTCTGTTGGTCATTTCTACAATGAAAAAATGTGATTTTTTTCTAAAAATAATGTTATTGTTCAAATTATTTGGTCTTATGAAGTTGAAACGCACATGAATTTATATACTAAAAATAATGAAGAGAACTATGATGCACATAATGAACATGAAGCTCATGTTGATCCACAAGAGCTTAATGGAGTATATCAAAATTAAGTGCAAGAGTTATCTAAATTATGTAAAAGTATTCAAGATGATCTCCAATAACTTAATAAGATCATTAGTCTCATTCTAGCATCAAAATCTAAGCCTCAAGATAAATTGGGCACATCTTCATCAAAAAAAATTCCTTTTCAGGTTTTCCAATCCCCTACTTCCAATGTTGCCACTTATACTATTGCATCCATTCATATTTCTAGACATATATTTACTCCCCTAGTATCATCCCTTGGAATGGAAACATCACTTGGTTTCCAGTGAGTATCCATGCCTATGCCTACTCATTCTACGTATACTCCTCCAATCTCCTCTACAAATACTACTCTTGAGTATATAGTTATTGTCTTACAATCTAAGTTATCTCAACTTAAACAAACTCTTTCTCATGTTATCCCCTCCAGGGATTCATGTTACTTTTTACATAACCCTTTGTCACCTAAAATTACATATTATCCATTATCATTTGGCTTTGTGTCTCCTAAGCATTTTTTATATGAAGTTAAAGGTGATCCTAAACAACAATTGTGTGCATTTCATGTAACTTATGTAGACTATGTAGATAATGACCAATTGTTGACAAAGATATTTCCAAGAAGTCCCAAATAATATTCTCTTAGATGGTTCTATGATATTTCTCTTCAATTATTAAAGGCTTTCAATCCTTTATCAAATTAATTTTTATCATACTTTACTATCAATATTTGTAAAAATCTATCATATGCTCAAATTACAGAGCTTAACAATGATCTAATGAAACAATCATTGAATATACTGTAAGATAAAGACTATTATAGAAAAAATGACAAATCAAATGGCTAATAATGATCTCTACTATATTTTCATCTAAAGTTTTCTATCTCCACTTTAAAAGTCAAATATGTTTGATAAGTTAAAATATTTTAATGAGTTATTACATACAGTCAAAGAGTGTGAAGTCATCATGATTGCTTTGAACAAGCTCAAGAATACTTAAAATGTTCATTCTAATTCAAATGTAAAGTTTCAAAGCAAGCCACATCATAATATGAAACCCAATGAAAGAAATAATGAAGTTAAGATTATAGCTAATGCTATCTCACAACCCAAGCTAAAGCTTCTATTAAAAGCTCTACCAAAGAGTAAATTCTCAAGTTTACCATCACCTCCTTATGTATTGTTACAAAATCTAATTGAATGCAATATTTTCACTCCCCCTCCCCTAATGGAAGTGGACATGTCCTGATCACAATGTAAAAATTCTGATAGCAATGCATATTATGACTACCATCAATGTCTTGAGCATTTAAAAAATATATGTTTCAAGCTTAATCAAAAAATTAAAGACCTCACTCATGAAAATAGCATTGATATTGGCACACCTATTTAAGAGTATAACTCATAAGAACATAAAAATTAAAAGCTCAAAATATACAATGATCCTTTTTCAAACCATGAAGTAACAAATAAAAAGGATTATTTTGAAGTATGTTACAAACATAATTTTAATTCTCCTCCTTCTACATATGGGAATCCACTTGATAGCATAATTGGTATAGTTACAAGCAAATAAACATCACATCATATGATTAAATTTGATTATATTGAAGTTGTTGATGATGATTCCAATAGACATGAACTCTATATCTGATCATATGTTCATAAGCAATCCATATATAGTTTTATGATATACACTGGATCAAGTGAAAATGCATGCACCATAACACTTATATACTCTTTTGGTTATACATAACAAGATTTACATGATACTTATAGATTATTCAAAGCATTTGATAGTCATACATAAGATACTCTTGGACATATAGTGTTACTTTTACAATTGGGACCTCTCATAGTTCCCACTCTATTCTTAGGTCTACCAAGCATAGGGGTATTTGATATGATATTAGGATGCCTTTTCATATAAAATATTTACATGAAACTTATATGGTCATACACCAAATACTCTTGGTCATATATTGATACTTTTACAACTAGGACCTCTCATGCTTCCCACTCCATTCTTAGTTCTATAAAGCATGGGGTTATTTGATATGCTACTAGGATGCCTTGGATATAAAATATTAAAGCGATGTCTTCTACATTGCATAAATTTCTCAAATATATTTATGGTAATCAAGTGGTCAAAATTACAAGAATCCAATATGTATATCCTTTAGAACAAATGATCTTTACTCCCCCTTAAAAACATTTAGAGGGCACATACAATGAACAACATGGCAATGAAATAGTCTATAAAACTATTCAATATCATATTACAAAATCGATTTATCAATCTATAAATGAACATGATATAATTACATATGAACATAATTAGTTAGTTTAAAAATAGCATGGAATAATTTTTTAAACATAAAGTGGCACCGAATGAGTTCTTCATCTTATAAGGCACCATAAGTTATTCCTATAATTTCACCATAGGTACAATTAGTTATATCTTCTCCTATTACACATGAGGATTTAGGTTCACATGGGTATATGAGCAGTGATTTAGATGGCGATATTATAACATATGACTCGTATTCAAATTCAAAAGAATCTACATTTGGCACTCCCTCTTCATTGGAATTCATTCCTTCATATTACACCATGGGATATGCATATATGCCTCCCATTATTGATATAATTGGTTAGCTACTTGAATTTTAATTTGTACATAGATCCTTTGATTTTACTTCATTGATACATCTTCTATCATTATCCAAGCATTATTATATCCCTTGGATTTATTTTCATTTTAGGAACTTTTCCTCTTTCATTTTTAAACTAATTTGAATAATCCAAAACACCCATCTAACATTATTTTCAACACACATTCATTATGGTAATCCACTTGCTTATTATTGTACATTTATCATGTTATGGCATCCATTTCAACTACATGATAACATCGATATCTACTCATACATTCTACATGATCACACATATATTATTTCCCATTAGGGGCATAAACTTCCTTATTTACATGATTATGATTCAAATAATCATACATTGGAGGCATATTTTTCATTTTCCTTCTTACCACACTATGTTTCATCACCTTATTGAGGATTGTTTGAATCCCTCCCATTTTTTATATTTTACATACCTTGCTTCTTATCACTTTTCAAATCTTTTAAGTTAAAATATTTCAAAAACTCCCCAAAAAAATCATAGATGTCAAAAATTCAAAATCATGACTTACAAACATCATCTTATATTGCTAGTTTACTTCTTTATACATGTTATTTATTTTATGTTAATTAGAGAGTTTCTTTAAATTTTCAATACACAATTCTTTTCATGAGATACATAAGTGTGATACAAAACATATTATTACATATTTTTTTATTGTCAGGATTTTCTTTTTACCCCAACAATCTTAATAAGTTGGGATCATCTATTCATTCTCTATAATAATTTAATTGTTTATATCTATCCACAACCTTTTTCCTTGTTAGCTAATATCATAAAAAAAAATTATAATCACTCATAATTTACATTTTACTACATGAATACGTTATTTTCTAATAATGGCTTTGATAGATTTGATCGATGTAGACTAGGATCATTTCCTTCATGCTTCTTTTCACATTCTTACCTTACTACATGATAATTTAGGACTTGATTACTTATTATGTGTGGTCCTTGACTTTGTGTGTGTAATATATACATGTTATTTATGTTAGAATATGTATTTCTCATGTTTGTCAGGCTATAGCTACATATTTCATCTTTTTCCTAGTTTGTCTTATGTGAAGATTTATCCCACATTGCTTAGTTAGGCTAGTTTCTAGTTTTTCCTTGTATACTTATGAAAGAGCTTCCTATTATACTAGCATGTATTATTTTGAATAATATATAATTTTCCTTGTTCTTACATATCATATATGGAGCTTATTTTTTGATGTTTTTGTTGTTAACTCTTCATATCTTATATTTTTAGAATGTTTTTACCATTCCTAACATAGTACTAGAGCCTTGAAGGGTTTCAACCATCCATTTATATGCTAAAAAGTTTTAGACAATCCTTCTATTCTACCTTGGAAATCTGATCTGGTGCACCATTCAGCCCTTGACATCCTCTTGCAGTGTTTTCCCAAGTGATACGATGAATGTAGAAGTTGATTTAGAGAATTGAAGGTGAGTGGAGCATTGAAATTCTACCACTTCATCAAATCAGACAAATCATTACTAGCCAAACCAGTCGTATGACACATAGGACTATTTTGGAGAGTGGTGTTAGAATTTGGAGAGTTTTGGACTACATATAATTTTTACATTACTAGTCAACTACTAGGGTCTCCTCGTCATTAGTTTACAGTTCTATACATTGTATAAAGTCAACGCTAGTGTTGAAATCTTGTGTTGAAGGTCTATGTAATTTTTTGGAATATTGAATGCACAACATGGTGCATTGAAGGAGATTAATGTAGGAGACCATTTATGGGGAGATATACATTTTTATCTTATGGGAGACTACATTTTTATAGTTCTTTAAGACTACACATTATGTGGAGACCTCTATTCCCTACATGGTTAAGCTATGGCACATTTTTTAAAAGATCTAGATTGGATTTTTTAGTTTCAGGTTTGGTGCATTAAAAAGAGATCATAAGGGTCTATGTTTTGGAGGATATTTATCTCCTTAGTACTTTGGAGCTAGTTATGGAGTCAAGGTCAATGTGCAAGTACTGATCTGAAGCATTAGAGGATATATTTTTTACATTGGCATTGGTTTAGAGGAATTCATATATAGTATTCCTTATTTTCTACTCACTTTTTATAATCAACACCAAGCATCCCACTTCTTCATTGCTCATATTATATTCTTTATGGTTTTTTATTTACATCGAGACTACATCTGTTGTGTGAAAGTCTCACAACCTATAAAGTGGAGGTATGAGATTGGAGATTAATGCTCTTAGAGTTCCTACCTAGGTACAAATGATGAGTAAAGGATCTAATACAATCCATAATAGAGTTTTTCCTTCATGGTATTTTGACGGTTCATTTAACTCTAGACCTACCATGCCTACTTTCATTTCAAGGAATAACACTCTAGAAGGGAATCATGAACCCACTGATCAAGAATTTCATGCTCAAGTAATGACATATTGGAGAGCATTAGGGGAAATTTTCTAGGATGAAATTTCATTTCATGACCATTTAAAATTTAGGCAAATTTATATACACCATAGAGGTGGAAAACCACATATCAATGAGTTGCAGAGGAAGGGTAAGTTGTTTATTCCTTATTTGTATGGTTTCAACAAGTATAATGCATGTTTGTGGGTTCATAAATAAGATAAATATATTTATCTTAACCCCGTGTTAGGAATGGAATCCATTGAGTATGCCACACTCCATTTATATTGGGAAGCTCATAAGTGGTGTTATTGTGGTTTGGAGACCTTAGGACATGGAAATATCAAATCTTATGCAAAATTTAGGCAAAGATTGATTACTAGGTGTGATATAGAGGATTTGGAGTTTTCACAATCTCCTAAAAATAAATTTTAGAGAAAATATTTCCCTTATAAGAAATATTTTCAAAAGGAGTTTCCAAAGAAAACAAATGTGGATACAGAGGCAAGGAATGAGCTCATAAGGAAATAACTTTATTTCTCATGCAAGGAGCCTTAAGATCCTAGACATAGATGCCTTGAAGAAGGAAAGGTACATCACATTGAGGTTACTTCTAACATAGAGGAAGAGGAGGAGAAAGGATAATCTAGTCTAGATGAAGATTAGATGAATGTATAAGTCCCTCATCATGAAGAGAAAGAATAAGAAGTAGAGTCATGTGATGCATCCATAAGTGAAGAGGATTTGGAAAACATGAAATTTTGGCATGGTGGAATAATTTATGAGTTATTTAATGGAGATTATGTCTCCCATAATATTTTTTTACAATGTATAGATCCACCTTTGGGTGATTGTCTTCAATTTGAAATAGAGACAAGAGAGGAGATAGTAAAATAGGAGGAGAAAGTTGCAGATGAACCATTGGATGGCATAGTGATGTAGAAAGGCCTTCAGGTGGTCCAATATGATGATTATATATTAATTCACCATGAATTATACTAATCAATTTATATATCTAAGCATATCACTAGGTGATTTTATGATGGCTAAATATTTTCATGTAGTAGGCATTGGGGATACCAATGTAGTCTTAGGAGTTCAGTGGTTACACTCATTATAAAACTACTCTCAAAAATTCTTGACCATAGAGCTAAAGTTTAGAGTGGAGTTAAAAATGTTATCACAAGAGGAATGATAAATGATGCACCTAATATCATGATATCTAAGTGGATGGAGGTCCTAGATGGTGAGGTTGTATGCACAACATAAGCATATGGTTTAGAAGGTAATGTTACACTTGTTATGAAGAATGTGTTTCCTATGGCATCACTTGGTATAGGGATTAAAAATATTGATTATGTCAGAGTATCATAGTGGAAACATAATAGAGTAACTACATCATTAAAATGTTGTAAATTACCATAGTTGATCTGGGATCTGGGCATTTGGAATCAGGAAGTGAACAAGTATTGCTTGAGGACAAGTAATATTTTGGAAGGGAGGACTGTAATGTCCCCATTTTCATTATGAGTCATTTTTATAATATTTTTATCTTATTTAATTATTTAAATCTAATTTAGGTGATATAAGGGAATGATTTTATGCCAAGTCACTATTCACCAGTTACTATTTGTATACATCCAATTCTTAACACCACTGTGTTGAAATTGTCAATCTTACTTGAATTAGACTCAAATGCACAATTTAGGCCAAAATCACTTAAACACTCTAAATGGTTTGAGTTTGTCATATACAAGTTCTAATTTATTAAAATGTATCCCTAAATGGGGCAATGCATTTTATTTAATTCCTAACTTTTCTTAAAACATCTCGAGTCAAAATCATGATTCACATTTTGGTGTTATGGATCACTCTTTTCTTCTAATTCATAAGCACACATCACCTACCTATGTTATTTTTTGTTGAAAACTTCCTAAATTGGACAATGGTTTATATGCATCTAACATGTCTTTCTAATTCCTCCTGAGTCAAATTACAACCCACTAATATGACTTTCTAACTAGTTTGATTAATTATGCACCAATTTCCAAAGAATTGCACTAAAATTTGATTAATATTACTTAGGCAACTTAAACCAAATTATGGACTTAAGTAATAATTCCATGGAGAAATTTGATATTTATTTATTGGAAAATAATTTTGAATATCTACATCACCTAATGACATGATCAATGGGGTGGAATCCATAAGCCATAAATGTAACAAATATCAGATTTATGGGCACCCATACCTCATTAATGCCTCTTCCTCCAAAATCATTATGAGGATATTTATGGATTTATTATGTAATGTTATATTAATTCATGGCCACACATCTCAATCTTGATATGGATGGTCATGTTTGATCCTAACCCATTTGAAAAATCTATAAATAGGAGGCCTCTCACTCATATTTTTGAGCTTAAATTGTGTAAACTTAAAATACAAGATTATCTCTACAAGTCATTTGTGTAGTTTAATTATCATGATTTATTTGCAATAGGATAACTTCATTTTATAGGCATATTAATGATTTCATATCATGAGCCTAGATTATGCATGGTAATCTTGAGATGATAGAGGAGTTTGTCATTTATTGTTGATAAAGACAAGAACACCAAATCAACAAGAAAAACATGTTTGAGGCCTCTTTTAGATGGTGTAACACTATTAGGAAGGTAATATGTATATGTGTTTTCTTTCAATTGATTCTTATTATCATTTTAAAACCCTATTGAATAGGTTAGCGTACATTGTTAGTTATTATTCATCATTTTGTGTTTTTCATGACTAATGCTTGAATTAATCCTCTCTATAATCCATCTCTACATTTTGGCATGCCCAGTGGGACCACAAGGTCCATTCAAGAAAGTAAGACACTTTGGAAATATTATATTTCCATCAAATTCCTTTAACAATAATTTTTATCTTGTTTTCCCTATGTTTCTAACATTTTTTGTGCATATACAAGTTACACAATGACCAACATCAGTTCTATGTGACCAGCATCGGTCACGGCCAATTGATATTAGTTGGGTTGCAGGGAAAATACATCTAAATTTTTTTATTTTAGAGCTTTATTAAAAAAATTAACTGTCAAATTGAATCTTTAAGTCTTTGGTTTGAACATATTTCTTGATCCAAAAGTTTATTTTTGGAGTTTTTATTCTAACATTGAGCTAATAAGTATTTTTTATCATAACATTTTTGCCTAAGGGTTCATAGGTGACCATTATCAGTTAGTTTTGACCAGTAACGGTTAAGTCTCTGATCAGCATCGATCAATAATGACTGACATCAATCTCTATATTTTTATAATAGAGGACCCCAAGAGCAACAAATCCAAAGTTATTTGTTTCAACATAAATTATGCTTCAAATCTAAAAAAGACTCTCTAATATTTCTTGCAGGACCTACGAAGAGAGGTGTTTATTTTGAGAATAATTAAGTATTTTCATATTTCCTTTGGTGTTTTAAAAGGAATTATGAACCTTCCCTTTGATTTTTAAAAGGAACTAGATGGTTTGATTTAATAGTTTTACGAATGTGTTTTCAAAGTTTTTACAAACTAGGGCTAAGGGGCCAAGAACTTCACTTAGCATTTCAATTTGTTTTTATAAAACTCAACTTTCACTTGAAGTTTCAAATTTCTTGAAGTTGTTTTATGTAATTCATCTATAACTTTATTGTTAGATTATTTGAGCAAAAATAATTATGCATGCATGCTCTCCCCCCATCCCCTATAGGGAACTCAGGTGATCAAAAGCATATTTTCATTACAATTGTACCTTTGTCTAAGGCATAAAAAGGAAGTTTTCTAGGATCTCCCCAAAACCCATATGGTTTGGGTGATCTAAAAATAACCTTAAATCCTTTTTACTTAGATTTTATTTTATGCAATTGGATTTTGAATGAGATGTCATTACCTCTTTTGACTTCTCTAGGGAAGCACTGACCTAAGGCTTCATCTTTCAATAGTGTTTTAAACTCACTTCATGGTGGGATATAAAAATTAGGGTACACATATTGTGAGATATAGGGGTTTGAGTGACTAACCTCTCTTTTCGTAATGAAGGCTCAAGTCAAGTCTAGTCAACCTGGGTATTCCACTTAGCAATCCATGTATGAAATCATCATACAAAGTAATATACCCTTGCATGATAAGTTGACCGGTATGAACTCAAATGACAACTTGCATCTCTTATGTTAACCACACTTGGGACCATCTAGACAGTCATAAATTGTATGTTTTAGATATCCCCACTTACCATGGAGTATTTTTGATATAGGGTGTTCCCAAAGGTCCATGTCAATATATTATCTCTTATGAGAAGGGGGTGTAAAATACCCTACCAATTAATGTGATTTTATTTTGGATGAACAGTTAATTTCCTCTCAAGTGCATGTATATAGATAGATTTCAACAATACAAAGCAAACCTTGTCAGTTTAGGGCTTAGGATGATTACTTAGTTGTATTTGTATTTTGGTCTTAGCTTACTTGGTCCTTGATTTGTGTCAAAACTTGCTTGTAAATAAATGTCATAACCAAACACATTGTCCACAATTTCTTGAATAAGGAGGCATTACGCTAGTCAAATCCAAATCAATCTTTGCTTTGTTCAAATCTCATCTCAAACATTTGTGTTTATATTATCCAAATAAGCATAGTTATGATGCCCATTTGAGTCTAAACCACTTCCCAAATATCTTTAAGTCCTTCATTTATAGTTCAAATTTGAAATTGCACCTTTCTAAGTTACTAGGTTCATATGTTAAACTAGGTTTAATTTCCCATTTGCACTTGACTTGAGTAGTTTGGGTTCAATTTCCTATTTGGATTGAAGGCCATTTATAGACTCATTACCATCTCATAATTTTTAAATTAGGTCATCAAGTGTATCACTCATACTCTAAGTTATAGAACATATTTTATTCCACTATTCATATTACCATGTGGTGGTGTTATGCTACCTATTTGATTCTATTTTTATACTTAGGAATTCTTTCATGTTTCCACATCTTGAGTTTCTTGGTTCATATTATCTCCTTCCTAATCCAAAGGGCTTTCTTATAGTTTTATAGTATCAACTCATCGAATTTGAACTAGTTTTTATGGTATTGACATATCTCAAAAATCAATGTTTTACTGTATTAGTTACACTCTAGGTTCTTGAGTTATCATATCTTCTTCCAATACATACAATTTCAACCTACCCAAAGTTGAGTAATTTTGTGAACATCATTATTTTAAATTATGTGTGGTACTATTCCACCCTCCCTATTATAGTCTCTTTAGTACCTAGTCACCTTGTTTAGAAAAGATCAAAACATATACCTTGTTTAAACGTTTGCAAAATATTTCCAAAATCTAGTCAAATGTAGAGAGAAAACCTTTTTAGACATGAATCTAAGGTACACTCATAGTGGGGCCTATTATGGTGCTAGATATGATGAAGAGTATTATTATGATGGTCAAGATAATTTTGTGGTATTTGAGTACATTCTAACAAATGTAGGATTTGAGGAAGACTTTATAAAATATCAAATCCAAGAGGACAAAGATGAATCCCTTATAAGGTTGATAGAATTTGGTGTTAGAATACCCTCATATTTTCCCATGGAATAATTACATACCTTAGTTATAGAAGGGAGAAACAACAAGATCAAGCTTTCATAAACATTACACAAATAAACATACCTTCTTCTAGCAAGGGTAAGGAAATACTTATAGATTCAAAACTAAATGATCAAGATCTTGTCAACAAAATTTAAAAAAAATGGTTAGTGATATGAAGCCCAACTTATCACAAAATTAACAAACTCTTTAGTAGCTATGTCAATCCACAATAATGCTTCAAAAATAGGGAAATGTGGTTGAACCAATGCAAAATATAGTTGAGAACATAATAATGATAGATCAGTATGTCTCAATAGAATAACCTAAATCCCACGAGGTTCCATAACATGCTCTACTAGACATGGAGCACACATTTTTAATCATCAAGAACCTCTTATTCCTTTATAAAACCATAGACTAAAGCATTCAGTATGCATTAAAGAGATCATACAAAACAATTTATCTATTTCTTTTAAAACAACACACACTTTAGAAAATAGGCCATGATATCCCCAAAATCAAAAAAACATGGTTAATTCAATGTGGTTTTTTCCAAGGAATCAACCACTTACCTACTCAACTCAAGGAGAAAACCAAAACCTAGTCAAGGATCATACGGTGTACATCCATAACAAATCGATGCAACAACAGGGGTACATTCATCCCCAATAGAAATAACATGGGCACATTCCACCCCAAAAGCAATATTTGGGGCACATACCACCCCAATAATAGTATAAGGGGCACACACCACCCAACATAATTATGTTCCACCCATGAATGCACCAAACATGAAAGAGTGGAAATGTATGAAAGAGATTGTGTCATGATTGGAGACTAGAAATAGGATCAAAAATTATAAATTTGATGAGATATATTCATATCCATTTGATTTAAGAATTATCCAAGTCCCCTTTCCACCTTATTTTGAGGCACCCAAATTTGATAAGTATAAAGAAAGGGTGACCCATGTAAACACATCTAGGCATTTTTCATATTATGCCAAGAAGTAGATTACATTAGCATGTTCTTACTTTGATTATTTCCATGAAGTTTAGAAGGACAAGATTTATATTGGCTACTCAAGTTACCCAAGGGATTGGTTGCATATTGTAATGGCTTATCTAAAAAATTCATCAACCATTTCTCATATAATATTGAGCATGATTTGAATATTGTGGACTTGTGTAAATCCAAACAACATGATGGAGAAAGATTTGTTGCATATCTATACAGGTGAAGAAAATTAGTGGGTCACTTTCAACATAATTTTCTAGACAACTAGTTGGTAGACATATTTTCATATAACCTACACCCTGAGGTGGCACATAATTTATAGCTTACTTGCATAAACACTTTCAAAGAGATCATAAACAAGGGTGTAAAAATTGAGAAGGCTCTTATTGATAAGGGCCTTGTCAAGATTTTCACATAGGGTCAAACATGAAATCAAACTCCATAGTATAGTCAAACAGTTGTATTAGATAAATCTAAGGGTTTCAAAAAGAATAAGAACATGGTTGGAAATGGTGTGACTAAAACAAGACATGTATAAATAAAGCAGGACCTATTGGCCCCAAATGTAAAATTAGCTCCACCTAATCTACCACATAATTTGAAAATATAACCTCTAAGGAGGACATTTCACAATCAATATAGAGTCTTTAATAAATTTTGAGAATCAATTGAGACAATGTTCCAAAAGCTCATAGTAGCTAGCCTGATTGTATGGCTAGTATCAAGGTGATTTCTTCAACATAAACCAAAACCAGATTGGTATAAGGAGATTGAATGGTACAAATCCATCATGTTATTGGACATGGTTTTTATAATTGCATTCAATTATGGTATCTAATTAAATATCTAACTGAGAGTGGTAAATTTGAGATCAAATTAGCCCCACAAGTCACTAATCAGGATATGGGAATCTACCAAGATCCATTTCCTCAAATTAATCGACCACCACTAAGGAACAACCAACAGAACCAAGGATAGAATCAAAGGTATAATTAGAACTAGAATTAGGGTTAAAATCATAATCATCATGATCGCAATCAGGATCATAATTTTCATCCTAATAACTTGGGTTACAACAACATGCCTTACAATTATAACAACATCATGGGATACATTTTTACGACCCACATTACCATTATTAATATCAAATCCCATGAACCATATATGATCCTTGTAGTAGGGGACCCAATATTATAGCACCAATACCCTCCCCCTCTAGTAATACTATGTCAAGTTCACATAATCTTATTTCTACTCTATTTTCATGGGTTACTATTTTTGGACAATACCCTTCTTCTAATTATAATGTCTCCTCATCAACTCAAAATTGTAGTAATGCAACTAGATGCCTATGAGTAACCTTCCAAGGCCCTTCACCTTCATCTTCTAATAATATTGGCTCTTTGCCACCTCTAGGTTGCACAGTCACAACTAGACGCTCATGAGTTAATCTCTAGGGCCCTTTGCCCTCTTCTTCTGTAAAACCTAATGTGAACATTGTGCCTTTAGTTTTGAAGCCTAATATTATGCTAGCCAAATCTAAGATCCCAATTTTGAGAAACCTTATAGTCTATCAAACTAACTAAGTAAAACCCCTTCATAGATTTCCATCTTGGATCTCTTGCATACATTTGAATTCCATAAAACTATTCTAAACATCCTTTTGCAAGAATCAATTATTCCTAAAGATATAAATCCTAAATAATTTTAAACACTAGTTGGACACTTGTCTTCATTTTGTCAACTTGTATTTGGTCAAAAAGACATGTCCACCCTTGGTCTAAGACATAATAACCCACTATATATTGAGGTAATTATTGAAAACCATAAGATTAAGCAAGTTTTTATAGATAATGGTTTGGGGTTGAACATAGTTTCACTTAAACTGGTACAAATATTGGGCTATATTGTGAAGGACATCTAGACAGAGATGATCACCATAAAGGATTACAAAAATGCCAAGAGGGAGCCTTTTATTTGGGTGCCAATCATTGTTGGGTTTATTTCCCACCACACATTTCTTCATATTGTGTACATTGAGTTGGCTTATAACATACTTCTTGGTCATCCTTGAATCCATGAAGTACAAGTTATTATATCCACCTTGCATTAGTACCTTAAGTTTCCCCATGATAGGATCAAGGTTACTATGTCCATCGATCAATAGCCTTATCAGTATTGCAAACATCTTGAGGCTAAGTATTTTAATTATAACTATTATCCTGGTTCCAAATTTGTTTATAAAGAAGAATAAGGAGATAGTTTCACATCCACCTCCATCTAATTATTTTAACCCTAGTGACGTTACATCCACTTTGGTTGATCCATTTCCTACAACCCTTGCAAAATTGGTTTTTATTGAAGATGTGGGCATTCCCACATACCATCTTAAGGATGCCTTATATGTTACAACATTTCCAAAGTATCCAAAAACATTTGCTAAACCCAAACTTCCAAGAGCCCAAATAGACCTAACTTAATCTATAAACTGAAGAAAGAATAGTGGAAACCACCTATGGTATTTATACCTGCTACTTCTCCAAACAAGGATCGAGAGGTTTTCATAGAAGGAGACTACTTATATTATGATATCCTTGATAAATACTTTTAAAATCCAAAATATCCTATCCCTAATCAGATCATGGATCATCTTGATTATATAGGAAGTGGCCTTAGCCCATGAGTACAAGGAATCCTAGAACCTTTATTAGGTAGAGTACCTAATTTAAAACATAGTCTCAGATTTATACTACCTAGAGGTGACCTCATGACTTTTGATAGTGATTCTTTTGAATCAACTAGTGACAAGACTATTGGCTATGACATAGCATCCCATTATAGCCTTTTTGATGAGCTCATTGACTTAGATTTATTTGACCAAAATGCCATTATGACCATAACACCTATTGGAGCTTCCCTTACTGAAGCAAAACCTCATTATTCTATATGCCTTTCCCATCCTGAACTCATCAATTGGGACCAAAAAAGTTCAATCATATGCCTTGATGAGTTTCAAAATGAAGAATCACTTGTATAATACATGGGCCTATAATATGGATTGCCCATTAGCGATCACAAACAAAGTTTTGATTTTTCATTAGATCCTTCTACCTACTTTGGAGAGCAAGCAAACTTCATTATTCATAACAAAGATAAAATGTCAAGATCTTTGGGTGGAAACCTCTTTGAGGTGCACATTAATTAGGAAAAAAGTAAAGGTAAATATAAGCCCTTGAGTGAAAACCTATTTTAGGCGATCTTAGATAGGAAAGTTTCTTCATCCCCTCAAGATACAGAAGGTTTATTAAGTTCCAACTCCATATCCATTATAAGTATCTCTTCAAAAAAATAACAACTATTTAAGCATCTCTCTCTTGAGTTGCTTGAGGTTTTTACTACTTGGCCATTACCTAATATAGAAGATTCAAATTCATCACATTATCCAGAACTTTGGGAGGAAAATCAAGAAACTATAGTAGAAAAAGATGATCACAATCACACCTTACCTACTATTCTTTAAGATTGATACACAATTGTTGTATAAAACATAGTTTAAGTGAACATGGGAACATATGATGATCCCAAAATTATTTATATTGGATTTTCCCTTAGCAAATCAGAGCATGAACACATTATATCCATTTTGATGGATTTTAGAGATATTTTTGCATGGGCATACTCAGATATGCTAGGCTTAGACCCACACTTGGTAATGTATCAACTTTTTTTTCATCTAGATGCCAAACCAATTAAGCAAAAATTAAGAAAGATGCATCCATGCATTGCCATCTTGGTAAAAGCCAAATTGTAGAAACTATTGGGAAAAGGCTTCATCAGACTATTGGACTATTCTGAATGGATATCTAACATAGTTCTAGTTAGCAAGAATATACAAGGTATATATCTTTATATATATTTCAAATACATCAAAAAATCATTTCCTAAGGATGATTTTCCTCTACCCAACATCAACATGATCATTGAATTTACTATTGGGTATAAGATGTTATCCCTCATGGCTAGATTTTCTTGATATAATCAGATCAGGATAGCCCAAGAAGATCAACACAAGACCACATTCACCACTGTGTGGGAAACATTTTATTACCAAGTCATGCCATTTGGCTTGAAGAATGTTGGATCCACTTATCAACATGTCATGACTATTATCTTCCATGACATGATGCATGATATTTTTGAAGACTATGACAATGATTTACTAGAAAAATCAAGAACATGTGCTAGACATCCAGACATTCTATGAAGAATCTTTGAGAGGCTTCATAAATATAAAGTCTGCCTAAATATTAATAAGTGTGTCTTTGGAATCACTTCAAGGAAATTTATAGGTTTCATTGTATCATAAAGAGGGATCAAAGTCAACCCTACTAAGGTCAAGGCCATTGTTTAAATACCTCCACATTCAAATCTTAAACAACTCTGAAGCCTACAAGGAAAGATCTAGTCAATCTGTAGGTTTATTTCTCAACTGGTAGATAAGTGCCACCCATTTACTCATTTCTTAAAGAAAGAGGTCATGTTTCAATGAGATTAATACTATTAGTTAGAATTTTTGAATCTCAAAACATATTTGGCCAACCCACCAATTTTGAAATTACCAAGACCTGGATAACCACTAAGCATGCATTGGGGGCACTTTTGGCCCAATATGATGATCAAGGTAAATAAAATGTAGACTATTATTTAAGGTGCACATTGGTGTCTTATAAACATAATTATATGCCTATTGAAAAGGCATGCTTACTTATGATGTCCACTTCCCAAAGTTGTGACATTATATGTTGAACAATAACATTATTATCATCACCAAAGTAGATCCTTTCAAGTTTTTCTAATCCAAAGCAAATATAATAAGACATATGTCTAAATGGGTCATGATCCTCAGTGAATTTGATGTTGAGTATTAGAATCATGAAGCTATTAAGGGGTAGGTTATTGCTAGTTAACTTGAAAATGACCCTATTATAGACTGTCAACCACTTAGATTCCACTTTCTAGATGGTTCCATCATGGCAGTGGAGGAAATATAGCATGAACCTAAGCAATGGAAGTTATATTTTGATGATTTTTTCACTTCTCATGGATTGAGATCCGGTATATGCAATCAAAAATGCATAATTTCCATAAATCAATCTTGGATCAGACAAGATAGAGCATACCTACACTTCTGATTGGGAATACAATTGTTAAGTAAGAGCATAACCAATAAGAAGATCCACTAGACCCGATTAGGGGATCACTTGTCACAATACACCATGATAGGAAGGGTTTTAAAGCCTACAGTCTAACACAGTCATGTAACAACCCTAAAAGAGTCTTAAGTTTAATGTTCACTCTATTATAATAAATAGAAAGTAAATATAATCTAGTACACACCAAAGCTTGTGGCATAACATGAGGGGTTAGTAAAATAATCAAAACATGTATAAGAGAAACTTAATTAAGCTAAGTATGAGTAAGACCCTAATACATGGAATATGAAGAGTAATATTATTTGAGCCAATACTTATGGTACTTATATCTACTAAAAGAGAGGAGAATAAAGTTAAAATATACTTAATTGAATGTGAACCCATTGAGACTCAATATCTCTCTTGGCCAAAGTGGATTCACAAGAGGTTGTTGTGTTTTGTAAGGATAACTAATAAAGGCCAAAACATCCAAGACTTATCCACAAGACTAGATTCTCCAAGTAAAAACCCTAAGCTAAGACTCCTCAAGTAGAATGGTGGAAGATCAGATTGTAAATAAGTGTGAGTGAATAATAACTCTTTATTGAATATTGAAATAATGATAAAATGATCTTGTATTTATAGGTGGATCTCACCCTAAATCCTTTTGAATATGTTAGTTATATAGGGTCAACCCATGGTCGACCCCTTATGTTTTTAGGAGATAAATCACCAGGTCCCAAGCTAGGTCAACCAAAGTGTTGATAAAATTCAAAGTGAAAAATAATCTAAACAATATAGGGTCGACCTGGTCGACCCTTCACAGTAATCAGAGGATGAAAACTGTACAGGGTCGACCTAGTCAACTTAGTATAGTAAACTGGTGAAAGGGGATCAAGGTGAGGAAAAGAGGGATGGAAAGAGGAAAAATATTTAAGGAGTGTGCAAGAGAGGAGTAATTTTTTTATGAAATGGTTTTAGTAGATGGTTGGATTGATAATAATGTGGTAATAAGGGACAAAAACCTCGTGAAGAACTAAAGGTCTACCCACCCCTTTCCCAGTGCACCTCTTAGGGTGTACACTCAAAGAGATTGAGTCTCGATAGATTCTTGTAAGATGTAAAGCATCATCAATGGATAAAAGGTTAAAAATATTATGTGTATACATATTCCCAATTTGAAGTTCATCATGTGTCACTAAGGTGTAATAGGGGATGGTGCTTCAATAAAGAACATAAGAACACATAATGATGATGCTAAAAATAAATTTGTAGTATTTTAAATAAAAAATAACTGAAAGTAAATGACAAAAAAGTAAATAACTAAAAATTAAATGTAATGTGTACCTTGACTTAATTTTATCACTAGATGGTTGTCTTTTGTGTTGTTAGTTTTGATTGTGTTAGGCACAGAGACTACTTTTGACAAACCCAAGAATACAAAACTAAAGATCAAAAATAAACAAACATAAGAAAAGATAAGATAGTTGGTGCTATGAATATGGGCCATACTTAGAAAATTTGGCAAGCTAGGGTGACAAGTGCTACGTTAGACCAAATAACCAAGTCAAATAATAAGATTAAATTGGGTAACCAAAAATCTAAGGCTACTAAAGACCAAAAAACTCAAACAAGTAAACCTTAAGTAAGAAAGGTAAACTCACCAAGTCAAACCAAGGATATATGTTAAAAAGGATGATAATCAAAAAAATTAATGGTAAAATAAAAAAGAAATGGTAAAACAACATTGATGATTGAGCAGTAACAATCTTTATCTCACTCAACAATGGAAAAAATAAGCATAAAAGGGAAACCAACATTGATGAGTGAGAAGTAATAAGCCAACCTCACTCAACAATGGAAAAAAAGTATGAACTCAAATGTCTATAACAACAAGAAAGTAAAATAATGACAAATGGTAAAAGGCAAGGAATGTAATTTTATGGTATAAGGAAATAAGTAATCCATAATTACTCAAACATGTTGTTTCACTCTTAGGATAGATAAAATTGAAACAAAGTAGTGTTAGTACATTTTTAAGAGATGAATAAAAAGGATTTTAATAAGAAATGAAAATAGATTTTGAATCACAATTTGCCTGTCAAGGGGGGAAATGAAATGGGTGGAGGGGAGAATGAAGGAAAACCCAAGGAAGAGGAACTCTTTATTGAAGTCAAGACATTCAAATTAGGTTTATCAAAATAAGAGGACTTTTGACCTTAAGAAATCTAAAGAATTTCTCTTAGCCACACAAGTCTTATGTCAACAAATAAAGTATATAGATCATCCCATGAAGGCTTTATGCATGAAAATTAAATTGGACCTACCTACCCATAATATGTTCCTTGTTCTTAAAGACCCCTTACAAAGTCATCAATCTACTGTAAAGACTAGGTACTTACGTGAGAAAGTAGGTAGCACCATAGAGTTTGTTGAATTCCCCTATTCCAATCTATTGGCCTATCACACCCAAAATTACCTTGGCTCTATGAGAGTTCAATTGTGGAGTTTGAGCTTGATTAGAGATATGATATTTGCTTGTAATCATGTCTTTGGGTGTGAATTTGAATTTTGAGATTAGTATGTTACCTTTTAGATATCATTGCCTTTTGTTTCAAATGATTTGGATTTTAACTTTCTTAATGTCTTTTTCTATTCCTCTTCCATATGGATTTGGAAAACCAAACATGGGTTCTAAAGATGATTTTCATTTAAATACTTGAGACAAGGTTGCTAAGAGAGATAACTTTAAAGAGCATGGGGTCTAAGAATCTCATAAATCCAAGTGAAATAAAAGTGTTATCTTGACTTAGACCTTATTTTATCCAATGTGGAGTGAAATAAAGGGGAAATCAAGATGAATGGCACATGAAACAATTTGAATTACTTTAAATCGTAAAAAATGTGACAAAGGGAAAAAAGAGATACAATGACAATAAAGTGTGATTATTTATCATAAGAATGAGAGAAATGGAGGAAAATATGCTAACATAGATTGTTTGCATAAATTCCATCTATCAAAAGAAGCAAAAGCTAAAGTTTGAGAATAAGGATGTAAAAAGATGCAAAGATGGTAATTTTATGAGGAGTGTTGGGTCATATCCATGGTCTTACACTAAAACTGCATAAAAGAGAAACCAAAGGGGTGACAATAAGAAAATTGGAAAAAATAAGAGAGAAAAAGAAGTAAAAAATGGTAATTTTGTGAGGAATGTTGAGTCTTATCTGTAGTCTTAAAAATCAACTGACAAAATAAAAACCTAAGGGGTGTCAAAAGAGAAAATGTAATAAGATAAAGAAGACTATGGTACATCAAGAAACCAAAAGACCAAAAAGGAAGACTAAAGGTTTGTGAAAGGAAGTAAATTGTTGTAGAGGGAATGACCCATGTAAGTAACCTACAAAAAGTGCTTGATATATGTATATAGAAAGCATGAAAAGAAGGAAATCTTTAGACAAAGTAATTTTTGAGAAAGTGTGCATTGGTGGGCTCTTTGAAAACACGGCCTTCATTGGTTTGAAGGTGGTAGGTGTTTGGACCAAGAATATCTTTGACTATATATGATCCACACCATTTTTTTGTGTATTTACCTTCTTTATCATAGGTTTAGTTTAATTTAAGAACAAGATCACCAATAATAAATGTGCAGATTTTAAGGCATTTATTATGTTGTCTAGTAATGTGAGCTTTATATTAGCAATTATGTTGTAAGGTGGAAATATGGTGTTCATCAAGTAGATCAAGGGCATGAAGGTGAGATTCATGCAATTCTTCATTGGGAATAATACCATGAAGAGATATATGAATAAAGGGAAGCTCGACTTCTAAAGGAAGAATTGACTCAGAATCATAGACTAGCAAAAATGGAATTGCCCCAGTGATATTATGTATGCTAGTCTGATAAGCCCAAAGTGCAGGGTAAAGATGAAGGTGCCAATCCATATGGGTTTTATGAATTATCTTTTGGAGTATATTGTTGAGAATTTTATTAGTGGCTTTAGCTTGGCCATTACATTGTGGATGATAAGGCACGGAAATTTTTTGATTGATCTTGAATTTTTTGTAAAGTTTTTTAACATGGTTGTTTTTAAAATTACCACCATTATCTGAAATTATGGTATGGGGAACACCAAAGCAAAAAATAATTTGATTAAGAATAAATTTGAAAATGGTAGGACTGGTGATGTTAACAAGAGGCATGGCTTCTACCCATTTGGTAAAATATTTAGTAGCGGTGATGATAAAGACATGCCCATCATGGGAGTGAGGTAGTTTACCAATGAGATTGAATCCCCATGTGTAAAATGGCCAAGGAGATTTAATAGTTTGAATTTAGATAGATTTGAATGGTTTAGACCATTGTGAAGCTGATAAGGATTACACTTTTTAGCAGATTTAATTGCATCCTTTTTAAGAGTAGGCCAAAAGTAACCCATGTGTAGCCATTTTTTATTTGTATTATGTTTGCTATAGTGACCACTAAAATTTCCCCCATGTTCTTGTTCAAGAAGAGGAAGGACCTCATCTTTCATAGCAAAACAAAATAAGGTACCTTCAACATTATGATAATAAAGGATATTATGTCAAAATACATACATGAAAGGTTATTTATGAATACATGTATTTTCAAAAGAGTCTAAATTAGAAGGATAAGTTTGATGTTCTAATAATTTAATGATGTATTGGTACCATGGGATTTGTTGAATGGTAATAGCCTTGATATGATAGATAAGTGAATACAATGGTTGAGTAGAGGATGGAGATTTTCTTATTTGTATAATAAAATTAAGATTATAAAGGACTTGGTGTGGATGAAAGAGAGATGATGAAGAGCTAAGAGAATCAATAATGGAATTTTGATCTCTATAAATAGGCTCAATAGTGAAAGAGATGAAATCCTTAGCAAGAGTGGTTGAAATTTGATGATATGTGATGAGGTTATCACTTTTACACTGATAATAACCACTAACTTGGTAGAAAATAAGTTAAGAATCACTTAAATCATGAAGGTATGTAATGTCTAAATCAAGATTAGATCACATGCCTAAAATGAGAACTTCATACTTGGCCATATTATTGGTCACATCAAAGGTGAAGCAAAAATATATAAAAATTATCTTGTCAAGAGGACTTGTGAGAATGCAACCTGCCCTGGCTCCTTGAAGGCATTTAACACCATCAAAGTAAAGGATCCAAGTATCCTCATATAAGTTGATATTAATTTTAGGAAGCTCCTCGATAATTAATTTTGGCTCATTAGTACCGAAGGGAGTAGTGGAATCATCAAGCTTATTGGCTTCAAGATCTGCAGTAAAGATATGAAAATAATATTTACGAGAAATGGCTTGATTAAGACCTTCGATTTAAAGGATATTGCCATCTAGAATATTATCTGGAAGCTAATAAGTGGTTGGTATGGGAGCTATGGCAAGTTGATCAGCTAAGAGCGATGATATAGAGATCAAATTCCATAAGGAGGACCATCCATTTACCAATTTTATCTCTAGGGAGAAATGAGTTGGAGAATAAATAATGAAGGGGGTCAGAATGAACAATGACATAAGTAGTTTGGTAAAGCATGTAATGGAAAAAAAAATTAGCTACAAAATATATGGTGAGGAAATCACACTTAATTTTGGTATAATGTGTTTCATAATCGATGAGGCCTTTGCTAATGAGTAGATAGCATACTCTCTTCCTATATCATCTTGTTGGGAAAGAATTTCCCCAACTAAAATAGGTGTGGAAGAAGTATATGGAATCAAAGGTTTATCATTGTAAGGAGGACAAAGTGTAGGTGGATGAAGTAATGACTCTTTCATGTTATCAAAGGCTTTTTGGCATGGATTTATCCATTATAAAGTAGTACCTTTCTTGAGAAGTGAATTGATGGAGTGAATTCAATATGCCATTTCAGGGATGAATTATCTAATTACCCCATGTTTTCCTAAATAAGTAAGAATGTCAAGAATAGAATGAGGAATGGTCATGTTGATGATAGCCCTAATTTTGGTAGGGTTAACATCAATGCCATGAAGAGAGACTAAGAATCCTAAAAAAAAATAGATGTAACTCTAAAGACACATTTTTAAGGATTAAGTCTAACTTCATATTTAAGGAGATGATCAAAGATGATTCTTATGATGTTTATATTTAGCAATGAGATCATCCACATAGGTTTCAACAATTCTATGATTGAGATCATGAAATATGTGAGTCATCACACATTGGTAAGTAGCTCTGGGATTTTTGAGGCCAAGGGCATTTTTAAATAGCAATAAGATCCCCATTCTATGGTGAAAGTTGTCTTATGTTGGTCCTTGAGGGTAATGTGAATTTGATTGTATCTTGAGAAACCATCCATAAGAGATATCATTTTGTAACTAGTTGTGGAATAAATGATGACATCTATTGAAGGTAAAGTGAATTTATCCTTAGGATAAGCAAGATTAAGCTTATGGAAATAAATACAAATGTAAATGACCATAGTGACCTTCTTCCAAATGGGAACAATGTTGGAAATGCATTTAGAATAATCTACTAGTTTAATAAATTTAGCATCAAGTAGTTTAATGGCTTCCTTATGACATAAAGTGGAAACTTCAGGTGGAAATTTTCTTTATTTTTAATGCACATAATTGGCATCAGGATAAGTAATGATCTTATGCACCATAATTTTAGGGTTAATACCAAGCATGTCCTCATAGGACCAAGTGATAAACTCATGATATTTGTCAAATAATAAGCTAAAATTATCATGTTTGATAAGTGAGAGTTCATGAGAGATAGTAATTGGTAAAGGATAAGATGGAGTACCATATTTGATGTGAGTGGTTTCTTCAATAATCATGGCATTATCATCTTGAAATTGGTATGATGCATTGGGTAAGGAAGAAATTAGATTAGTTTTAGGATCAATGCTAGCAATGAAGTTATTGAAGCAAGGAGTTCTAGTCTTAAAATTCCTAAGTTTATGATGTCGTCGAGGAATTTGAGGTTCTCAAGCATTAAGTAACTCAAGGATAGATTCATCACTAGGCAAGGTAGGAAGAGGACCATAATACTAGATATCTAATTCAATATCTAGAATTTGATTACCATGGTTATCATACTTAGAATGCATCTAGCAAACATCAGTTGCCTTGTCATATAGTGTAATTTTAGGAGTAGAAAAAGTCGATGGATCAGAAGGGGTTGGAATATCCATGGGTTAAATGATGGTAAAAGGATCATATGTAATTATTGGATTGATAGGTGGTAAAGGAGATGTAAAAAATTTGGAGGTTAAGAAGTTATAATTTTCTCTACCACCAAATGAGTATCTATAAGAGGAGAATTGGCAAGAAGCACATGACCCTTAGGATCTAAGATATGATCCATAGAAATTATATGAAAATCCTAATTAAAATCATGAATTTGGCCTAATATTTTTTGATAATGTTGGACATCCAAGTCTCTATATTGAGTTTGGGACATTATATAGTTGTCATCATATATTGGAGAAATTATACATGCTTGAGAATCAGGAGGAGTTTCAGAGGGTGAAATCCTAATATTATTGAATGTACGAGGAGACATGATGAAAGGATCTTAAAATAATTTGGCCACTCCAAAATCATTTCAAGTGAAGGCACCCTCAGGTAAAGAAGGCTCTTGATCATTACATGAAGGGGGAAATCGATAATCTCATCAATAAAATGAATAATACGATCCTTGGGTAATAGAGAAGGAGGAAGCCATTATGAAATTTAGGGAGGTAACTTGGTAGTATTACAATTATGTTATAAATAATTGGGCTCATCATAATTGGAATCCTCAAGAGCAACTTGTAAATCAAGATTCATGTTGATGAACTCAGGTAAATAAGCACTATTGATGTTAGGAATGGGAGGAGGACAATATTATGATTTGGAATAGCGAAGTTGAATGCTCCATGGGTTGAGATAAACTTTATGCTTATACCATTTTTCATTATGTAAGAATTTGATACATTTACTACCGGAAGAAGAAATGGCCCTCATTTGATGAGTCCATGGACAACCAAGGAATATTTTGTAAGATAGGGGTAAGTCAAGGACCATAAGCTTTGTTGGAATAGGATTAGGTCCAATGGTTAAAGGAATACAAATACAACCAAGTGGATTTTGATTAGTATTATCAAAACCATGACAATTAATATAGGTTTGCTTGAGATGATCCTTGTTATAACTGAGTTATTGGATGATCCATAAAGATGTCACATTAATACTAAAACCTTCATCAATGAGAAATTTTTGGATAAGAGTGGTATTAATGGATACTTTAGTAAAAAGTGGTGGATCATCAACACAAGAGAGAATTTCATCATTGATCATTTCCTTTTTAATGAATTTGATAAAGGGCTTGAAATAAGGACCAATAGTTTTAGTGTTATTTACGTTGGTAGTTTGAGATTTAATAGAAGTTGGTTCTTCATATAAGAAAGATGGATCATCAATTTCTTAGAGATGTTGCATAAGGAATTTATGATAATATGGATAAGTATGAGCCAACTCCATAAGCATAATCTTACAAGGCATAGAGTTGAGTTATTCAAGATATTTCTAATGAGATTTAGAAGAACCAGCATGAGGTTTAAGAGGTACATTAGTTTCTAGAGTAATAGTTGTAGTTGGAGGATCGAAAGGAGGAGATGGTTCCTCTTGAGATTTCAAAGCAACATTAGTGGTGGTAGTAGCTTTAATAAGTTGTTCTTCTAAAGATGGATTTGATGACTTGGTAATAGGATCTTTGTGAGACAATTTACAATGGAAATTGACCTTAGCAGTATTGACATATTGAGTATTTTTAAAATATTGGTCATAATCGACATCAATGGCACAAACATACTTGATATTTTATTGATTATTTAAAGAAGATTTTTGGTTATTTGAAGCAAAAGCTTTAAAATTTTGTCATTTTTGAAAAGCAATAGTGTATTCTTGACGATGAAGATTGATCATAGCTTCATGATTGAATGAATCACCAAACATAGAGGAGATAAAAAATTTAATGAACCCTTTAAAAGATTCATGATAATTCCCAATGTCGGTATGAGACCAATAAAATAGATTGGGGTCATACCACTTAAGAGGAGAATCAGGATAGATGAAAAGTTTAGAGGGCGATAAAAATTGTTTCATTTATTGAACCAAAAGAGGTGTATGATAATGTGAAGGATCATCGGTCTTGGCAAATCCTAGCTTGGTTTCTTGTGTATTACTAGTGATATCATTATATGTTTGGAAATATCCTTTAAGAATTTTAGGATTAGTTTCAAATTTATCCATAAGAAAGTCTTAAATCACCAAACATATAGGAGACAACAAATTTAATAATCCTTCTACAAGATTTTTAATAATGCCCAATGTGGGCATGAAACCAACAAAATAGATTGGGGTCATACCACTTAGGATGAGCATTGGGATAGATGAAAGTTTTAGAGGGTGGTAAAAATTATTTCATTTACTGAACCAAAAGAGTGTATGAGAAGGTGAAGGAACATCAATCTTGGAAACTCCTAGTTTGGTTTGTGGAGTGTTATTAGTGATAACATTATATGTTTGGAAATATCCTTTAATAAGTTTAGGATTAGTTTTTAATTGCTTCATAAGAAAGTCTTGATGTTTAGCTTGATCAAGAGCTTCATTAAGTATTTAGGGAGCAAAAGTTTAAACCTTGTATTGAAGAGTGGGAGTTAAAACTATGATAAAGAGTTTGAATAAGTTACCATCAGTCATGTTATGGTTGAATTTATGGGCCAATGATTTTCATATTTTTATTAAGTCATGAGCTGATTTAGTGGGAAATTGCTTACAATTGATGAAGTGGCTAAGATAGTTTTCAAGAAGATCATTGTGTTGAAACTCTTTAACCAAAGTATTAACCAAATCTTCAAATTTCCAAATATAATATTAGGGAAGTTGATTATACCATTATAATACATCACCAGTGAAGGTTTTCACTAAGATTTTAGTTATGGAAAAGGTATAGTTTGGATCCACTCTTTGTAAAGGTTTCTAAAGGCTTTGAGAAATGTGTAGACACCGAAATCGTGTCTAACCCTTGGTCACCTTCCCCCTTGGTCCATTCTTAACCCATTCTTAAACCATGCACTTACTAATTTAAAATTAATAATTTATTATTAATATCCTTCCCTTTGACACATCATCTATAACACCTCATCTGACACCTCGCCTTGGACTATTTCCCACCCTATGACTCACCCAAGACCTATTCTTACTTCTCTCTAACCGCCTAACCAACTCTTGTGCGTATTTAGCCCAACCTTTGACAATTCTCCAATGGATAGTGCATTTGGCAGATGAAGAACGGGCTTGGTGGCTCTTTTACCCGTTCTCCACCCACCGACGTCGATCAAATTTCGGCCGATGCCGACGGGATCACCGACGTCGGTTATACTTAAACCAATTTTCTAACCCTTTGAGGGACCCGAATCAGAAATCATTAATCTCTGGAGCTAATCATGAATCTCTAATCTTCTTCCGACGAAACAAAGTTCTCATGCTTTTGTTTTCTAGTGTTCTAGCTTCTTGGTGTTCTTACAGGGATCAGCATTATTGATAGCATTTTCTAGGCACTGAGGTCTTGCATCAGACATTCTGCATAGGGATTGCACGTTATCTCCATCACCAGCGACAACCAAAACACAGCGTCTGCACCTTTGCCAACTCGTATTATAGCTAAGTATTTGTACTATTTTCATTTTAGTGTCATTTCAAATATATTAGCATTCTGTCTATTATCTATTCCAAGCATCCTTGACCCAACCTTCCCTGTTCTTCCTGGAGAGGCTGAAAAGCCTTCTCTCACCCCTTATTCCCTTTTCTTTGCCTCTGACACTCCTTTAGTCTCTCTTTAGACAACACCCTCTGTCCAATCAACTCAGCATAAGCTATCAGAGACTTACAGACCATCTTAAGACCAATCTAATCAACCTGACTAAATTGCTTTATAGAAAGGCTGAAAGGCCTTTTTCCTGCCCCTTACCCCTTTTCTTGACAACATTCTCAGTCCCTTAGACCCCAAGTAGTCCCTCTGAATCCCTCATAGACCCTCAGACCCCCAGACAAGACCATAATCCATTCTGTAGACTAGAAACCAGACCTGAACCCATCCCTGGCCATTACCCCGACTGACCTCATCCACTTCCCCTATCGACGTCGGTAGTATAATCATCGTCGGTGACCTTCCTGACCGACGTCGGCAATATTACTGCCATCGGCGACTGTGCTAAGTAGATTGTAGCTTTATCAGGTATGCATTTGCTTTCAATCCTTTCTTTTCAGTCTTTTATCATTTCTCCTTTCTGTCTCTGTCATATTCTATTTTCATAGTGGATTGTCATCCTCCAAGAAGCCTTAGCGCTTCTAGGACCAAGATTTTGCTTGGCAATCCACCCTCTTATCAACTAACATTTTTCATGTTTTAGTGTCTGTCTCTTTCAGGTGTCATCCTCCACAACCAAAGAGGAGTTCTCACAACGTCTAGATTACAGTGCGCAGACTACATCCAGGTACATACAAGCCTTGACCATTTCTTTAAGTTTCTCATTTTCTCTCTTTTGAATGTGAAAGCGAAATTAGCATAGAAACAAAATGAGGTAGGGTATTTCATCCCATCATATTTGATAGTTAGATATATGTTATCACTATCAATGGATACATTGAAGGGAGATAAAGGCTCATTTTTAATGGTTTGAAGCATCTTTTTATTTATTATGAGTTGAGGAATAACAATGCCTGAGGCATCTCGAAGAGGTGGAGGAATGAAATTGGGATTAGCTTGAGGATGCATAGTTAGACATTTATTAGCCACATTGATTAAATTTTGTTGAAGTTGCATAATTTGGTTGGTGTTATAATTTTGTGTTACATTCATTTTTTGGATAACTTGGGCTAAATTTTGAGTTGTATCAGGAGGTGGGATGGTGTTGGTAGGAGCACGCCCCAAATTAGTGTTAGAGGGAGGATTACTAGAAGATGGATTGTTAGTGGGATTATTAAGTAAACTTGTATCAATTACTCCCGCATTAGTTTGAAGATTTCAAAGATGATAAGTTTCTTGATAAGTAAGAAAAGGATTATATCCATCAACTTCATCTTGAGGTGTTATTTGCACCATATTGTAGTTCATGGATGAAGGAGGAGAAGAGGTGCCCCAAGATTGATGGTGATCTTGGGAGGAAAAGAGAGGGAGAAATAAAAATCACATATAGTATCTAAATGGATTCAATCTATCCAAGAAGATTCTGATAGGATAACTTGGTATAATTGAAGAGAGATGAATAGAATGAAAATAAGGATAAATAGAGAACTAGATTGATAAATAGGGAAGGAAAAAAGTAGTACAGGGTCGACTGGGTCAACCTATTATAGAAAATAGGGTTTTCAAATAGTATAGGGTCGAATAGGTCAATCCAATATAGTGAACAGAGGCTATAAAAATATATTGTGTTGACTAGGTCAACCTAGTATAGTAGAAATGAAAAGTTAAGAAGCCTATAACAGGTTATGAAATGAAACAAGATACTTTTTGCAAATAATTTAGGAAGTAAGAATTGAATGGAAATAATCAATTAGATCAATGTTTGCCAATCCAATTGAAGCACATAACATAAAACCTTACACCAACGTTGGCTAATGTAAGTTTTTTAAAAATAAAATACAATTGAACAAAGAGCAAGTAATCAACTTAGAAATTAAATAGATAATTTATTGGTAAACTTGAATGTTAATTAGATTATTACGATATGATTTTAAATGTGATTTGAAGTTGGTTTTAAGCAAGGAACTAAAAAGCAATCTAAGGATGATTTTAGGTAGTTTGGGCTAAAAGGGATCTATAGTGGTAATGATACAAGTTTGGTATTGGGGCCTACCCCCTCATTTCACACACTATAATGATAAAGGTGTCAGGTTCTTACATAGAATATACCATTAACCATGCTTTATATTTAACCAGAATATCAAGTTAGCTTCCCCCTTGGTGATGAAATCCAAGTAGCTGGGCCTTAGGTAGATAAATGTTAAAATTCTTGTTTAGATTTTATGATTATGTCATGTGTGCATAAAATATAAAATAGTGAAACTAAATGATTAATTAAAAACCACATAATTAATCTATGTGATCTATTTTAAGCATGCAAGAAACAAGAAAATAAAGTGTGAATTAATTACCAAAATATAAGGTTAATTTAAAATTTGAAACAAGCTACAATGTTGATATAGTCAAAGTGTATACATAAAATATAGAACAAGATCGATAGGGTTAAATTAGTACTACAGAAGCAAGGTCTAAAAATGAACAGGGTCGGTAGAGTCAACTTAGTTATCTAAATAGCACACAGAATATAGAACTGGGTCGGTAGGGTTGATCTAGTTAACTATGCAGGGGTAGTTTTAAATACTACAAATTATAAAGGGAAAGACTGTAAAGAAAGAGATAGAGATGGATCAGAGATGCAGAGAATGAATATTTTTGTTTAAAAACCTTGATATATACTTGTAAATTTTGCTAACTAGGTCTATTGGGTTAATCAATCTTTACATAAACTTGTTGTTGAGTGCCTAAAAATGTACAAGGTCAATTGGGTCGACATAGTAGTCTAGACTAGATGTCTAAAAAGATAAAAACCTATGCAGGGTTGATTAGGTTGATCCAATAACCTATACTTGAAATCCTATGCATAGAAGTTAGATATTAGGTTGATAGAGTCAATTCAATATGGCAAATATATGATAAAAATAATGACAAAATAATGAAAGAAAATATGGTAAACAAATCCTACAAGGGTTAGTTCACATCAAGTTCACCAGAATATATGTAATCAAAAATGCATCATGTCTATAAATCAATATTGGCTCAGAGAAGATAGAGAATACCTATACTTCTGATTTGGAATATATTTGTTAAGTGGGAGCATGACCAATATGGGGATCCATTATACCTAATTAGGGGATCACTTGTCATAATACACCATGATAGGAAGGGTTCTAAAAACTATAGTCTAACATAATCATGAAACAACCCTAAAAGAGCCCTAGGTTTAATGTTCACTCTATTCTAATAACAAGAAAGTAAATATAATCTAGTGCACACCAAAGCTTATGGCACAACATGAGGGATTATTAAAATAATGAAAACATGTATAGAAGAATCTCAATTAAGCTAAGTATGAGTAAGACCCTAATATATGGAATATGAAGAGCCATATTATTTGAGCCAATAATTATGCTACTTCTATCTAGTAAAAGAGAGGAAAATAAAGTTAGAATATACTTACCTAAATTTGAATGCGTCGAGACTCAATCTCTCCCTTGGCCAAAGGGGCTTTGAAAGAGGTTGTTGTGGTTTGTAATGATAACTAAGAAAGGCCAAAGCATTGAAGAGTTATCTATAAGACTAGATTCTCTAAGTAAAAACCCTAAACTAAGACTTCTCAAGTAAAATGGTGGAAGAGCAAATTGTAAATAAGCATGAATGAATAATAAATCTTTATTACATATTAAAATATTAATGAAATAATCTTATATTTATAGGTGAATCTCACCCTAAATCCTTTTGAATATGTCAATTGTACGAGGTCAACCTATTTGACCCTGTATATTTTTAGGAGATAAATCACTGGGTCCTGAGCTAGGTCTATTGAAGGATTGACAAAACTCAAAGTGAAAAATACTCTAAACAATACATGATCAACCCAATCGACCCTGTACAGTAATAGAGGCTGAAAACTATACAGGGTCAACCTAGTCGGCCTAGTACAATCAACTAGAAAAAGGGGATCAAGGTGAGGAAAAGAGGGATGGAAAGAGGAAAAACACTGGAGGAGTGTGCAAGGGGGGAGTAATAGCTTAGGAAATGGTTTTAGTATCTAGTTAGATTGGTAATAATGTGGTAATAAGGGAAAAAAATCCTATGAATCACCAAAGGTTTACCCACCCCTTTCCTGTTGCACCCCTTAAGGTATGTACTCAGAGATATTAAGTCTCAACATGTTCTTATAAGATGTAAAGCATCATTATTTGATAAATGATTTAAAATATTATGTGTGTATAGCTAGCATATTATTGATTACACTATAAAGGGATTTGATTCCCAAATCATTCCACATTAATTTTCATTGTACAACCAATATGGTTGAGTATGAGGCACTTATTATAGGACTGCATCTTGTCATTCAGTGGGACATTTAGCACTTAATGGTCTATGGTGATTCCCAATTGATAATCAATCAAATCACTTATCAGTATCAAACTAGAGATGACAAGTTTGTTTCTTACAAGAAAATTGTGGATAATCTCAAGGTTCATTTTAAATCTCTACAATTTGAACAAGTACCAAGGGCCAACAACAGATCTATGGATGCAATGGAAACAATTGGGTCAATAATATAGATTAATGGTAGAACTAAAGAGTATTAGTTTTGATTGAGAATATTTTATAGCTTGCACATATTACATCATATTTAAAAAGAGTATGCACCATTGTTGGTCCTAATCCCCCACCTAAACTACCTTGGTATCAAGCCTATTATAATTACTTTCATGATCACATTTTTCCACCTAGCCTATCTAATAACCAACAAAAACTATTCCATCATCGTCTAGCCTATTTTAACCTCCTAGGAAACATGCTTTATCATGAAGGCTATGATGGAATGTTATTTCATTATTTATCTTTGGGAGAATCCAAGCTAGAGTTGAAAGATGTTCATGAAGAAATGTGTGGATCCCATACCAATGGTGTATTATTAGCTAAAAATCTCCTTATAATAAGCTATTTTTAGCCAAAAATAGAGATAAATTCTTGAAATTATGTGAAGAAGTGTGTTCCTTGTCAACAACATGGAAATCTAATACACGCACCTTCCTTACCACTATAACCAATCAAAACACCATGGTCATTCTCTAATTGAGGCCTTGATCTCATCAAGAAAATAAACCCAACATCTTTAGATGGCCATAAACACATTATAACTTCTACCGAGTACTTTACTAAGTGGATTGAGGCCATTCCTCTCACTTATGTTATTGGGAAGTAGATAACTAAGTTTATTCATTACCATATCATCTATCAATATGGAATTCTAGAATGTATTATATTTTATAGTGACATATCCTTTGTAAATATATATGTCAAATACATTTACGCAAAATTCAAAATCAAGCACAAAAAATCTATGCATATAAATCGTAAGGCAATAAACACGCTGAGGTATCAAACAAGACTATTATAGCTATTTTAAAGAAGATTATCAATGATGTTGGATATAATTGGCACTTGTATATCTTTCCTACCCTTTGGGTTTATCGAACCAGCCATTGAACACCCATAGGAGCCACTTCATACTCCCTTGTTTATGGCATAGAAGATATTATCCTGATTGAGATCGAGTTGCATTCATTACATGTATCTTTGGATCATATTGAAGATGACAAAGAATATAGAGTCTCATGGTTGTAATAACTACAACTTCTTGATGGTAAGTGTTTGGTTTCCCTATAAAACTTGAAATCCTATCATAAAAAATTGTGGAGAAGCTATAACAAGTGCATCATCCCTCGAGAGTTTAAAATTGGTGATTTGGTCTTAAAAGAGAACTAGAAGAACACAAATGCTAAACACAAGAAAAAAGGTAATTTCTAACCTAATTTGTTATAATCATATACTATCATGGTAAACTATGGATCAAGGGCATATCAACTAGCTAAACTGAATGGTGAAGAAATTTTAGAGCCCATAAACATTGTGCACCTGAAGAGGTTCTATGCTTGATAGATTTGAATCATTTTCTAATAGACCCCTTACTTGAGGGTAATTTGTGTTGAAGTATTTTATCCTACTATATCCTAGACCATCCTCTCATGGACCATATTCTTTTCATGACCTTGGATAGTGAAATATTTGAACTATTGGCACTCTAAACATATTTTATCCCACTCTGGACTGTCCTCTTATTGACCATATTCATTATGTACCATTCTCTTTTAGACCCCATTCATTCTAGATCATTTTATTTGAGAACCACATTCTTTTCATATCCCAAGTCTATTATAACCTGAACATATTTTATCCCTTCACCAATTATTATCTTTATTATGAATCATTGGCATTATGATCACATTTGATGCCCGTTCTATAAATTATATCAATATGGATAGTATTTTGTAGCTTCTTCTACAAATGAGTGAACACGGATACCATAGTGTATGGTTTTTGCCTATTGCATGGTTTTTTAGATTTTATCTACTAATGCACACTATTCTATTATTTTGTTGCTTCTTAGTAGGCATTGTTGCCTTATCAGGAC
Organism: Torreya grandis; assembly: GCA_037957365.1. NCBI lineage: Eukaryota > Viridiplantae > Streptophyta > Pinopsida > Cupressales > Taxaceae > Torreya > Torreya grandis. The sequence goes on along the minus strand of JARHVA010000060.1, from coordinate 7,144,164 downwards.
CTCGCTCTTGCCAATTTGTGAGCATGTGCCATTGTACCTATTTTTAGCTGTTATTAGAGCTTCTTGTTAATTCCCTAGCCATTGTTTATATCTACATTTACTGTTGCATCCAACTTAGTTATTATTGGAAATTATACTCTTAGACAAGCCTCTCCTTGATTAGTTAGTTCCCCCTTGTATATTTTTTATCCTAAAAACATAAAAACATTAAACAACAATCCATAAAAGAAAAAAAACATTGTCTTATTATTTTGTACATCCTGATCATCCCATGCACTTTCCATTTTACAAGACCATTATGATTTATACGTTCTCTCCATTTTGTGAGCTCATATTAACTTTTATTCTATGAATTTAATCATATTTTTTGGTCATCGCCTTTTCTTCTATCCCACTTCCTGGGACAACTACATTTGGCCTAAAGTTCAAGTCGGAACATGCATCCATAGAACTATGTAGGTAGCATCCACTTGTCTTATCCATCTGGAGTCAACTCGACCAACCCCTTCCTTTTCTTCTCTTCCCCCATTTCTTCCATGTTATTTCCCTATTATTTGGAAGCAACTTTATGTCCTTGTTCTTGCTATGTTGTATAAAGTAACACCTCTACTACACATGCATGAACAATTATTTTTAGATTGCACTAATTTGCTTTTGTTTATGTGTGTTTATTTGAGTTTTATTGGTGTTTTATTACATTTTCATGGTGTTTTTTTTAATTTTATTGGTGTTTTGTAATCCTTTCTTATCTTTTCATTTATTTTTTCTTCTTTCCTTTGGTTATTTCTTCTTGTTTCTTACTAGTCTTTTATTTTTTGGTTTGGTCTTGTTTTTTTTCTTTTGTTTTTTAAGAACATCTTGATGGTCCACATGGATCTTAGTTATTTATTTTTGATCTCATGTTATTAAGATGTTCTTATTTGTTTTTAAACATTCTTTTTCCTACTTGAATCCTAATTGTTCATATCTTTATTTTAAGTTGGGTTCATGTATGCTTTATTTTTATCTTTGTCTTTGTTTTTTGTTTAAATTTAAATAGTTTTAACTCTAGATTTGGTAATTTCTTACCATTATCCTTAGTTATAGGTATTCACATTTGAACTAGATTCATGCAATTGAAATGTCATGTCATTATGAGTTCTTCATACTTATGATGAGTAGTTTCATTTTGTTATAGCAAGCACTTTGTGCTTTGGATTCAATTCTTAAAGTCAACATAGCTCTGATGAAAGCTCTCAAAAACACCATGCATAAACTAGGATCAATAGGTTTAACACTTAACTCTATGCTTATAAATGCATATCTTGGCATATATCATGAGTCTAATCATGCTTTGGTTAGTTTTCTTCATCCCTCATTCCATTCTCTCCCAATTCTAGGTGAACTACATTGGTTTGAGGTCCATCTGGACTATGTAGGTAGGGTTTGGATACATGACATATCTTAGGTTAGCTCATCCACCTTCACTTTTATTTCATCTCTTTCATCACTTTGTGTATTTTCATATGCAAGGTATTTTGTGGTTTTCACAACAATTCTACCATTGCATCTATGTTTGCACCCACTCATCTTTAATCTATGTAATAGGAATATATGTGAGCTATTACTTGTTAATTTACCCATGTCAGGGCAAAACATTTGACATGGTTCACATATCTAAATTATCCCTACAGGGACAAGCCAACCATTCTTTATCAGTGATCAAAATTCACCCTAATGGGGGTAAAATTATTTATCACATGATCAAATTTACTCTAATGGAGCGCATTATTATTTATTTTATCTTTCAAGATAATATTCTCCTTTATTTATGATTCCAATCTCTGTAGACTTTTCCCTCATTCTGGCAATATTGTAGTGTACAACTTATCTTAAGATTGATCATTTTGTAAGAACGTAACTTGCACCCTAGCTTTGGGTGTGTTCAAAGAGTGTCACTTATATTTTTGTATTGTATTTTTCTCATTCCCCCCATCTTTTGGGCCCTTTTATTCTAATTATATTTTGATCATTGATAGAAATAATGTGTGCAAGCATTATCTCATCTTGATTTAAGTTTTTATATGAGTTAAGCTCACTTTCTCTATCTTTTTGAGAGTTCACCCTTCTCTTTCATCCTAGTAAGTCCTCTCAAGGGGGCATCATGGGTCATTTCCAATTTCTTCTTAACAAGTATTTTATTTGAAAAGGCATTACTTCACCTAAATGTCTCACTACATCTTCTCAAATAGGGTAAAAATATAGACATCCAATTCCTAACACCAATATGTTGAAATTGTCAATCTTACTCGAATTGCACTTAAATGCACAATTTAGGCCAAAATCACTTAAATGAGGTAAATGTTTCAAGATTTTCATAGACATGTGCCAATTTAGGATAATGTATCCCTAAATGAAGCAATGCATTTTATGTGATTCCTAATTTTTCTTAAAACATTTTGAGTCAAAATGATGATTTTGTATTTTGGTGCCCTGGATCACTCTTTTCTTCTAATTCCTAAGCACATGTCACATACATTTTTTATTTTATGCTGACAACATCCTAAAAGGGACAACATTTTGTACCATCTAACATCACTTTCTAATTCCTCTCAAGTCAAATTATAACCTAGTAATATGACTTTTTGACCAGTTTGACTAGTTATGCACCAATTTCCAAAGAATTACACTAAATTTTGATTAGTCTTACTTAGAAAGTTAAACCAAATTAAGAACTTAAGTAAGAATCAATGGATAAAAATGAATATTTATTTATTTGAAATTTATTCTTAATATCTTCATCACCTAATGACATGATTGGTGGCAAACATAAGCCATAAATGCAACAAATATCAAGTTTATGGGCACCCATGCCTCATTAATGCCTCCTCCAAAATAATTATGAGGATATTTATGGATTTATTATGTAGTATTAGATTAATTCATGGCCAAACATCTCAATCTTGAGATGGACAGTCATGGTTGATCCTAGCCCATTTTAAAAATCTATAAATAGGAGGCCTCTCACTCACATTTTTAAGCTTAAATTGTGTAAATTTATAATGCAGGATTATCTCTACAAGTCATTTGTGTAGTTTGATTATCATGATTTATTTTTAATATGATAACTTCATTTGATATGCATATTATTGATTTCATATCATGAGCCTAGATTATGCATGGTGATCTTGAGATGATGGAGGAGTTTAGCATCCATTTTTGACAAAGATAAGAACACTAAATCAAGGGGAAAACATGCTTGAAGCTACATTTAGATGTTGTAACTCTCTTGGAAAGTTAATAGGTATATGTGATTTATTTCAATTACTTCTTATTGTCATTTGAAAACCCCATTGAATAGGTTGGCCTAGATTGTTAGTTCTTATGCACTCTTTTGTGTTTTCATGACTAATGCTTGAACTAACCTCTTCGTAATAGGTATTCACATTTGAACTGATTTTGTGTAATTAAAATGTCATTTCATTATGAGTTCTTCATACTTATGATGACTAGTTTCATTTTGCTATAGAAAGCACTTTATGCTTTGGATTCAAGTCTTAAAGTCAATACAGCTCTGATGAATAGATCTCAATAACACCATGCATAAACTAGGCTCAATAAGTTTAACACTTGACTCTATGCTTATATGTACATCTCTTGGCATATATCATGAGTCTAATCAAGATTTGGTCATTTTTCTTCTTCCCTCATTACATTCTCTCCCAATTTCGGGTGAACTACATTGGCTTGAGGTCCATCTAGATTATGTAGGCAACACTTGGATACATTATGTATCATGGGTCAGCTTAGCCACCTTCACTTTTTATTTTCCTCACTTTATGCCTTCTCATATGTATAGTTTTTTGTGGCTTTTGTAGCCATTCTAACATTGCATCTATGTTTACACTCGCTCATATTTAATCTATGTAATAGGTTATATCCTTGATCTATTGCTTGCTAATTTACCCATGCTAGGGCACAATATTTGACATGGTTCACATATCTAAATCATCCCTATAGGGGCAAGCCAACCATTCTTTATTAGTGATCAAAATTCACCCTATTGGGGGCAAAATTATTTATCACATGATCAAATTTGCTCTAATGGAGCGCATTATTATTTCTTCGATCTTTAAAGACAACATTCTCCTTTCCTTATAATTCTAAACTCTATAGACTTTTACCCTCATTCTATCAATATTTTAGTGTATAACTTATCTCAATATTGATCATTTCATAAGCACGTAACTTACACCCTAGTTTTGGGTGTGTTCAAAGTGTGTCGTATATAGTTTTGGATTGTATCCTTTCCATTCCCCCCATATTTAGGGCCCATTTTATTCTAATTATATTTTGATCATTGATATAATCAATGTGTGCAAGCCTTATCTCATCTTGATTTAATTTTTTGTATGAGTTAATCTCACTTTCTCTCTCTTTTCGAGAGTCCACCCTTCTCTTTCATCCTAGTATGTCCTCTCGAGGGGGCATCATGGGTCATTTTAAATTTATTATTGATAAATATTTTCTTTGAAAATACATTACTTTGCCTAAATGTCTCACTATGCCTTCTCAAATAAGGACAAAATGTAGACATCCAATTCCTCACACCATTATGTTAAAATTATCAATCTTATTTGAATTGCACTCAAATGCATAATTTAGGCCAAAATCACTTAAATGCAGTAAATGGTTTGATCTTGTCATATACATGCACTGATTTAGGATAATGTATCCCTAAATGGGTAAATTCATTTTATGTGATTCCTAAGTTTTCTTAAAACATTTTGAGTCAAAATGATGATTTTACATTTTAGTGCCCTGGATCACTCTTTTCTTCTAATTCATAAGTACATATCACGTGCCTCTGTTATTTTGTGCGAACAATGTTCTAAATGGGAAAATGGTTTGTACACATCTAACATCACCTTCTAATTCCTCTCAAGTTAAATTATGACCAATAATATGACTTTTTGACCAGTTTGATTAATTATGCACCAATTTCAAAAAAATTGCACTAAATTTTGATTAATCTTAATTAGGCAAGTTAAACCAAATTATAAACTTAAGTAAGAATTAAATGGATCAAATTAAACATTTATTTATTGAAAATTGATTATAAATATCTACATCACCTAATGACATGTTCAATGGGGTGGCATCCATAAGCCATAAATGTAATAAATATTAGGTTTATGGGCACCTGTACCTCATTAATGCCTCTTCCTCCAAAATCATTATGAGGATATTTATGGATTTATTATTTAATATTAGATTAATCCATGGCCACACATCTCAAACTTGAGATGGATGGTCATGGCTGATCCTAACCCATTGGAAAAATATGTAAATAGGAGGCCTCTCACTCACATTTTTAAGCTTAAATTATGTAAACTTATAATGCAGGATTATGTCTAAAAGTTATTTGTGGAGTGTGATTATCATGATTTATTTTCAATAGGATAGCTTCATTTGATAGGCATATTAGTGATTTCATATCATGAGCCTAGATAATGCATGGTGATCTTGAGATGATGGAGGAGTTTGACATCCATTATTGACAAAGACAAGAACACCAAATCAAGGGTTAAAACATGCTTGGAGCTATTCTTGGATGACGAAACACTCTTTGGAAGGTAATAGGTATATGTGATTTATTTCAATTGCTTCTTATTATCATTTGAAAACCCTATTGAATAGGTTGGCCTAGATTGTTAGTTCTTATGCATTCTTTTATGTTTTTCATGACTAATGCTTGAACTAATCCTCTTTTTAATGCATCTCTACACTCTTCATAGGTACTATTCATTATCATTATCCATATTGATGTGATAGGTGATGTAGGTGATGATGTAGCATGTGAGGTGGCTTATAGATGATGTGGCTTGGCCCACAAAAGAGCTCACATAGAATCTAGTGTATGTGATGGAGTGGGACAATATTTCTTGTCTTTTGGGATGAAGACAAGTGGTGAATAGTTTGGGAGCCACCCTTGGATGGAATCTTGAATTGGCATGTGAAGTATTTTTGAATGAGTCAAAAGGTGATGGGTGAGCACATGGGATAGTGAGACATCAAGTCACTCTTCCTATTTGAAGTGGGGTACAAATTGGAAAGGATATTCCCACTCATTTTAGAATCATATGGAGTAAGTCAAGAGACATAATGAATATGACATCCACTTTTGACCATTACACATGGCTCAAGCCTACCAACTTGGACCCATTTAGCCCCACATAGATATGGAGCATAATTATTTGCTTCTCCTAAGTTTCCTCTCTATTTCCTTTATTTATTGTAAAATTTATAAATTAATAGCTCTCTCCCATTATATTTCATGTTTGGATATATTTTTAAACCCCCCTTTGTAAGGTTTGAATTGATGTTCATTCTTTTTTCATCTTCCTTAGACAAAAACCCATTGGAGATTGGATCATAGGACGAAACCCCTTTGGTTCAGTAGGACAATCTCATGCATATATTGTGATTGTGATTAAAATTTTTGATCATCTTTGTAATTTATATGTTTTAATTTACTATTTTTAATATAATCTATATTTTGTAGATGTGTTGAGTTTTGATATTTATATTGTGGGTGTTTTTAGTAAATATCCCATTTGGGGATATTAAAGTGGTATCATATAATTTTAATTAAGGTGTGCCTAATCTACATAAATTTTTGCATATCAATTCATTTTTGGGTTTAAGTAAAGTTTATCATATTTGAGTCTAAGTCTTAAGTTAGAATTAGTACAGTGTGAGTATATTTAGTAATATTCCCATTTAGGGATATCACAGTTGGTGTTAGGGGTCTAATAGAGTCCTATGAGTGTGTTTGAGTCATTATAGATATTTGTAAATGAGTTTAATAGCCATTTTATATTATCCCTCAAAAATCCAAGATTTAAATATTTAAATATTATAACTATGCTTTAGAGGGTATTTTGGATTGTTTGAGAAATGTCTACATTAGTAAATGTTTGTGTGGGTATTTGAAGTTATTAATAAGGTGGATGAGAAAATTTGACACCAAAATAGGTATTATATTCAATTAATTTTAGATTTTTGAGATGTTTTATTAGCTCTGCATCAATTGGTATCAGAATAGGGATATACAGGTAGGAAAAGAGAAAGTTAGCCTTCAAACAAGGAAAAAGGTACATGTTTTAATTTTGTATTTCATGTATGTTCATGTTATGTAAATCAAGTTTGAATAAAATTTATTTCAATATTGAATCAAGTGTAGAAATGACACGTAGAGGTCAGCAAGAGAGAAGAAGTATAATGGAGATAGTAAGTGGAAGAGCATTAAAGCTCAAAGAGGTAAGCTGAGAGTTGTGGTAAGCAGCCCTGAAGCCATTGAGGCTTTGAAGAAGGTAAAGAGAGTTATTATAAGCTCAAGTGTAAGCTCAAAGATATATTAGAGAGAGAAATAATATTCTTATGTAGAGGACGAGATAAAATAACACCTAAGTGAGGTCATAAAAGAGGAAGAGACCCAAATGAGATCATAAGAGGCAAGTAGGTAGAACTTATCAAGAGAAATAGGTCCAAGTGAGGCCTAAAGATGAAGAGATTGATACGAATAAGATGAAAAATAATAAATAGGGCATGGCTAAGATGAATTACCATAAAGATAATATGGTGAATGAAGACACCAAAAGGAAATAGACGAATATATAAGAAGAAGTGAAAGATATGATGCAAAAACTAGATAAGTAAGAAAAGGTAATGCTCATATTAGATAAAGTACAAGAGGAAGAGAACCCATGGTATAGTTTGGTCATGAATAAATCAAAAATAATCAAGTGGTATATAGAGTTACTAGTGAAAATAAGAAAATAAAAGTCATAAGAGAAGAGAAAGAGAAGAAGAAGTTGTTTTGTAAGTAACTCAAGAGAGAAATAGTGCAGTATAAGATGAGTATGCAAAAGGATGAAGGTGATCATCACCTTGAGAAGGATGAAAAGAACTTGAATGAGGAATAATAAATAATTATCAGCCATAAAGATGATGGAAAAGAGGAAGAGGAATAGGTAGATCATTTTGTGGGCCTTGTTAAAGGCTTAAAAAGGAAAGAGCAATTAAATGTAGAAGGTTTGAATGATAGTTTCATGTTTGTATATGAGAGTGTATAAAAATTAGAGGTAGAATTAGCATCATTAGAGAAGGCCTTGAATAGTGACTTGATGAATAATGAAGAAGAGATAGTTGAGGTAGAGGATGAAGAAGATGAAAGAATGAGAAAATCAGATTGTAAGATGAAAGAATATGAATGGATGAAGGAAGCAATTGATGGGACTCAAAAGTCTCAAAATTTTACATGTTTCAATTTGATTTGATTTGTATGTACAAGTTTTATCTTTTAAGTGAGGAAGTACATGAAAAAAGAAGCTCTTTATGGAGTTCAAATAGAGAAGATGCAGGTTACAATAGTGGAGATCCTTGGGTTGGAGGATAAAGACATCAAAAAAGAGAATGAAGGTGTCAAAAAGGATAAAGGACATGAACAAGAATCATGGATAGAAGAAATTAACATGAGTAAAAAGAGTCACAAAGAAGTCTTAATTACAGCCAGGAGATAGGTAGATAAGAATTTTTCATTATTTTTACTAAAAGCATAAAGATGAAGGCATGGAAAAATAAGAGTCCAAGTGGAGCAGAAACATTTTGGGGTATAAACTACCTATATGACAAAGAAAAATAGTATAGTATGAATTCACATTAGGTGCAAGTTGATACACGTAAGTAATGGAAGAAAGAAAGCAAAGTTATATTTGATAAAGGCAAACAAGAGAGAGTGAATTTGATAGAAAGGAAATATAAAGGACAATGGAAACATGATGGAATATTAGTAGAGGAGGAAGATCCAAGAAGAAACAATTTTAAAAGTAGAAAGAAGAAGAAAGCATTTCATTTGAGCAGGAGCTCAGGAGTTTGATGCAGAGCATCCCCAAGTCATTTAGCATGTCAATATATTTAAGAGTTCATTTTGACCATTTTGGTATTGAGTTGGTGTTATGGATCTAATATATTAATCATGAGTATGTTTTTGTCATTAGAGGCCTTTTTAAATGAGTTTGATAGCTATTTTGGAGTTTCCCTCCAAAATCTAAGTTTTGTAAATTTAAATATTATAACTATGCTTTAAAGGGTATTTTGGATTGTTTGAGAAATGTTTAGGTTATTGAATGTTTTTATGGGTCCTTGAAGTTCCTAATAAGGTGGTGGAATGTGTCTCAGCATACAAATCATGGTCAATATCAATATATGCATGAAGCTTGATGTTGTAACTGCCACCTACATGGTCAGGGTCTTGTAAAGAAATTAGTCTTACATGTTTTGAGAATATTAAGTTGAGAAATACATGTAGAAAGAGGATATTCATAATAGTATAATAGTTTTATATGGGTAGAGAAGTATATTTTGGAAGGAGGAAGGGGGAAATAAGAAAATAGAAGAAAAGATCAAGTTTGTTAAGAACTCTGCCCTTCTTATAATTTATGTGTATGTTTGTTATGTAAATAACATTAATGAATAAGAAGAGTGATTTTAGAGATTGATTTTAGTATTACCAAAGGTTTTTTATATGTTATAAATCTTATTATTCTATTTCCTTGGATTTGAGTAAAAATCTTGATACTTACTTTTAAGTTACAAATTACTTTATGAACCCTCTTTTGCTCAGTCAAGGAGGAAAGTTAATGAAGAGTTTTCTTGTTAGACCATTCAAAGGTTTGAGGATTGAGAGGATAAATATGTATCTATATATTTTTTATGATTCTTAAAGATACCTTTTACTAATGCAATATCGAGTTTAAATTGTTTATAGTCTCACACAGTTTAACTTGTAATAATTATGTCAATGTACAGTTAAGAATGTCAATAAAAGGATGCATGGTTGATGTTTGGAGAGTGAATCCTAATTTTTTTAAGTCTTAACAAGATTTAAGGTTTATTGTGTTCATATTAACCCATTTATAATCTCATATTCTAGGTATAAGAACAAAATATCATTGAAACTGGCACATAGTCCATTTCTACATAATAGAATTTTCAAGACTTTTTGTGATTGATTAAGCACCACAAACTATTGGATAAGTTAATATATACTTGGGTAGAGATTATTTAAGCATAATAAGTATTGTAAAATCTCTAATAGTCATTTTAGGCCATTATTATTGCTCTCAGCCTTACCTAGGCCTGTCAACTTCAAAACTAGGGTTTTAAATCAAAAACTTGAATAATTATTATGTCCAATGTAAAAAATTCATAAAATTTTGGGAGATAATGTTTTTTCATGTGATTTAAAATATTTAATAGTTTTTGGGTTCTTATCAGACCGTATTATATGGATCTCTAGTCTAAGTATCTAAATTAGGCCTAAAGACCTAATTGTTGGAGAAGCTTATAGAGTTGAGTGGACTATGTTAAGAAATTGATTATAAAACTTTGCATGAATTTGTATGGATTTAATGGCTACTCATAAATGTTCTCAATTTGTTTATAAACCGAGTATATTGTTTAAAACCAAGATTTTTGTGTGTAGACAAGGTTACAAAAGATTAGACAAAGTAAACAAGGAAATGAGATAAATGAAAGGAAATATAGGTAAAAACCTATACTATCCATTTAAATCAATTGAAACAAGTATGATAATAATGGATATGAAGTTAGGAATCAGTAGGAATGCCTTTGGGCCAAGAGACTACAATGGAAGCATGCATTAGGCCTTTTACGCTTAATACCCCTTAAAGGGAAAAAGTAATGATTGAAGTCAAGTCAAGTGTGAGAATGGTAAGAGAGTTTTATTGAAATTATAGAATAAAGGATATATTGATTGGAAGGGAGAATAACAGTCTTTAATAAGTGGAAGGCATTTTAGGCTTAGACTAGCCTAGAAGAGACTTTAAAGGAGTAAGGCAAATGAAGTTTCAAGAACAAGTTAGAATAGAGGAAGAAGTTAATGGTTTAAATGGAGATTAGGAGTGAGTAAAAAAAGGATAGTTGAGGTTTTTAATTATAGGACTAATGATAAATTCCCATGACTTAGTCAAGAATCTATTCAACTAGCAAAAGAATCATGCAAAGAGTTAGATTAGTAGAAAATTTGACACCAGAATAGGTATCAAAGTCAAGTAATTACAAAGTTTGGAGATGTTTGATTACCTTTGCATTAGTCATACATAAATCAATAGATATTCATAAAGAGAAATAAATATGTGACTGTCACAAAATCATAAGAAAAGTAGACATAATATCATAATTTGAACCAATGATCCAAAAGCACATAAACACATTAATACCATCACAAATAACTAGTCATGTACCAAAATTAAGTGTCTATAAGAAAGTGTTATATTTTATAAGACACATAAGGATTGTGTTAATATTAATTTGGTTTGTAGATGATTAGTTACTTGTATTATAGGTACACTTGTTTGAGTTTTTTTTAATTATATTTTTCAATATCTTTTTAGGTAACACTTCAAGTTAAACTTACATATGAGGTTCATAATTAGTACCTTGAATGGTAATCACTTTATTATCCTATAAAAATTTAAACATTTCTGAAGTGTTGGTGGGTTTGTTTTCACTTGATTAAACAAGGGTCATTCATGTAAGACATCATATGTAGCATTATTCAACAATACATGGAACCAAACTAAGAAATTATTAGGACCAATAGTGATAGGTAAGGTAATTTCATTAAGAGGCATCTTGGTTACCATCATATCCCCTAAAAATTATGGTTTAACCTACTAAACCTCTATGTATATTTAAGATTGGAAATAAATTTCATTGTATACACATTGATGCTTGAATAATATCTACCATAATTTAATTTATTGACCTCAAATGTGTATCTATGAAAGCTTGAATGAATAATCGACCATTATTACAATCATCATTTGGAACCTCCAAGTCATATCATAATCGAATGAGGATCCTTACATGTATCATTGACCACACCTATGAAATTGTCAAGGATATGACTATTATAAACTTGTGGAGGTTTATTTTGAGCTATCATATGAACATTATCTTATTTTTTAGACTAGTTTCTTCAAAGTGTAATAATCATCTAATTTTTTTTTTTAAGATTTAGTTGTGTACAAAAGTTATTTTCTAATGTTTTGGATCCCACTACTAGATCCATCTTCAGGGAATATAATATTAAAAAAAATTGACATCCCAATGATAATATTGTTGTTACAATGGAAAATTGAGGGAAGTAAAAGCAAGATTCTAACCAAAAATAGAAAATATAGCAAGTGGGGAGGAAAATTGGCACAACGGCCTTCACCTATGTTACACCAAACCAAAAAAACACCATCCTCCACACGCCTTGGCCTAGAAACTCAACTATAAGATTCTTCATGAATGATTTTGTAGATGTAGTCAAGAAGGGCTTGAATGTTAGTCCAGCTCTTAAAACTAGATATGGATACCCCAAGGTTAGTAAACCCATCTACACTCTTAATTCATTATATATAGATATTTCCAATAGAGACTTTGCCAAAGGAAGATAGTGTAATCATGGTATCTTCCATTATGTTTCTAATAGTCTAATATTTGGGATTCTTATTTCATAGAAAATTAATGATGTTGATATAGTCACCTTCAATCATTACACTTTTGATGTTAAACTTCATAGCTTCTTGAACTCCCCACAACACAACCTTTACCTATGCAAGATAGTTTGTTTGGATATTGATAAATCCTACATAGGTTGCTAATAGATTTTCATCACTATCTCTAAAAATTCCACCTCACCCAGACTTCCACTAGTTTTCTTTAGATGCTCCATTAAATTTAAATTTAACCCATCTAGGGAGGGGTGACTCCATTTATCCATTTTTATAGCCACCTTCTTTGAGACTATTTTTGAACTGATAGAGATTGATAGGTTTTAATTCAAAAGAAAGCTAGATTCATAGTATTTTCTATTTTCCTTAGCCTAATCACCTCAAAAAAATTCCTTGATAGCTTTGATAATCCTATATCCCACCCTAAAGGTATTTATTTTTTTATTTTTGAATATTCTTTAGTTTCTCTCCCACCAAAGACCCCAAAAGTGTGAAGGATGACAAGTTTTTATATCATCTTCAGTTGACTGCTAGTAAAGGGAGAGGACCATTGAGATGTTAGCTCCAAAACTAAAGGTGGAAGAAACCAATAAACTTTAAATTTAATAAATATCATTCAATATATTTTTTAAATGAAGTTCCAATGAATAAATAGATGACAAACAATCTCACCTTCACTTTCGCAAAGAACACACCTATTAGGGATCATGAATCTTCTTTTAGCCAAATTGTCTTGTATTAAAATTTCATTTTGAATAGTAGTCCAAAATAAGAAGTTGAATTTTATAATAATGTATTTATCCCAAATGATATCCTAAGTAAAACCATTTGAAGATGAATTGACCACCAATTTGTACCCTGATTTAACACTATAATTCTCATCCTCAATAGTGGCATAGACTAACTCACATTCTATATTCAAATGATTGATGTGATACCCTTTATGGTCTCATTAAAGGTCCTTAATTTTATAAGGTCATATTTGGTTAGATTTTTATAAATGAATGTCCTCCAAGATTTACCATCCTAATTGGTTTCTATGTAGTTCTTTACTCTTTCTCTTGGTTTCTAGGTTAAGCTAAGTTGATTCCAAGGATTGATGGAACTTAAAGGAACAATAGATACCTAAGTGTTGTCCAAAAAATGGATTTATCACCCAATCCTATGTTCCATTTACTTCCTTTCCATTGTCATTTTTTTTAATATGTAAGATTGTTCTAGAATCGAGATCCAAGAGGTAAGACCTATGTTGATAAGAGTCGCTTTGCCTCATTATTGTCCAAGTATTTATCTTTAATAATATTAGTAAATTAGATTTCCTCTTTTAAAATTCCCCACCTAATTTTCACTATCAAAACTTTATTCGTAGTCCTCATTTTATATATTCTAAGACCGCCATGTATTTTGGGAAGACATACTCTATCCCAAGTTAACAGGGCCAATATTTCTCTTTTTAGACCATAACCAAAGGAATGTCTTCTAAATTTGTTCAAAATTCTCCATAATCTTATGGATTTAGTTGGTTTACTTTATCCAAGTCACTATCCATGATTATTTTGAGACTCTCAAAATCTCATTTTAAATAATATATTTCAGCTAATCCCTATCATGCCATTTAATTGTTATGTAGTTAGTTAACCCATTCCTTAACTTCACAATTAAATAGATTATTTATATCCATCACAAATCAATAAAGAGGCTCAAGTTAATTTTCCTTCTGCCTCTAGAGAAAAATTCAAATGGATGCTATTGTAAATCTGCATTATGGATCCTTAAGTTAATTTCCTTTGGCTTGATGAAAAATTAAGCCACATGCTATTATTTAAGATAATTTAATGTTCAAATGGAATGATAATTTTATAATGATACTCTATTAAATTTAAATATTACTTATAAAATTTGATTTGAATATTTTTTACAAGAGTGGTTCAATTGGAAACAAATTTATTTGAAAATGTGATAGATATCAATTTAATTTCATTATTTTTTATACAACTTTTTTATTGACGGGTAATAGATATCCTCAATCTAGATATATTATTACATTGAAATTTAAAATTTATTTTTGGTAAAATAAAGTTTCAAACTCTATTGTATATCTAATATATCAAAAATTTAAGAAACAATTCTTTATAACAATTAAATAAACATCAAATTTAAGATCATCCATTAATTTTTATGCATTCACAGAATATTACACTAGCCCACTACAACACCCCCTCTCACTATTAGCATTGTAGAATGCTTGTTAGGGTAATGATTATTAATAAAAGTTTGTGGGAAAAAAAAATTTTCAACCCCTATTTGGGCCCATGGGGCATCTAGAATAGTTATTCAGACTTCCACAGTCTTGCATGTTGGAGATAATTTTTAAATAAAAACCTAAATAGTTATTACAAGGCAATGGTATCATAGGTGGATTCCACTCTTTTTTCATGTTAATCCAAAAATGTGGAGTTATTTATAATTCATAATAGCCTTCTAAATGTTATGCAAACATTTATAGGATTTGTATTTCAAGCTAGATGACTATGCCAAAAGAAACAAGCTGACTCTTCTCCTACATCTGCTACAATTTTACTTTCAAAATTTTCCTTTTCTTGCAATATGAGCCCAAGTAATAACTCATAGGTACAATATGTGACCATTGAATCAATGGCCTTAAGAATCAAATTATAGCTCAAAATCAATTATCTCTATTATTTTCAATATTTTACCATGGATGAGACCACAAATCAATATTATTTGTGTAATCCATGCCATGCATCACTATATTGAATCAAATGACCACATTTGAATTTAAATTTTTATGGTGTAATTTGGGTGTGACTATCTCACCTTAATAATAATTAGGAGACTTAAAATAAACACTTGCATTAAGCTTTGTCATTTTAAAATAAAACTTAGTAATATGTTCACATATTTATCTTAAAATCATAGAAATTGGATAATTTTAGAAATAACTTAAATTATATAATTTGCATCTTTATCTTAAAATCATATAATTTAGATTGTTTTAGAATTAACTTAAATCATATAGTGATAACACTTCCTAATATATGTATATCTAATAAACTCCATTGTATGTCTATAATATCATGATTTTTTATAGCCTTTTCCAAAGAAAAAGAAACACTACCACATGATAGTCAAATGGATGTCCAATTTAAAGGTCTTCCATTTTTATTAACATTTCACACTATTAAACTCCAATGCCCACTTAGATTCTATTGCATGTTACACATATTATCATAATTAGGTGTACATTTTTTTATATATTTGTGTACAGTCTAATGTCAAATATTTAGTACAATCTTATCAAGCTAAAATTAGACTCAATTATCCCCATGTGTGTATGAAATTATTTAACCAATTGCATAATTGGTTGAATTTGGTAGGTAAATAGTTTAAATTTTAATTATTCAATTCGAAGTGGTACATAACCAGGGCTAATTGAACCCCAATCCACATTAGATTTTATCATTTGGACTATTTTGGCTCAGTTGGCCACATTTGAGTACCACATTAAACTAATTACTTGGTTTAATATTGTATACTCATGGGGCCAATCAAGGTTGATTTGGGCTCAATTAGAGTGCATGAAATATTTGACATTAGATTTCATGAAAATAAGCAAAAGTGTGCTCACTTATTTATTTTGATAGGTGTAACTTACAATAACAGCTAAAGGGGTGGTGGGTAATAATAGTATGAAATGAAAATAACAATGGAAGATTGTAAATGTGTCATCCATTTTACTTTTATTGGGAAGTTTTATTTTTTCTTAGATAAAGTGATCAAGAATTGTAATGTATTTGGTATATAGTGTAGTTTGGAACCCTTTGAAATGGATTGTTAGTAATAATTCCTTAATTTTACCAATGAGAGTTTTTACCCTAATATAACAAGTATTACATCTGAATGAACATGCAATTTTACTTAACTCACCCTAAAGTTAGATATGCAAACTCAAGCTAACATTACAAACTAAGGCACCCTTAAGTCACCTATTTAAAGGCACATTTACATCATCTACTTAAATTAAATTTTAATTCACATATTTAATGATGACCTTAAGGCACCCTTAAGTCATAAAAAGTTAAGAAGCCTTTATCTTGACTTTTCTAACATCACCATAGAGGCATATGACATTAAGGTTTCATAAATATGCTACTTTGGTATTCAAAATTTAGAAAAAAGCCATAGCGACGCTAAGACGTCTTAAGGTCTAACACTAAAAATGAATTTAATTGATTAGAATGTTGTAATGTCCACATCATAACTACACCTAACCTCATTCCCTTATAATGGAGTCATCTCCTTTTTATTTTTATTACTATTATATGGATAAAATAATGGGTATAATTTCCAACAAGTCTCTTTTGAATCATTATCAACATCACAATGCCCATGTTTTACCTTATTTTGGATTTATGTGATATAATAAGATAGAACAATAGAATTATTCATATTATGTAAAGTGTTTCAATGATACATTAATCTGAATGTAAAAGGAAAAATCTAATTTGAACAATTGAATTTGATATAAATAGAAATGACTTGAGGTATTAAGATACTTGACGTGTTTCTATTCTATGTAGGATAAAGATAATGTGCAAGTGGAAAAAGTGTTAAAAACTAGATCAAGAGTCACATGGATCAAAAACTAATTATATGTATGTGCTTGGATACAATAATAAGTCTCTTGATGTTATTGACAAATTTTAGTTTTTTCCATTTATTATATTCATTTGTATATAGTGCCTCTATGTTTTAGTATAAGACATTGCACTTACTTTTAATTCAGTTGTGTGCTCTATTGAATGATAGTTACATGTGTAATATCTATAAAAATGTTTCTTCCTTTTTAAAACCCTAGGTCTAGTTTTGACACTAGGTTTAGGCTTAAAAATTGGGTGAAATAGTCAATTGAGTTGACCCTGATCACTTCTTAATGAATGGTTGAGCATTGCCTACATATCTAATACTCTAAAGAGAGAATTAAAATTGCATGTAGTTCTCCCTATTAGGTGTATGTGTGAAATAGTCCTCCTTTAAATAATATAACTTATGATCTAGATTTCAATGGTTGGGAAATGGAAATTTTGGTTTGGTTTGAGGTGCTTCAACCTTAGTTATGGCCTTCTCCTTGTGCCTGATTATTGAATTAGAAAGAATAGGGTAGATTCTTTTAATGTGAAAGTGTATAGATGTCTCATTTATGACTGATAGATACTCACTAGATAGGTAATATTATTACACTTGTTGTGTATTTATATGATAATTTTTGGGTACTTTCTAGAACTAGCAACATGTAAAATGTATGGGTCAACCCATAAAAATAATTTAATTTGAAAAAATAATTGTTGTTTGGTGAAAGGATAAATTCATTAGAGTTAGATTCTTTTATAATTTAAAAGGCATATGAGTCTAACATACTCATCTAAAAGGCAATAATATTGATTTGATGATCTAAATATAATAATTAACAAGGTAGGCAAAGATTATAGAATTATTATAGGTGATTGATAGTAAATCAAGACTATCATATCCATGAAAATCATGTGGATGTGAAATAAGGATGTGTAAAACCCATATGTGTATGCACAAATCATGTAAGATGAATGTATGTCAAGAATGATGATTATAAATGTCTAACACCATGTTTTAGTGTCTATAAATGCCCTCATTTTACTTTAGTATTGAAATGAAATATAATTTTGGAGTGAAAGGATAAAGAGATGTACCTAAGTGTGTATTACACACTTTTCATTTGGGATGAGGCTTTGAATGTGCAACTTGCTCCAATAAAATATGCAATGAACATGAAAAAGTAATTTCCATTTGTGAAAACAAAATTTAAACTTTTGAATCTTAAAGAGTAATGAATAAATACACTTTTAAGTGGGTGAACCATGTTTCCATATGATGTTTTGGAGACTATGCTTCCTTTTTGAAGCATTATAGAATTTTTCTTTCTTGTTGTATCATTTGGATAAGTATGCTTTCAAATAGTATCATTTAGATAATTGGGAGTGATAATGCTCTAGTTTATATAATAATCCAAGGCTATGGGTTGGAAAGATAAATTCTCCAACCCTCATTAAAGAGGGAGTAGTGATTAATCCATTTATCATCATTGAACCTAACCACACCCCTCATGTAACTAATCTTGAACCTCAAGATGAAAGTGGGAGCTGCATATTTGGCTTGTGGAGTAATGCCTAGTTCATTGAGGGTTGTTGAATATCAATTGAATTACTCAATTAAATGATTCAACCATTGTAGATAAACTTATATATTCAAAGTGCTCACTTATAAGTACCATTCATGCCATAATATAAAATTTTAATAGTTAGTATGTACGTAAATAATGTCCATATCCCATAATCTAATTTAATCAATACTAACATCATATAGAATGTTATGCATCTATATCTCATTTTGTCTAAAATTTGAGAACATGTAACTCATGTTCTTGTAGAATGTGTGTGTATGCATGGCATCTACCCCAAATGTGTTTAAATCAATAAATATCAAAAAACCTTTAACTCATATTCTTACAAATGTGTGCAAATTCCCCCAAAATATGTCCCAATGTATAAATATTTATCCCATAATCTAAACCAAACTAAGAATTTAACCCAATTTAAACTCTTTGAATTATGTAATTTTCCCCAAAATCTAAATTTTTCTATACATGAAAGTCTGCATCTCTATGGCATCCCACTAGTATGCCCCCATTTTTAGGTGAGGAATGTAGTTTTTGAATTAATCATCTCATAATAAAAGACTTAATTTCATCATGTTATGTAAAAATATGTAATCATTTAAAACCATATGCTAACTTGTGGAGAATATCTTATCACAGTGATGGATAGATTGTCAAATCATATATGAAACATGTAGTGAAATGCATATAAGTGTCATGTCAAAATAGATATAATAATTGTGTATTAGTAACCATCATGATATAATTACTAAATAATGAACTATGAAAGAAGGTGTATGATGTGGATCATGTAACCACACACAAATGGGGAGTTGTATGATATAGGTCACAACACCATTTACTTAGCGATTTAGTAAAATCAGTAGAAAATCCTACATTTATCCACTCATAAGAACATAATGTCAAGGCCATGACATAGAATAAAATCACATGTAATATCTTTCAATGTCACACAAGGCCAAGTGCCACACAAAAAGTAAAATCACATGTAACACAAGATAAAGCATTGACCATTATAGATATATAATGATTATTCTATATAAGAAGAAAAAATATCAATGAAACATAGAAAAAATCAAACTAGACTACATTATCAATATATGTCAATATCATAACATAGAAAAGTAGCATATACATGAAATTTAGCACTATAAAGACTATAAAATAGAGTAGTACATGTGTAATTGATCAATATATATCAACATTATAAATGAAAATGTCATAAAAACATATAACTTGTAATAGTGTAACATATGAAATAAGATGCCCCAACATTGGCATGGCCCTTGGGTATATCTTGCATTTGTTCATCCATGAATCATGTGTAACTTGTATGTCATGCACCTCACTCATATATATCTTGAAATTCATGTGTGTATGAAAAATAATGTGTAGTCTACCAAACATGTGAAATATAACATAAATGAATAATGTAACTAACAAACATGTCATGATTAGGTCCTTAGAATTTTTTGATATTTTTTTAAATTAAATATTTAAAATTAAAAGATGATAACCAATTACCTAATCAAGAGGATGGTCATGTGTAAGTCCTATATCAAACATTGGAATGATCACTTATTGTGAGTGAGTAGTATCATATGTAACTATAGCTAACTCTTAAAAATGACCCTATGATGTGATATAACCATCATCATCATCATCATCATTATGAGTTATAAAATCCTATGTATTATGAGTAAATTTAGGAAGCATGGTTTCTTATCCAATCTTTTATATAGTAGATGAATCATGTGCTTATATTTGTTTTGGAACATAGTTAGTTATTTATAACACTAGCTTAGTATGTGATAGAGTAGATAATGGTCATTGTGATTCTTGAATAACTCTATAATCTAATGGGAATTGAAGCATTAGTCATCTAGGAAAGTTAATTACCCTCCTCAAAGTTGTCTACATAGAATGAACCTAAATATATGAAGTAACTGACTATGTGTGGAGTAACTAATAGCTTTTGAATGAACTTATACAAATAATTAAACCATGTAAATAAACAATAGGGATAAATACATAGAGGGGGATCTTAAACACACACTATATTATATGTTATGAAAAAACATCTAGGACAATACACATATATAGGAAATTCATTCATATAGTCATGGAGTTCATATCTCCATCAATATCTCCTCATATCTTTATGAATACTCACAAACCTATTTACATAGTATTTTTGTAACTCTCAACAATACCACTAACTATAACAAACCTATTTACATGAGCATATTTTTAACTCACCAAATAAGCTTAAATACCTAAAAAATCAATATATTAATTTTAATGATAACCTCACATAATATTGACATTACGATGTTCACCCAAATTCCATGGGAGGCTAACTTTTCATAACATCCCCCCCCCCCTTAGTACTTACATGGTAATTTATGTTTCACATGACTTAATGAAAGTAGAGAATGAACACATCAAATTCTCATCAAACATTCACTTTTAGGAACATCATCAACCAAATTTTATATGAGAAATACAAACATGAACCATATGCCATCAACCATTCACTGAGATGGAACACAATAACCTAATAGTGTGGGAACTACAAGAAGGAACCATCTGTTCAACTTTCACTCCATCATCTCCTAAACATCTTTTTTTTATGTAGTACATCATGTGAGAAAATAGTAAATACACCTCTTATTTGTCACATATATAAATAAGTATTGAAAATAAAACAATTGTGCCACTATAGTAGAAGCACCCCATCATTAGTAGCTAATGAAAGGCTTGAATGGCCTCCATCCTTCAATGCCTCCAACTTTCTTGCCATTGCTTACTTAACACATTTTGCTTTGAGGCTCAACATTTTCAACATTGGATTTATTTTAATAACTTCCCCCCCCCATAATGTGAAATATTTTCACTTAGGATGTTGGTTTCCATCAAAAAATGCATCCATATAATATGATTTTACATTTGACTCTTTTGACATATATATTTTTCATAATGACCTTAATAACAACATACTATGATATACATAATTACCTTGACTTGATTTTTAAAAATAATAGACATACAAACTACGTCTATATATATTTAAGATAGCATAGACTATCACTAACCTAAAAGAGAATATACACTCATTAAAGACGACTCTCTTGTATTACTAGTAAATCTAAAATCTATATTGTATAGATTTTAAACAATATAAAAACAAAACCAATTTAAAAGAAACACACTACAAAAAAAACTATATAAAACTAAGATCCTTGACTTTATAAGTATACCTTAGAACCTAAAATCAATATGAAAAAACAAAATCATATATCCAAAATAAAGATAATCAACACACCCTATACAATGGCATCTTACAAGAAGAATGATTTGAGGTTGAGTCTGGTAACTAAGATGATATGTCAATAAAACCATGTCATTTTTAGCTTTGAATATGATAAATATATAAATATATCACCTAGTTTGATGAATAATCTACATGAATAACATATCTTACACTGACTCTAATTATTTTCAATGGAGATAAATGTAACATGGTATGAGTAGTTGAGTTTTGGTGAATCTAGTGAGCTCCTTGTTGCTTGCAAGTTTGAAGAGGGAAGATAGAGTGGAATAATACTTAGATATAATGAGGTATTTCATGAAAATTTATTATTAGTTATGATAAAAAATTATTGAGCCACAGGTAGGATGGTTAAAACATATTCAAGAATGTAGGTCATAGAAGTAATTCACGTGAACAAGGGCGGTCTTGAAGGTAAGTTGGGATCTAAAAATTAGCAACCAAGTTTGAGATCAATAGGTGGTAGAGAACCCACATAAAATTCTTAGGTAAGTGCATGGATTTGGAGGATTATTTCATGGGCATTTATCATAACACATACATATTATTGGCATAATACATATGCATAATTTCCATAACTCGTGTTATTTCAAACTAGACTCAACATCATCGAACCTAAACATGTACCTACAATAACATGTACACAATATAACATGTATGAGTTTTTTTATAAAACATAACACATGCATTATATCACATACATGTTATTTTTTTGTATAATGTGAAAGAAACATGTATGTGTTCTTTGTATATTTCATAAAAGAAGAGCAAAAGACCGATTCAAAGTGGCAGAATGGTTAATTGGAAGGGGTAGATGGTTTAGTAAAATAAATATTAAATATAAGTTTACATATATATTATAAATTTTGAGTATAAGTTTACATATATTATAAATTTAAACTTATCTTTTAAAATTTATCTTAGTAAATTATAATAAATTAGAGTCACTCTATATATGATAGAGTTGGTCTCATAGTTGCAAGATTTATGATGTGTGAGATAGTTTTTCAAAATTCAATCTAGTCAGTACTTAGGCATTTTTAGGCTCTTATTATTGAACCTAATGATTTTAGGGTATAAATTTTGTAATTAATTTCCATTTTTGGTAAACACATAGTAATTTTTTAGGTTTTTGTGTCTTTTAGATTATTTTTTGGCATTTATAGGAGTCTTAGGTTTGTTAAAATTGAAGTTTACAAACCACTTACTTTAAATTCAAGTCAAGGTGGTGTCATTTAGATAACATAAGTCACATTGATGACTTGGGAAAATAAAACAACCACTTTGTATTAATTTCACTTATTTATCATCCCTCCCCTATCCCTAATCACTTTATCCCCATCCCTTATCATCCATAATCACTCCCTCTTTTCCCTCATCATCCCTAATCACTCCCTCATTGACCCTCATCATTCCTTATCATTTGTTATCACTGCTTCATCATCACTCATCATCCCTAATAACTCATTCCTTATCCCTAATAATACCTAATAACTCCCTCTTAATCCTTCATAATCCCTCATCACTCATTCATAGACCCTCACAATCCCTCATTAGCCCTAATCACTCCATCATCCCTAATGAATCCCTCATTGATCCTCACCATCCCTTATCATCTTAAATCACTCGATCAACCCTTATCATCCCTAATCACTCTCACTCATCCCTCGTAATCCCTAATCACTCCCTCCTCATCCTCATTGACCCTCACCATCCCTCATAGACATCAAGGTAAACATATAGTCACTTTTTTAGGTTTTTATTCCTTCCAAATTTATTTTTAGCATTTCTAGGAGTCCTAGGTTTGTCAAAATTGAAGTTTACAAGCCACTCACTTTGAATTCAAGCCAAAATGGTGTGATTTTGGTAGCATAGGCCACATTTATGACATGCACACATTAAATGACCATTTTATATTAATTTCACTTACTCATCTTCCCTCCATCCCTAATCACTTCATCCTCATCCTTAATCATCCCTAATAACTGTCTCCTCATTCCTCATTATCCATAATCACTCCCTCATTGACCCTCACTATCCCTCATCATCCCTAATCACTCCCTCATTGACCCTAACCATCCTTCATCATCCCTAATCACTCATTTATCATTCTTAATTACTCTTCCTCATCCATCATAGTCCATAATAATTCCTTCAACCTAATTGACCTCACCATCCCTCATAAATATAAAGGTAAACATATAGTCACTTTTTAGGTTTTTTTGCCTTCTAGATTACTTATTGGCATTTATTGTTAGGTTGTGGAGCTAAAAGCTTCACTGATTGTAAATAGGGAAGGAGGTTGTTGGGAGGTTGCTAAGTTATAGAACAAGTTGCAGGGCAACCGACATTGGTCTGATCAACTGACGTCGGTCATATTACAGTGTAGAAGCAACCAATGTCAGTTATGAGTCGGTCGACATCAGTTAGGAAGGATCCAAAGTCAGCAACCTGTGTGTGCATGTAGTTTGCATGTGGGTTCTAGACTAGTCTATTTTTGGATAGGCAGTTTGCATGTAAAGACTATTTTTGGTCTTGAGTTGCGAATCTAATTATTGTAATTAAGAAATGCTAATTATTGTATGCATGAGATATATATAATAGACTCATGGGCTATATTGTAAAATTGTACTAGAGTGAGAGAGCAAAGATTAGCTCCTTCAGAAGAGAGAGAGAGAGAGAGAGAGAGAGAGAGAGAGAGAGAGAAAGAGTGTTAGATAGCCAAGAGGGCTTGTAGAAGAGAGCAGGGATAAGCTCCTCCTAGTTCCAAAGGGGTGCTGAGTGTGTATGATCAGGAAGAGTTACAGGTTGTGCAAGTTTTGGTAGAAGATCCACCGGGGTACTGGTTGAAGAATCATAAGGACTTGGTGAGGCAAGGACAAGGGTTCTTTAGGGTGTAGAGATATCTACGTGGTAAGTAAGGTCTGGTGATTTGCAGGTTGATGCAAGAGCAGGGAGATCTACTTGGAGTATGGTTGTGTACTTGGTGTACTGGCAGTGTTGTTACTGACTGGTGGAGGTGAACAATAACTTTGTGTTTGAGTTGATTGTTGTGACCATTTTTTGTAGGAGAGTGAACTCTTGATTGAGAATTACTCAGAGCCCTTGAGGTGTGGGAAGCCTCACAGAGGTGTGAGAAGAAGTGGCATCTTCTTTATTGTATTTTCTTTTTGGATGAGTATTAATACAAGATTGTGTATTGTCTCTCATATTCTGTGTTGTTTCATATTTCTAGTTACTTATCATTCTAGTTAAATTCCATGTTTAGTTGCTAATAAAAAGGTAATCAAGTGTGCCCTTAGTGGGCAGTAGGATCCTGACAGTTGGTATCAGAGTGTGGTTAAGTACACTAACAGGTGGTCAGAGCATGTTAAGTGTTTTATTGATTACAAGTCACTCTCAGGGGTTTTAGATTGAGTGGGAGTATAGCAATGGCAGAAGAAAGTAAGCTATGAATGGAGAAATTGAATAGCATGAATGGTCTAATTGATGGAAAGAAAGAGCAGGTAAAAAAAGATTATTGGTTGGTAGAAGATCATCATGAAGGAGTTGAAGAAGTAGATGTTGCAGGTGTTGTTGCACAGGATGCTCTGGATAAAGTAGAATCTTGGTTTATAGATTTTGTTGCCTCTTTCCATGCAGCCCAAAATAGAGCATCTTTTCATGAGTATGTCCAGGGAGACTTTGGAGAGATTTATTTAGGGGTTGGTGAGCCCTGTCACATGGTTGGTAAAGGGGAAGTGAAGCTAAAATTATAGACAGATAACACACGGGTGTTGAATGAGGTCATGCAGGTACCAGTCTTGGAGATGAGTCTAATTTCTTTAGGAAATTTGGGTGATGAGAGATGCACAGTAACTCTCATAGTGGATGCACTTGAATTAGACAGTGGTAAGAAAGTAGGTATCCTTTATCTATCTACTTATATTACTGATTCACCTTCTGTTACAGAGATGTGGCTTTGTAGGCTTGGTCACATATGTAAGAAGGGAATGCATGTTCTTAAGCAGAAGACAGATATCTTTGACAAACTTAAGAACTAGAGAGCCTTAGTGTTCATGGAGGAGATGATGGACAGAGATCAGCTGAGGGGACTGAATTATTCTGAGTAGGGCTGTGTTGATTTAGACAGGGTTTTGATCCAAGGTGAGCTCACAGGTAAAAAGTCATCACTCACAAGAAAACACAGTTACCAACATCAATCAGGGGGAACTAACGTCAAACAGATAGATACCAACATCGGTCATGTGTAGACTAGTAGATTCGGTGGTGTTGGGCAGTTGGAGACTGACGTCGGTCAGTGGGAACCGATGTCGGCAATCAGGGTCAGTCATAGGGAATCGACGTCAGTCAGTTGTAGATTGGGAGATGGTCGAGATCGGTCACTGGAATGAATGTTAGGCAGACAACAAGTTGTCAAGGAGTCTCAAACACCCATGTGGAGGACTGAAAGGGTAAGTGGACCTCATATTCATTGTTCACCTTCTTACTTATTGCTCACTGATGGTCAAGAACTAGGAAGATGTGAAGAGGCAATGCAGGTAGAATCTAGGAAATAGTGGGAGCGTGGCATGAATTCTTCAAAAGAGAACCAAGCAAGAGATTTGATAGAGTTTCCAGCACTGACAAACAGATGGATTCCCAAGTTAGAGAAGAGAGTGGATGGACACGTGAGACAGAAGGCCAGGGTATATGATCTTGAGCAGGTTGCAGGACAGTGGTACAGGTTTGACAGGTGTATGATAAAGCATGGCTTTGGTCAAGGTCAATGTAACCATTGTGTTTTCTTTATCGGGTTGGATGATGATTGAAACATTATTATGTTACTATATGTGGTGTGGTTACTTGTTGCATGATTACACATGCAGGGAGTTTTTGAGCTAAAGGTAAAGTTAGTTCAGAGGTATGTCATGAAGAATTTGAGAGTAGCAAAATTCTTTGACATAAGAGACATGGAAGATCACAAGTTGATTTTGTCTCCAGTGGGAGCTGATGTGAAGAAGGTGTTGGTGGGGTTCAATACGTAGGATGCAGAACCAGTAAGCACACCAAGGACTGGACAGTTCAAGCTGAGCTTAGAATAGTGTTTGAAATCACATGAGGTTGAGTGTAGACCTGAGTTTTCCCAAGCAGTGGGAGTTGTCAGAAAGTTTGGAGCCAATTCGGGGAAGAAGTACTAGAGAGCAGTTTAGTGGATTCTCAAGTATCTGAGAGGGACCAGCAGCAGGGATTCATGCTATGTAGGGTCAAGGTCTTCACTACATGGGTTTGTAGGTTCAGATGTGGTAGGTTACTTGGATGACAGGTGGTGCACCATAGGTTGTGTGGTGGTTGGTCTTCAAGATTGAACTTGAAGAGGGATATAAGCCAAGAAACAAATTAGATGGTGTATAGGTACAGGTACAGTGTAGCTGTTTATCTCCAACTGGGAGATTGTTAGGTTATGGAGCTAAAAGCTTCACTGATGCAAATAGGGAAGGAGGTTGCTGGGAGGTTGTTGAGTTGCAGAACAAGTTGTAGGGCAACTGACGTCAGTCTGATCAACCGATGTCGGTCATATTATAGTGCAGAAGTAACCAATGTCGGTTATGAGTCAGTCGACATCGGTCAGGAAGGAGCCAATGTCGGCAACCTATGTGTGCATGCAGTTTGCATGTGGGTTCTAGATTGGTCTATTTTTGGACAGGCAATTTACATGTAAAGACTATTTTTGGTCTTGAGTTGCGAGTCTAATTATTATAATTAAGAAAGTCTAATTATTGTATGTATGAGATCTATATAATAGACTCATGGGCTGTATTGTAAAATTGTATTAGAGTGAGAGAGCAAAGATTACCTCCTTCAGAAGAGAGAGAGCAAGAGTGCTAGATAGCCAAGAGGGCTTGTAGAAGAGAGTAGGGATTAGCTCCTCCTAGTTTTAAAGGGGTGCTGAGTGTGTATGATCAGGAAGAGTTGCAGGTTGTGCAAGTTTTGGTAGAAGATCCACTGGGGTACTAGTTGAAGAATCATAAGGACTTGGTGAGGCAAGGACAAGGGTTATTCAGGGTGTAGAGATATCTACGTGGTAAGTAAGGTCTAGTGATTTGTAGGTTGATGTAAGAGCAGGGAGATCTACTTTGAGTACGGTTGTGTAATTGGTGTACTGGTAGTGTTGTTATTGATTGGTGGAGGTGAACAACAACTCTGTGTTTGAGTTGATTGTTGTGACCATTTTTTGTAGGAGAGTGAACTCTTGATTGAGAATTACTGGGATCCCTTGAGGTGTGGGAAGCCTCACAGAGGTGTGAGAAGAAGTGGCATCTTCTTTATTGTATTTTCTTTCTGGATGAGTATTAATACAAGATTGTGTATTATCTCTCATATTCTGTGTTGTTTCATATTTCTAGTTACTTATCATTCTGGTTAAATTCTGTGTTTAGTTACTAATACAAAGGTAATCAAGTGTGCCCTTAGTGGGCAATAGGATCCTAACATTTATAGGAGTCCTAGGTTTGTAAAAATTAAAGTTTACAATGCACTCACTTTTCCATTAAATTTAAAGTGATGTGATTTGGGTAGCATAGATCATATTGATGACCTACACACATCAAATGACCATTTTATATTAATTTCACTTGCTTATTTTCCCTCCCTCATCCTTAATCACTTTCTCCTCATCTTTCATCACCCTTAATCACTCTTTCCTCATTTCTCATTATCCTTAATCACTCCCTCATTAACCCTCACCATCCCTCATTATCCCTAATAACTACTGCATCATCCTTCATCATCCTTAATCATTCCATCCTCATCCCTCATCATTGATAATCACTCCCTCATTAACCCTCACTATCCTTCATCATCTTCAATCACTCCTTCATTATCCCTAATCACTCCATTACCATCAATCATTATCCCTAATCACTACTTAATCATCCCTCATCATCCCTAATCACTCTTTCCTCATCTCCCATCATCTCTAAACACTCCCTCATTAACCTTCACCATCCCTCACCATCACTAATCACTCCCCCATCCTCCCTAATCACTCTCTAATTGACCCTCACCATCCCTCATCATACATAATTACTCCCTCATCATCCCTCATAATCTCTACTCACTCCCTCTTCATCCCTTATCATCTTTAATAACTCCATATAGTACCTTGATGGTGGGTGTAGTAGCTTTCTTCTTGTGCTCAATTGGCTTATATTCCAATTTAATATTTTAATCACTCAAATAAGGCCCAAAAAGAATCTTATTTAACTCATCCTCTTCTACTTTAATAATGATCTCAAAGATATCATATTATTTTCTAGTGGTATTCTAATATATATATGGTGATTCACAGCTAGACCATGGAGAGAGAGAGTGTATCTAGAGGCCCACACTAGAATAAATAGGTGGGAAATCGAAAAAAGGGTGGGATGAAATTATATTACTTAAATACATATATTAGGATTTGGGCATCTAAGAATCCCAATCTCATATTTGAGAATCCAAATTTATATCTATATAGATAGTGATGACTGGAGACTAGTTGAGAATTCTAATCCCAACCCCATAGTTTACTCCTCATTTTCTCTATATGTCATTCAGAGTATATCCATAATAGATAAAATTTAAATATATATAGATAGGTAGTTACCAATCCATTAGAGTGTGTTCCAATTTGGTAGTTTATAGTATGTGTTTCCAAACCCAACTTGATCTATACCCAACCCGATTTATACCCAACTTGATATATAAAGGGAATGAAGGGAATATACCTTAATCTAGTGTATTAAGGAGAGGAAACTTAAAGCTTGGGCATGGCTCAATGTCCCTATAATCCAAACTAGAGCCCTATTATACTATGATTATTCCATGGTCACCAATACAATATATCAAAGTTGAGAATGAGACAATAATGTTGAGAAGAACATTTCTTTTCTATGCTCTACATTATTTCTACATAGGATTTTAACATTAGATCTTGTTTTGAATTATTCAGTTTAGATCTCTTTGAGTTTGAATCATTACATGCCCTATTTTCAAACTAAATCTAATCAATCTACTGTGCATTTTTCTTTTTGTCCACAGCAGTTAGCTCTCACAGTTCTATGTTTATGTTTTCATTAATGAGATACATAATGGTAGATCTGATGGCAATGGTTTTGAGTTAAATTGTGTTTGTTAATCACCCATTACCACCTCTTATAAGATTTTGTATCTCCTTGACAAGTTAATATTTGTAGACACCTAAAACTAGTTGTCAATTACCTCCAATCAAGCTTTTGGTTAATTTCCATCTAAAATGCACAATTTGGCCTAAAAACACTAAAAGATGCTAAATGATGTGAAAATGAAATATTCAAATTTTGATTTTGGCTAGGTATCCCTAAATGGGGCAATCCAATTTATGGGCTAGCTAACTTTGATCAGTCCATTTTGAGTCAAAATGCTAAATTTATACCTATGTGCTCTAGACTGCTCTTTCTTATCAAATATTTTGCACAAGACTCATGCCTTTGTTATTTACTATTGGAAACATTATAAATGGGAATATGGTTCCAATGCATCTAAAAGCACATTCCAATTTAAATCCAGTCAAATTTAGGACCAATAACAAGGCATTCTGATCAATTTGGGTAATTTTTGCATAAAGTGCTTAATTATGCTTAAGAGATAATTAACCCAAATCAAGGCCTAACTAATAATTCCATGGAAAATTGTTGAATACTTGTTTTTATAAATGAATATTGAATATCTACATCATCAAGTGACTTCATTTCTTGGGAATACATCCCTAGGCCATAAATGCCATAAATATCAAGATTCATGCCTCATCAATGCCTTCCATGATGCCCTCTATACCTCTTAATTGCCCCTTCTTCCAATTCCATGATGAGGATAATTAAAAACTTAATTCTAAAAATTTAATTAATCCTCAACCACACATCTCAATCTTGAGATGGATGGTTCAGGTTGATTTTAGCCAAATCCAAAAATCTATAAATAGGAAGCCTCACAACATCATTTCTAAGCTTAATTAGTGAAAAGTTATAATGCAAAATTGGTTCCAAAAAGCTTCAATAAACTAGTGTTATAATGACAAATTGATTCCAATCCAAGCCAAGACATAAGCTAAAGTCCCAAGAAGAGATGAAGGTAGCCACACTCCATTGAAGAAGACCTCTTGAAGCACAAGCTGAGCAAGCCACCATTGCAAAGGCATTTGAAGCATCCAAGGAAGGTGAAAGAATTATTGCGTTTGATTCCTTTCTTTTTGTTATTTTTGTCATTTACTTTTGTCAAGTAATCTCTCCCTAGTGTCTAGGCCTAGAGATGTTATGTTATTAGTGTGTTTGTTTCATTTTGCTTTCATTTTGGAACAAACATAATACTAACCATCCTCTCTTGAGTCAAATTCCTAGATCACAACATCAAAACTTCTATTCATATCATTACAATCAACCATTGTTTTTTTTTAACTTCAATGTAGTTTTAATTCCAATGCATCCATGTACCAAGAGAAGATAAGACTCAAATCAAATAAAATATAGCCACTATTCAAAGATTCTATATGCACTTTTTGTGAAATCCAAAACATAGTTTGTCCACGCATCAAGGAATAGCTAAAAATCTATATAACCAGTTCCTACATCATTCCATTAGACATGTCATTTTTCTAAATGGCATAGTTTCATGCAAAGTTTCATTTTGAAGCATCTACCTGTTATACCAAGTTTCAAATTACCAGTGTGAATTCCAAACTACATACATCATATTTTTTAGTCCTATGACAACTCAATGCCAGCCACATGGAACCAAAGAAGGACATGTAGCATCCTTCAAGCTCACCACATAGGCACTAGGTGTTCTCATAAATAAAAGATTTATTTTGTGAGTTGTCATATAATATTTTTTAGATTAAATCATGTTTTTAGGAGTCATTTTTATTTATAGCTTTTATATTTATTCGATAGTGTGGTCATGTTTCATCATTTTAGAGTTAAGTCAGTATCTAGATTTCATTTTGTTTTCTATACAAATGTCTTTTATTTAATTACAAATTCTATAGGCTTAACCTTTATATAAGTTTTTTTGGTTCAGTAACCTTAAGTGTCAATATTGATATTAAAGTGTTTTATGTTTATAAATAATAGAGTCAATTCATGTCATTATTGTATTATATGTGGTCATCAAAAGTTTTTAAAATGTCAAAAGAATCATTTTTTAAGTGTGTCATATTTGTCAAAGAGACAAATAAAAGGATGCATTTTCAGGTGACCTTGATGTCTTATGTAAATATATTGTTTTACATTGAGGGGTGGATTTCTCCTCTACATATGAGATCAATCAAGATATCAGCTACGTAAGGAATAGACATATTAGAGGAGGAGGCACAAGAGGCTAGAGGCAACTTGTGACCTATCATTAGTCATCAATGATGAGGTCGCTCATTTGTTTTGATGACACATTTAGTGTGTTTTTTAATTTTTCTATGTGATTTTTAAAATAATAATAAATGTTACATTCTTGTTCATAATTTGGATCTTATTTTTCTTATATTGTTCCCTTTGTAAAATGTGAGTGAGGAAACATGTATGATTTTATGAAGTGGTTGGTGGCTAAAACCTACACTTTCATTATAACAACTTGGTTGTCTTATAAGAGACCATGACACAAGCTTATACATTCATCCCAAACTTAGAACATGATTAGATAGGTTGCACTAGAAAACCACATACTAAAGAGTTGGTGGTTCTCCTTGAAAGCCACATACTTAGTAGTTGATGGTTCAACTAGAAAACCATTTTCAGATTTGATGGTTCTCCTTGAAAACCATTTAGAACATGAGTAGGTACTAGACATAACTCATCCATGTAAAAACTAAGGGGGGGAATGTTAGGAATAGATTTTACAATAAGGGATTTACAATGAGGTAAATAGTTAGTTTGCGTATTTACCATAAATTAATTAATACATATGGTTTAGTAAATTAGTAATTAATATATTATTATTGTAAAAATAATATATTTATTATACCTGTAAGTCTGATAATGAGTGTGTGCTTATTATTCCTTCCTATTATTTAGGAAGTTGTTTTGCCTATGTTGTTGGCTATATAATATCCATTGTATTAAAAAATTATAAGTGTCTGAGAATTAATGAATATAGTGTGTTAAAATACCTCTCTGATTTTTCATGAGTTAAATGTGACTTAGCTCTTCTGATACTTATCAAGGATAACATAAGAATGGGTGGCCCAAGGCTCTACATACACACACTCTCCATGATTTGGGCATAGATTTCCATATATATCTTTGAATACCACTAGATAATTAGATGATATCTCTAAGTTCCTTATTTGAGTGAAATATAATGAATGAAATAAGAGTTTCCTTGGGCCTAATTTGAGTGATCAAAATTTGGAATTAGAGCATAAGTTAAACATGCACAAGAGGGAATCCACTGCACCTACCATCAAGGTATTAGAGGGAGTGATTAGGTATGAGGGAGAAGGAGGGAGTGAGTAGGGATGATGAGGGACAATGATGGAATCATTAAGTATGATGATGAATGGTGAGGGTCAATGAAGGAGTGATTAGGGATGATAAGGAAGTGATTAGGGATTTTGAGGGTCATTAAATACAAAGACTGAGTGATTAAGGATTATGAGGGATAATGGGTGAGTGATTAGGGATGATGAGGAATTATGAGGGTTAATAAGTGAATGATTAGGGGTGATGAGTGAGTGATTAGGGATGATGATGGGTGGTGAAGGTAAATGAGGTAGTGATTATGGATAAGGAAGGATGAGGAGTGTGTGATTAGGGATGGAGTGATTAGGTATGGTGAGGTATGGTGAGGGTCAATGAGGGAGTGATTAGAGATGATAAGGGATGGTGAGATTTAATGAGGGAGTAGTTAGGTATAATTATTAATGAGGATAAAGTTATTGGGGGTGATGAGGTATGGGGAGGAAGTGATTAGGTATAAATGAGGTATGATGAGCAAGTGAAATTAACACAAAGTGGTTTTTTGATGTACCCAGGTCATCAATGTGACCTATGCACTTTCAAAACTCATCTTGAAAGTCCCCTAATTTAGTAAGGATACCTAAATATAATGGGGAGGGTATGTTACTTAGATTTTAGTCCTCATATGTGTAGTTTTATAGACACAAGGTTAACAAACCCAATTTTAGCCTTAGTTGGATCATCATCAACCTTTGAAAGAGGGATCCTTTTATAGTCAACTACTTATAGCTAGAGTTGTGGCCATTTCTCAAGGCCTCTCATCTCTAGCTCATGGTGATGAGGAATCAGTAGCAAGAAGAGAAGAAATATAAAGTATGACTCTTGATAGAATAGCAAAATGCCAATACTCTAGTTAGTATTATTTTTTATTTAAGATAAATCTTATATCTATATTATTACTTTAAAGTACATGTGTATTATAAATGATTTGACAAATTTGTTAAATAATAATTAGTTGTTTTATCTTTTATTTGTAATAAAATTTAATGATCAAATTTTAAATTTAAATACATGGTATGAGAAAGGAACAAAGGATGTAGTGTTCCATCTTTTCATTCTAATAATAATTATCACATATGATGATGAGAAATCAAGATTGTGTCCTATTTATTATATTATCCCTCTTATTCTTACCTTACCCATTATTCTATATTGAGAGTTATTTTTATACACTTTGAAAGTTGCTAGTTCTATATGTCAGAGTTTTGTTTTTGATACATATAATGGAATTGAAGTGTGTGTTATTTTTATTTTATATTTCAATAATTCCTATAATTTTCCTTAAGATTACCATTATTGTTGTATTGCTTGGTTTCAGTGGAGTAAACATGATCTAATAAAAGAGTATTTTGGTAATTTAATTCTAACCCCAACACTTCACTAGGCTAGTTTGTCAATAAACCAAATGAAAATGATAGCCTAATTTATATATCCTCTAAATATCATCTACACTATGTGTTGAATTGAACAAAAAAATCTCATTATAAGTAATTTATGAGACTCACTAAAAGGATGATTCAAAACTAATCTTTTTTGTTAGAAATATAGTATAAGTCATTGATGGATTGCTTAATGCATTAGTTACTATAGTTAACATGAATATGTGAGGAAGAATTTTTGAATTAATTATAAATATAAAAATATAATCCAAAAAATATAATATAAATGTGTGGTTTGGTTGGTTGAATTCTTTCCTTTCTTAAATTATTGGCATATAGTCAACAATGTGGAATATTCAAAAGTTAGGCTAAAATAGAATATATCTATTCAAATTTGAGGTTTTTAAAAATATTCATTACTCCTTTTCTAATTTTGTAGACTAGAAGATCATTAGTTTGGTATATATCATCTCTATCCTAAGAGGTATCCTATAGTGAATATTTTTCACCTAATGTAGATTTTAGTTACACTATTGTCATACAAAAGTGAAGAAAATGGCCACTGGTAAAGAACCAATTTGGAATTCATTCAAAATCAAAAAATTAGGGAAAATAATCTTGATAATTAATAAATTTTCATAAAAGAAGAAGGGAGTTATTTATAATCAAAACTATTTGTTAAATAAATAATGATACATGTTGTAACTTATTACAGTGTTATTGTTTATTTACAAAATATGTTTGAGGTGTTCAAGCAAGAATAGAAAACCCATAAGATATAAAAAAAAATTAAATGGGTAAATTATTGAATATAGATTCTATGTTTAATTTAAATACAAAACACTGAAGAAAAAAATCGTTATACTAGGAAGCAAAAATCCAAAATAAATAGGACTTATGAGATAAAATTTCCTTAAAAATATATGGTGGTCAAGATGAGTCATTGGTCCATTCCCCCTAATTACTGATTTGTTTCAATGACTTCAAATTATAGTTATTTATTTATAATCTTCCTGTATATGACTAAGCATATTGGGATACCAATATGGCCTGTGTATGCAATCAAAAATGCATCATGTTTATAAACAATCCTGGCTCAGAGAAGATAGAGCATACCTACACTTTCGATTGGGAATACATTTGTTAAGTAAGAGCATGACCAATATGGGGATCCACTAGACCCAATTATGGGATCACTTATCATAGTAAACCATGATAGGAATGGTTCCAAAACCTACATTCTAACATAATCATGCAACAACCCTTAAATATTCAAAGGTTTAATGTTCACTTTATTCTAATAAATAAGAAAGTAAATCTAATCTAGTGCACACCAAAGCTTGTGGCACAACAAAGGGGTTATTAAATCAATCAAATCATGTATATAAGAATATTAATTAATCTAAGTATGAGTAATACCCTACTACATGTAATATGAAGAGTAATATTATTCGAGCCAATACTTATTCTACTTTTATCTACTAAAGAGAGGAGAACAAAGTTATAATATATTTACCTGAATGTGAACCCATCGAGACTCAATCTCTCCATTGGAAAAAGAGGATTTTTAATAGGTTTTTTTGGTTTGTAAGGATCACTAATAAATGTGAAAGCATCCAAGACTTATCCATAAGACTAGATTCTCTAAATAGAAACCCTAATTTAAGACTCCTCAAGTAGAATGGTGGAAGAGCATATTGTAAATAAATATGAGTGAATAATAACTCTTTATTTTATATTGAAATAATGATTAAATGATATTTTATTTATAGGAATATCTCACCATAAATTCTTCTATATATGTCAGTTGTATAAGGTTGACCTAATTGACCTTGTATGTTTTCAGGAGATAAATCACTAGGTCCCGAGTTAGGTTGACTAAAGGGATGATGAAACTCTAAGTGAAAAAAACCCAAAACAGTACAAGGTCAACCTTGTATAGTAATCAAAGGCTGAAAACTATACAAGTTTGACCCAGTCAACCTAGTATAGTGAACTAGCTAAAGGGGATCAAGGTGAGGAAAAGAGGGATGGAAAGAGGAAAAAGACTAGAGGGGTATGCAAGGTAGGATTAATAGCATAGGTAATGGTTTAAGGATCTAGTTGGATTGATAATAATGTGGAAACTAGGTAAAACAATCTTGTGAATCACTAAATATCTACCCACCCCTTTCCTGATGCACCCATTAGGGCATGCACTCAAAGAGATTAAGTCTTGACAGGTTCCTGCAAGATGTAAAGCATCAACATTTAATAAAAGTTAAAAATATTCTTTTTATACATAGTCCCCACTCGAAGCTCATCACATGTCACTAATGTGCAATAGGGTATGGTTCTTTGAGAAAGAACATAGTAACACACAACATTGATGCTAAAAAAGGTTACAGTATTTTAAAGAAAAAATAAATGAAAATTAAATGACTAAAAATTAAATGTAATTCATACCTTGACTTACCTTTATTATTTTATTGTTGTTTGTTGTGTTGTTAATTTTTATTATGGATGGTACAGAGACTGCTTTTGACAAACCCAAGAAAAAAAAACTAAAGAGAAAAAATAAACAAACGTAAGAAAAGCTAAGATAGTTGGAGCTATGAGGATGGGATGTAATTGGGAAATTTAGAAAGATGGGGTGATAAGTGCTATGTTATACCAAATCACCAAGTCAAAAAATAAGATTAAATCAAGTAACCAAAAATCCAAGGCTACTAAAGATCAAAAAACTCAAATAAGTTAATCCTTAAGTAAGAAAGGCAAACTCACCAAGTCAAACCAAGGATAAATGTCAAATAGGATGGTAATCAAACATCAATGTCAAAATAATAAACAAAATGGTAAAACAACATTGATGAGTGAGTATTAATAATCCCTATCTCACTCAACAATGAAAAAGGTGCATAAAATGGAAAACAACATTGATGAGTTAGAAGTAACAAGCCAACCTCACTCAATAATGGAAAAAGGGTACAAACTCAGATATCCATAATAGTAGGATAGTAAAACAATGAAAAATGGTAAAATAAAATTAAATCAAGTGTATAAATGTAAATCTATGGTGTAAAAAAATAAGTAATCCATAGTTTCTCAAACATGTTGTTTCAATCTAAGGATAGATAAAACTGAAACAAAGTAGTGCTAACATGTTTTTAAGAGATGAAGAAGGGAATAAAAAAGAGGGAAAATAGATTTGGAATTATAATTTGTAAATCAAGTGGGGAAATGAAATGGGTGCAAGTGAGAATGAATAAAAAACCAAGGTAGAGGAACTCTTTATCGAAGTCAAGACACTCAAATTAGGTTTATCAAAATAAGACGACTTTTGACCTTAAGAACTCTGAAGAAATTCTCTTAGACACACAAGTCTTAGGTTAAAAAATGAAGTATATAGACCATCCCATGAAGGCTATATGTATGAAAAGTAAATGGACCTACCTCCCCATAATGTGTCCTCATTTTTTAGGACCTATTACAAATCCATCAATCTACTATAAAGATTGGGTACTTGCATGAGAAAGTAGGCAGCACCATAGAGTTTTTTTTGAATTCCCCTATTCTAATCTACTAGCCTATCACACCCCAAAGGACCTGAACTCTATGGTAGGCCAACTATGGATTTTAAGCTTTGATTAGAGATAAGAGAAGTGCTTGTAATCACATTTTTTGGTGTGATACTGACTTTTGAGATTTGTATGTTGCCTTTTGAATATCATTGCCTTTTGTTTGAAATGATTTGGATTTTAACTTTATTGATGGATTTTTGTATTCCTCCTCTATACAAAGTTGGAAAACCAAACATGGGTGCTAAAAATAACTTTCATTTGAATACTTGGGATAAGGTTGCTAAGAGAGAACTTTAAAGAGTGTGGGGTCTAAGAGTCTCATAAATCTAGGTGAAATAAAAGTACTATCTTGACTTTGACCTTGTTTCATCTAATATGGAGTGAAAGGAAAGATGAAATAAAGAGGATTAACACATAATAATTGTAATTACTTCAAATCACAAAAAAATGTGACAAAGGGAAAAAAGGGATACAATGATAGTAAAGTGTGATTCCTTATCATGAGAATGAAGGAAATGGATAAAAACATGTTGATATAGATTATTTGTGCAAATTCCATCTATAAAAATAAGAAAAATCTAAAGTTAAGAACAAGGATAATAAAAATAAACATGAAAATATGGTAATTTTATGAGGAGGGTTGGGTCATATCCACAATCTTACACTGCAACTACATAAAAGAGAAACCCAAGGGATGCCAACAAGCAAATGAAAAATTAAGTGAGGAAAATAAGTAAAAGATGGTAATTTTTTGAGGAATATCAGATCCTATCCATGATCTTATGAAGAAACTCACATAATGAAAACCCAAGGGATGTCAAAAGAGAAAATGCAAGAAGATAAAGAAGACTATGGTACATCAAGAAACCAAAAGACCAAAAGGGAGGACTAAAGGTTTATGAAAGGAAGGAACTTGCTACAGAGGGAGAGACCCATGTAAGTAACCTAAAAAAATTATTAGATAGATTTAGATATAAATCATGAAAATAATGAAATGTTTAGGCAAAGCACCTTTTGAGGAACTGTGCATTGGTGGCCTCTTTGAAAATATGGCCTTCATTGGTTTGAAGGTGGTAGGTGCTTGAACCAATAATATCTTTGAATAAATATGGACCCCACCATTTTTGACTGTATTTATATTCTTTATCATGGGTGTATTATAATTTAAGTAAAATATCACCAACATTAAATGTGCAAATTTTAACACAATTATTATTTTGTCTAGCAATGTCAACCTTGTATTGGTGGTTATGTTGTAAGATAGAAAGATGATGTTCATCAAGTAGATCAAGGGCATGAATATGAGATTTACATAATTCTTCATTGAGAATAATACCATGAAGAGATATACAAAGAGATGAAAGCTCAATTTATAAAAGAAGAACTGACTCAGAACCATAGACTAGTGAGAATGATGTCACCCCAATGGTAGTATGTATTCTAGTTTAATAGGCCCAAAGTGTAGGGTAAATATGAATATTCTAATTCGTGCAAGTTTCATAGATTATATTTTGGAGGATTTTTTTGAGGATTTTATTAGTGGCCTCAGTTTGGCCATTACATTATGGATGATAAGGTATGGAAAATTTATGATTGATCTTGATGCAAAGTTGTTTAACATGTTTATTTTTGAAATTACCACCATTATCTAAAATGATGGTATGGGGAAAAAAAAAGTGAAAAATGATTTGTTAAGAATAGATTTAGAAATGGTAGGACTGATGATGTTAACAATTGGTAAATTATTCAGTAGCAGTGATGATAAAGACATGCCCATCTTAGGAGTGAGGTAGTTTG
Organism: Torreya grandis; assembly: GCA_037957365.1. NCBI lineage: Eukaryota > Viridiplantae > Streptophyta > Pinopsida > Cupressales > Taxaceae > Torreya > Torreya grandis. Next base: position 7,103,792 of record JARHVA010000060.1, on the reverse strand, counting down.
CCAATAAGATCAAATCCCCACATGGAAGATGGCCAAGGAGATTTGATAGTTTAAAGTTTGGCTAGAGGTGAATAGATTAGATCATTATAAATCTAACAAGTATTACATATTTTATCATATTTAATTTCATCCTTTTCAAGAGTAGGCCAAAAGTAACCCATATATAGGCATTTGTAGGTTATAGCATGTTCACTACAGTGGCCACCACAAATGCCCCCATGTGTTTATTCAAGAAGAGGAAGGAACTCATATTGCATAACACAATAGAGTAAGGTAACTTTAGCATTGTGATTATAAGGATATTATGTTGAAATACATACTTGAAAGCTTGTTTATGAATGCATGTTTATTCATGATAGTCTAAGTTAGGAGGATAAGTTTGATGTTCTAAGAATTGAATAATGTTTTTATACCATGGGCTTTATTGAATGGTGACAACATCGATGTGGCAGATAAGTGAATGTAGTGGTTGAGTAGAGGATAGAGATTTTCTTATTTGTATAAGAAAATTAGGATCAAAAAATAATTGGTGTAGATGAAAGAGAGATGTTGAAGAGGTAAGAGAATTAGTAATGGAATTTTGATCTCTAAGAATAAGATCAATAATGAAAGAGATTAAATCCTTAGCAAGAGTGGTTGCAATTTGATAATATGTGATGAGGTTTTCACTTTTACATTAATAAACACCACTAATTTGATGGCAAATAAGTTGAGAATCACCTAAAACTTTAAGGTATTTAATGTCTAAATCAAGATCATCTCACATGCCTAAAATGAGTGCTTCATATTTGACCATATTATTGGTGATATCAAAAGTAAAGTAAAAAGCTAAAGGAATTATCTTGTCAAGAGGACTTGTGAGAATACAACTTGCCCTAGCTCCTTGAAGGCATTTAGCACCATCAAAATGAAGGATCCAATTATCTTCATGTAAGTTGACATTAATTTAAAGAAGCTTCTAGATAACTACTTTTGATTTATTAGTATCAGAAGGAGTAGTAGATTCATCATGATTATTAGTTTCAAGATGAGTGGTAAAGCTATGAAAATAATCTTTAAGAGAAATATCTTGATTAAAAACTTCTATGTAAAGGATATTATCATCTAGAATATTATCTTGAAGATAAGAAGTGGCTAGTATGGGAGCTATAGCAAGTTGACCAGTTATGGTTTTCCCTTTGACAGCTTTTTTAATGAGGATGTGGAGATCAAATTCTATAAAGACCATCCATTTACCAATTCTATCTTTAGGAATAAATGCCTTAGATAAAAAATGAAAAAGGGGGTCAAAATGAACAATGACATAAGTAGTTTAGTAAAGCATGTAGTGGTGAATCTTTTCAATTGCAAAATAGATGGCAAGGCAATCATGCTTGATTTTGGTATAACATGTCTCAAAATTGATGAGGCATTGGCTAATACAGTAGATAGAATACTCTCTTCTCATATCATCTCTTTGGGAAAGCATTTCCCCAAATGAAATAGGTGTGGAATAAGTATATAGAATCAAAGATTTATCACTGGAAGGAGGATGAAGTGTGGGTGGATAAAGAAATGACTCTTTCATATTATCAAAGGATTCTTTACATGGATCCATCCATTATAAAGAAGTACCTTTCTTGAGAAGGGAATTGATGAAGTGAATTTGATATGCAATTTTTTATATGAATCATCTAATTACCCCTATTTTATCTAAATAAGTATGAATATTAGGAATAGAATGAGGAATGGGCATGTTGATGATAGCACTAGTTTTCATAGGGTCAACATCGATGCTATGGAAAAAGACTAAGAATCCTAAAAAAATTCTAGATGTGACCCCAAAGACACATTTATAAGGATTAATTATGACCTTATATTTAAGGAGACAGTCAAAAATGATAGAAATATCATAAAGATGATTCTTATGGTGTTTGTATTTAGCAATGAGATCATCCACATAGGTTTCAATAATTTTCTGAATGAGATCATGAAAGATGTGAGTCATTTCTCATTGGTAAGTGGATCTAGCATTATTAAGATCAAAGATCATTTGACATAGAAACAGGTGCCCCATTCCATGGTGAATTTTGTCTTATGTTGGTCCTCAGGAGTGATATGAATCTGATTGTATCCTGAGAAGCCATCCATAAGAGATAACATTTCATAAGAGATAACATTTCATATCAGAATGTTGACGAGGACACAGAGTGGGAGAGAACTGATAAGTCTGGGGAGGAAAGCTTGGAGGAAGAGGGAGGAACAGAAAGCAAGAATACAAGTTCCAATGAGGAAGAAGAAGTTCAAGAGAAGAATGAGAAAGAAGGAGCCAACATAGAGGAGGAGTCAGAAAATAGTGAAGATGACTCTAAGGAAAGCCAACAAGTGTTTGAGGATGATAAAGTCTTGGATGACCCTGTTGAGGACCCTGTTTCGATAAATGAGAGGGAAAACACAGTTCAGGCTGACAACCAAGAAACGGACCTAGAAGTTCAAGCTGAAATGAAGGAACAGAATCAAAGGGGAAGAGAGGATCACTTTGAAGAAGGCGAGAACAATCCTAACAAGAACACAGAAGAGTGGAGCGATAAAAGGCAGAATGATGGAAGGCACACACCTACGAGATGGGTTAATTGAAAAGTAGAGGCTATCCTCCAACTCGATTCATGGATGTTTAAGGAGATAATGGATCTCAAAAGGAAAATGGAAAATATGGAAGACAACCAGAAGGCAATTTAGAACAAAATCAATAACATGGAAAAATAGATGAGAGACATCCCCATCAAGCTCAAAGACTATGAGAACAATCTAAGGGAACTCATCAAGGAGAGCAGAATGAAAATGGAGGAAGTTACATCTAACATATGTGCTGCAGCTGTTAATATTGGAAAAAGAGCTAATGAGGAGATCAAATCCTTGGAGGGGCCTAGCAAAAGGATGAGACAGAACTCAAGAAAGAAAACTATGCAAGAGGGAGCCATGTCAACGGCTACTGCCATTCAGGATACTGTTGTGAAAGGTAAGGAAGTAGTGAAAATGATTTTAGAAATGGAAGAATAGTCTGGTTCTTCTAGTTGGTTGTGTTATCTGGTCCCGTTTCCTGGTTTTTTGTAATCTTTTGATTATGGTGTAGCCAAGTCTTTGTTAAACTTGGGTTTTGACTTGTGGTCTTTCAGGTGGTTTTAGGTCCATATAAAACCTATTTTTGCTACTTATCTGTAGTACTTTTTAGGTTTTGCCTATGGTCGTAAATGCTTCATCTTTCTTTCCTTGTATTAGGGTTTTGGGGTCCCTTCAAAACCTATTTTTACCTTAATCTAAAACATTTCATAACTAGTTATGGAATCAACAATGGAATCTATTGATGGTAAAAGTAAATTGTCTTTGGGAAAAGAAAGATTAAGATTGTGAAAATCAATATAAATGTGAATGACCATAGTGATTTTCTTCCAAATAGGAACAATGTTGGAGACCCATTCAAAATAATCCACTGGTTTGATAAATTTAGCATAAAGTAATTTTATGATTTCCTTATGACATAAAGTAGAAACTTTAGGTGGAATTTATTTTTATTTTTGACACACATGCTTAGAATCAGGATAAGTAATGATGTTATACACCATAATGCTAGGGTCAATGCTAGGTATGTTCTCATAGGACCAAGAAAAAGCCTCATGATATTTGTCACAGAATAAGCTAAAATTATCATGTTTAGTAGTGAGAGTTCATGATAAACTATAATTGGTCAAGGACAAGATGGGGTACCATATTCAATGTGATTAGTTTCTTCAATAATCATGGCACTATTGTCTTGAAAGTGGTATGGTGCATTAGGTAAGACAAAAATTGGATTTTTTTTAGGGTCAATACTAGCAATGAAGTTGTTGAATCAAGGAGTTTTAGTTTTGAAATTCATAAGTTTATGATGTTTTCAAGGAAGTTGAGGTTCTCAAGAATAAAGTAACTCAAGGATAGATTAATCATTAGGTAAGGTAGGAAGAGGACCATAATACTTGACATCTAATTCAATATCTAGAATTTGATTGCCATGGTGATCATACTCAGAATGTATCTAATGAACATTAGTTGCCTTAGCATCTAGTATAATTTTAGGAGTAGAAGAAGTAGATGGATCAGAAGGGGTTATAATATCAATGGGTTTAGTAATGGAATAAGGATTAGATGAAATGATTGGATCAATAGATGGTAAAGAAGATGCAAGAATTTCTAAAGGTTTGGAAGGTATAATTTGCTCTACCACCTCAGGAGTATCAATAAGTAGAGAATTGGTAGGAGGCACATGACCCTCAGGATCTAAGGTATGATCCACATAAATGTTATGAACATCTTAGTTAAAATCATGGATTTTGGCTAAGGTTTTTTGATAATGTTGGACATCTGAGTCTCTATATTGAGCTTGGGCCATTATATAGTTACCATCATATGTTGGAGAGATTATACATGCTTGAAAATTAGGGGGAGTTTTAAAGGATGAAATCTTGATGTTACTGAATGTACAAGGAGACATGATGAGAGGATCTTAAAATAATTTGGCCACTCCAAAATCATTTCAAGTGAAGGCATATTTAAGTAAACAAGGCTCCTGAGCATTGCATAGAGGGAGAAAATTGGTAATCTCATTAATAAGAGGAATAGTATGATCCCTGTGTAATAAATAAGGAGGAATCCATTGTGAAATGTAGGGAGGTAACTTGGTAGTATTTCAAGTATGTTGCAAATCATTGGGATCATCATCATCAAAATCCATAAGAGTAACTTGTAAATTAGGATTCATGTTGATGAACTTGGGTAAAGGAGCACTATTGCTCTTAGTAATGGTAGGAATATGATATTGTAATTTAGGATTAGAAAGTTGAATGCTCTTTGGGTTGGTATCAGCTTCAGCTTATACCATTTTCCATAATTTAATACATTGACTACTGGAAGAAGTAATGGCCCTCATTTGATGAGTCCATAGATGACCAAGAATTATGTTCTAAGATAAGGTTAAGTCAAAGACCATAATATTAGTTTGAATGATCTTGGGTCTAATCGTTAATAAAATCTAAATGCAACTAAGCAACTTTTGATTAGACTTATCAAAACCATGACAAGTAAGATAGGTTTTCTTGAGATGATCTTTGTTATAACTGAGTTGTTGGATGAGCCATAAATATGTCACATTAATACCAGAACCTTCATCAACTAGAACATTATAGATAAGAGTGGTATTAATTGTTACTTTGATAAAAAGTGGTGGATCATCAGCACGAAAGAGAATTTCATCATTTATAATGTCTTCTTTAAGGAATTCAATAGAAGGCTTGGAATAACGAAACATAGTTTCAATGGTATTTCCATTGGTAGGGAATATGGAATATAGATCTTCAATTTCTTAGAGTTGTTGCATACGTAATTTATGATGATAGGGAGAAGTATGAACCAACTCCATAAGTGTAATCTTATAAGGCATAGAGTTGATTTCTTCACGAAAGTTCCAATGAGACTTCGAAGAACTAGCATGAGATTTAGGAGGCAAATTATACTTTGGAGGAATAGTTGAATTTGGAGGATCGAAAGGAAGAAATGGTTCCTTTTGGGCTTTTAAAGCAACATTAGTAGTGGTAGTATCTTTAATAAGTTGTTCCTCTAAAGATGGCTTCTTAGGCTTGGTAATGGGATCTTTATGAGCCAATTTGTGATTGTAATTGACCTTAGCAGTATTGACATATTGATAATTTTTTAAATATTGGTCATAATCAGCATCAATGGCATAAACATCCTTGGTATTTGGTTGATTATTTGAAAAATGATTTTTGGTTATTTGAAGTAAAAGCTTTAGAATTTTTTCATTTTTAGTGTATTCTTGGTGATGAAATTTTGGTCATAGCTGCATGATTGAATGAATCACCAAGCATAAAGGAGACAACAAATTTAGTGATCCTCTACAAGATTTAAGAGAATGTCCAATGTCTACATATAACTGACAAAATAGATTGGGGTCATATGACTTAGGAGGAGCATTGGGATATATGAAAGGTTTTGAGGGTGTTAAAAATTATTTCATTTACTAAACCAAAAAAGGTGTATGAGAAGGTGAAGGAATATCAGTTTTGGTAATTCCTAGTTTGGTTTGTAGATATTACTAGTGATATCATTATATTTTTGGAAATATGTTTTAATAATTTTAGGATTAGGTTTGAATTACTTCATAATAAATTCCTGACATTTAGCTTGATCAAGAGCTTCATTAAGTGTTTGGTGAGCAAAGGTTAGAACCTTATATTGAAGAGTTGGAGTGAAAATTGTGATAAAGAGTTTAAATAAGTTATCATCAATCATTTTATGGTCGGATTTATGTCAGGAATATGACCAACCCGGAAGCACACAATTGATTACCAAATTCAAGCAACTTAATATGCAGAAATAACAGGAATCAACAAGTAACTAGAATTCAGAATAACACAGAATATGAGAGACAATACACAACTTGTATTAATAACTCTTACAGAAAAGAATACTATAAAGAAGATGCCACTTCTTCTCCACCACCTCTTCAGAGGTTTACCACACCTCAAGTGAACAGTAATTCTCTCCTCAAAGCTCTCTCTACTAGGTCCCAACACCCAACTCAAACACAGAGTTGGTGTTCACCTTACACCTGTGCTCCACGCACTCCACAAGTGCTCCACGCACTCCACAAGTACTCAAAGTACTTCAAGTAGATCTCCCATGAACCTGCAACAACCTGCAATTCAACAGACCATACTTATGGAAGGAACTACCTTGCCTTCCTCTTAGCTCTTCATGTACTCCATGTACATACCAATGAGTACACACCGTACTCCAAGTAGATCCTGCCTGATCCTACTCCCTGTTGTATTGATGTCCTATCTGATCTCCAACCTACAGATCAATAATGGTTATGCACACCTATGAACCTTGACCTTGCACACACACACACACCTACAGATCAACGATCTTACTTACCATGTAGATCTCCTATAAGCCATGCTCACCTGATGACCAAGATCATACATCCATGAAGAATCCAGCTGACTCTCCAATCCAGCACCAACACACCTAGTACTGTTGTGGAACTAGGAGGAACACCCTTGCTCACCTCACACACAAAAGGAGCTAGCTTTGCTCAACTCAAACTAGAACACTTTTACAATACAACCATGAGTCTATTATATAGTACTCATCTAAAAAATAATTAGACTCCTAGTACAATAATTAGATCCGCAGCTCTTAGTCTATAATTAGCACTAAGCATGCAAACACTTGGTTTGTCAACCAACTGCCCATAATAAACTCACAATTGAACCACACAGGCGACCGATGCCGGTCCCTGTCCGCCTGGGGGTCGCCGACGCCAGCCGATTTTTGACTGACGCCGGTTGCTCTCCTGCCATATCCTGCCGACGTCGGTTGGCCTGACCGATGTCGGTGTCTCTAACACTCAGCAACTCTTCTGCACCCTCCTCTGTGTCTGCATCAGTGAAGCTTTTAGCTCCACAACCTAACAATCTCCCACTTGGAGATAAATAGTTGCACTATACCTGTACCTGTACTCTGTCTAATTTGTTTCCTGGTTTGTATCCCTCTTCAAGATCAATCCTGAAGACAACCCACCACACATCTTGTGGTGTACCTCCTATCATCCGAGTACCTTGCCACATCCGAACCTACAAACACATGTAATGAAGTCCTGACCCTGCATGTATACCTACTGCTGGTCCCTCTCAAGTCCCTGAGAACCCACTTCCCTGAATTGGCTCCTAACTCTCTGACAGCTCATACTGCATGGGAATACTCAGGTCTATACCAGACCTCATGTGATTTTGGACACTGTACCTATCCAGCCCTTAGTGTGCTCTGGCTCTACATCCTAAACCTCGCCAACACCTGATTCACATCAGCTCCCACTAGAGATAAAATCTATTTGTGATCTCCATGCCTCCCATGTCAAAGAATTCCGTTGCTCCAAACTCCTCATGACATGCCACTGAACTAATCTTACCCTTAGCTTAGCAAAACCCTGTATGTACAAACATGCTAGCTAGCATACCATCCACATACAGTAATAGAATGATGTTGCAATCACCATCCCCTTGGTAAGTCAAACCACAGTAGTTACCCTGACATTGACTGAAGTCATACTTCGTCCTCCACCTGTCAAAACCTATACCACTGTCCTGCAGCTACCTTAAGACCATATGCCTAGTCTTTTGTCTCACGTATCCATTCTCTCTATTCTTCAACTAAGGAATCCATTCGTCTCTGTGCTTTTGCATCGACTGGCAACCCTACCAAAACTCCCATTTGGTTCTGCATCATATCCCTGCCATGCTCCCACCTATTTCCTGGATCCTTCCTGCTCTACAATCAGCAATGAGTATAAAGAAGAGGAACAACAAATTTGAGGGCCTACTTACATCTTCAGTCCTCCATATGGGTGTTTAAGACTCTTTGACAGCGTGCTATCCACCCAAAATCCATTACAGTGACCGACCTCAGTCACTCCACAGTCTGCATCCGACCGACGTCAATTTCCATGCGTCTGTTCCTGACTACCAACCTGCCGATGTCGGTGTCCTCTTGTTGCCGACGTCAGTCCTCGTGACTAACATCAGTCTTATATACTGTCGACGTCAGTTTTCTTACCGATGCCGGAACCTGTGTTTCCTGTGAGTGATGACTTTTTACCCGCGAGCTCCTTTGAATCAAAACCCATGTCCAGACTACTCTGCTCAAAAGTATCCAACACCATCCACTGATTTCTGTCTGCCATCTCCTCCAAGAACACCAAGGCTTTCCAGTTCTTAAGCTTGTCAAATACATCTGTCTTTCGCTTAAGAACATGCATCTCCTTCCTGCTCATGTGACCAAGCCTACGAAGCCACGTCTCCGCAACAAAAGAGGAATCAGTAATATAAACAAGTAGATAAAGAGTACCTATTTTCTTACCACCAGCTAATTCAAGTGCACCCACTGTGAGAGTTCTTGTGCATCTCTCATCACCCAATCTTTCTGAATAAATTAGCCATATCTCCAAACCTGGGACCTGCATGACCTTCATCAACACCTGTGTGTTGGCCGCCTGCAATTTCATCTTCACTTCCCCTTTGCCAATTCTTTGGCAAGGCTCACCAGCTCCTCTACCTGGGGCTACATGGAAAGAGGCAACTGAATCTTTTATCCAAGATTCAACTTTGTCCAAGAAACCTGCAAACACATCCTGTGCAACAACACCTGCTACATCTATATCTTCAATTTCTCCATGATGATCTGCTACCAACCAACAATCTTCTTTTACCTGCTCTTTCTTTCCATGGGACCTTAAGTAACCATCTGTGCTTTTCAACTCCTCCATCCTTAGCTTACTTTGATCTGTCGTTGCTCTACTCCCACTCAATCAAAAACCCCTGAGAGTGCCCTGTAACCAAAACACAAAACCTGCTTCCTGCAACCTTAGCTTTGATACCACTTGTTAGGAATATGACCAACCCGGAAGCACACAATTGATTACCAAATTAAAGCAACTTAATATGCAAAAATAATAGGAATCAACAAGTAACTAGAATTCAAAATAACACAGAATATGAGAGACAATACACGACTTGTATTAATAACTCTTACAGAAAAGAATACAATAAAGAAGATGCCACTTCTTCTCCACCACCTCTTCAGAGGTTTCCCACACCTCAAGTGAACAGTAATTCTCTCCTCAAAGCTCTCTCTACTAGGTCCCAACACCCAACTCAAACACAGAGTTGGTGTTCACCTTACACCTGTGCTCCACGCACTCCACAAGTGCTCCACGCACTCCACAAGTACTCAAAGTACTTCAAGTAGATCTCCCATGAACCTACAACAACCTGCAATTCAACAGACCATACTTATGGAAGGAACTGCCTTGCCTTCCTCTTAGCTCTCCATGTACTCCACGTACATACCAATGAGTACACACTGTACTCCAAGTAGATCCTGTCTGATCTTGCTCCCTGTTGTGTTGCTGTCCTATCTGATCTCCAACCTACAGATCAATAATGGTTCTGCACACCTGTGAACCTTGACCTTGCACACACACACACACCTGCAGATCAACGATCTTACTTACCATGTAGATCTCCTATAAGCCATGCTCACCTGATGACCAAGATCATACATCTATGAAGAATCCAGCTGACTCTCCAATCCAGCACCAACACACCTGGTACTGCTGTGGAACTAGGAGGAACACCCTTGCTCACCTCACACACAAAAGGAGCTAGCTTTGCTCAACTCAAACTAGAACACTTTTACAATACAACCATGAGTCTATTATATAGTACTTATCCAAATAATAATTAGACTCCTAGTACAATAATTAGATCCGCAGCTCTTAGTCTATAATTAGCACTAAGCATGCAAACACTTGGTTCGTCAACCAACTGCCCGTAATAAACTCGCAGTTGAACCACACAGGAGACCGGCACCGGTCCCTGTCTACCTGAGGGATGCCGACACCGGCCAATTTCTGATCGACGCCGGTTGCTCTCCTACCATATCCTGCTGACGTCGGTTGGCCTGACCGACGCCGGTGTCTCTGACACTCAGCAGCTCTTCTGCACCCTCCTTCGTGTCTACATTAGTGAAGCTTTTAGCTCCACAACCTAACATTTATGAGCTAAATATTTCCATATTTTGATAAAGTCATGAGCTAATTCAGTGGGAGATCACTTAGCATGGATGAAGTGGCTAAGACAATTTTTGGGAAGATCATTATGTTGAAACTCTTTAACCAAAGTATTAACCAAATCTTCAAGTTGCCAAATAGAATATTGGAAAAGTTGATTATACCATTATAATACATTACCAGTGAAGGTTTTGACTAAGATTTTAGTTATGGTGAAGATATTAGTTTGGATCCACTCTTTTTAAAGGTTGTCAAAGCCTTTGAGAAATGAGGCAAGGTCTTTAGTCCCATCATATTTGATAGTTGGAGATATGTTGTCAATATCAATGGATATAATGAAATGAGCTAAACGATCATTTTTAATGGTTTTAATCATCTTTTTATTCATTATGGGTTGAAGAATAACATTACTAGAGGCATCTCGAAGAGGTGGAGGAATGTAATTAGGATTAGCTTGAGGATACATAGTTGGAGGTTGATTAGCCACATTGATTAAATGTTGTTTAAGTTGCATCATTTGGTTGGTGTCAGAATTTTGCATTATGTTCATTTTTTGGATAACTTGGGATAAAATTTCAGTTGTATCAGAAGGTGGGTTGGTATTGGTAGGTGAATTCCCCAAATTGGTGTTAGGGGGAGGATTACTAAAATAAGGATTCCTAAAGGGATTATTAAATAAATTTGTATCAATTACTCCCACATTAGTTTAAATATTTTTAAGATGAGAAGTTTATTGGTAAGTAAGGAAAGGATTAGATCCATCAACTTCATCTTGAGGTATTATTTACACCAAAATACAATTCATGGATGAAGGAGGAGAAGAGGTGCCCCAAGAGTGATGGTGCTCTTGGGAGGAAAAGAGAGGGAAAAATGAACATCCCATATAATATTTAAATGGATTCAACATATCCAATAATATTTTGATAGGAGACTTCATTATGACTGAAGAGAGATGAACAAAATGCAAAAAAGAAGAAATAAGAAACTATATTGATAAATATGGAAGGCAGAAAGTGATACAGGGTTGATTGGGTCGACCAAGAATATAAAATAGGGTATACAAATAGTATAGGGTCAACTGGGTCAATCCATCACAGTGAATAGAGTCTATAAAAAGGTGTAGGGTTGATTGGGTTGACCCTATATATTAGACAAGGAAAGTTTAAGAAGCCTATAATAGGTTGTGAAATAAAATAAGATAAATTTTGCAAGTAATTTAAAAATAAATAGTTAAAAGGAAACAAATAATCAATTAGATTAATCTTGGCTAATCCAATTGAGGCACATAGCAAAAAACCTTCCACCAACACTGGCTAATACAAGTTTTTTAATACAAAATATAATTGAACAAAGAGCAAGCAATCAACTTGGAAATAAAATAATAAACTAATCAGTAAACCTAAGTGTTAATTAGAATATTAAGATATGATCTTAAATGTGATGGGAAGTTGGTTATAAGCAAAGAACTAGAAATCAATCTAAGGATGGTTTCAAGTAGTTTGGGTTGAAAGGAATCTATAGTTGTAATGATACAATCTTGGTATTGGGGCCTACCTCCTCACTTCACACAATACAACGATAAGGGTATTAGGTGCTTAGCCCAAATATACTATTAACCACACTTTATACTTGAATAGAACATCAAGTCAGCTTCCCCCTTTGGTGATGAAATCCAAGTAGGTTGGCCTTGGGTAGACAAATGTTAAAATGCTTGTTTTAGATTTTATGATTTAGTTGTGTGTGCATAAAATAGAAACTAGTGAAACTAAATGATTAATTAAAAACCACCTAATTAAGATATGTGATCTATTCTAAGCATGCAAGTAATAAGAAAAGAAAGTGTGAACTATTTACTAGCATATAAGGTTAATTCCAACTTTTAAACAAGGTAAAATGTTAATATAGTCAACATTGTATGCATAAAATATAGAGTAGGGTTGACAAGGTCAAGCCTATACTGTAGAAGCAAGGTCAAAAAATGAATAGGGTTGGTAGAGTCAACCTAGATATCTAGACAACATATAGAACATAGAACTAGATCAATAGGATCAATATAATTGACTGTGTAGGGGTAGTTTTAAATATTGCAAACTATAAAAGGAAAGACTATAAATAAAGAGATAGAGATATTTAAATTAACCTTAGTGGATCAGAGATGCAAAGAATGAATATTTTTGTTCAAGAACCTTGATATATGTTTGGAAATTCTACTAACTAGGTCAACTGGGTTGATCAAGCTTTACAAAAACTTATTTTTGAGTGTTTGAAAATGTACAAGGTTGAATGGGTCAACCTATTAGTCTGGATTGAATGTCTGAAAAGCTAAAAACCTATACTAGGTCAATTATTAGTCTATACCTGAAATCTTGCACATAGAAGTTAGATATTGGGTAGACAAATTCAATATAATATGTCAAAAATATGATTAAAATAATGAAAAAAATAAGGTGAACAAATATTGTAAGGGTTAGTTCATGTTGGGTTCACCATAATGTATACAATCATAAATACATGATGTTTATAAATCTATCTTGGCTCAGAGAAGATAGAGCATACCTACATTTCTAATTGGGATTACTTTTGTTAAGTAGGAGCATGACCAATATGGGGATATGCTAGACCCAATTACAGGATCACTTGTCATAATATACCATGCTAAGAAGGTTTCTAAAGCCTATATTCTAACACAATCATGCAACAACCCTAAAAGAGTCCTAGGTTTAATGTTCATTCTATTCTAATAAACAAGAAAGTAAATCTAATAAAGTGCACAACAAAGGGGTTATTAAATCAATTAGAACATGTATAGGAAAATCTTAATTAAGCTAAGTATGATTAAAAACCTAATACATGGAATATGAAGAGTAATATTATTTGAGCCAATACTTATGCTAATTTTATCTCCTAAATAGAGGAGAACAAGTTAAAATATACTTACTTAAATGTGAACCCATCAAGACTCAAACTCTCCCTTGGATAAAGAGGCTTCGAAAGAGGTTGTTGTGGTTTGTAAGGATCACTAAAAAATGCCAAAGCATCCAAGACTTATCCATAAGACTAGATTCTCCAAGTAGAAACCCTAAGCTAAGACTCCTCAAGTAGAATGGTGGAAGAGTATATTGTAAATAAGTGCAACAAAATAATAACTCTTTATTGCATATTGAAATAATGATGAAATGATCTTGTATTTATATGTGGTTCTCACCCTAAATACTTCTAGATATGTTGGTTGTATAGGGTCAACCCATTCGACCCTATATGTTTTTTGGAGATAAATCACTAGGTCCCAAGCTAAGACAATCAAAGAGATGATGAAACACTAAGTGAAAAATACCTGAAATACTATAGGTTTGACCTAATAAACCTTATATAGTAATCAGAGGCTAAAAATGGTATAAGCTCAACCTAATTGACCTAGTACAGTCAATTAGCTAAAGGGGATCAAGGAGAGGAAAAAAAGGGATGGAAAGAGGAAAAAGACTAGAGGAGTGTGCAAGGGAGGAGTAATAGCTTAGGTAATGGTTTTAAGATCTAGTTAGATTGGTAATATTGTGGTAATAAGGGACAATAATATTGTGAAGCACCAAAAGTCTGCCCACCCCTTTCTTGGTGCACCCCATAGGGCATGCACTCTCAGAGATTGAGTCTCGATGGTTTCTTGGAAGATGTTAAACATCAATATTTGATAAAATTTGAAAATATTATGTGTACACATCTTAAAAAAATTCAAGGAACATTATTTTTATTGAAAATAAATTCTTTTTTAAGTGAAACATTGGGAGGAAAACTTGAGATGCTAATTTTATATATGCACTTGATTTCTATTATGTGTTTATGCAACATCCATTTCTCCAATTGATTCCTAGATTGAGTTTAATTTTTTCCTTTGTGTTCTTGACATATTTATTTTGATAATTTAGTTTTAATTTCATTATTATAATATCTGTAATGCATTAAATAGTGTAAATCTAACTTGATTAGATGAATTTAGCAACTATATATACTTGGACCATAAATTTTTAGTGCCACTTGTGTGGATTACCAATAGAAGAAAATTCAAATGGATGAAAATAATCTTTGATACATCAAAATGTGCATATGAGATTAAATGGTTCTAGACATAATGAAAACTAAAAAATGGGCATTTAAATTTCCTTTCCAATTACAATATATTAAAAATGAATAAACATATAACATTAGAGAGGTGAAAGTCAAATTGAATACAATTGAGAGTAATTTTAGGTTAGTGGGAATTGATAAAATACAATGCTCTTTTAATATTATATAAGTAGGATATAATTATTTACTAAACTTTCTTTTAGAGTATAAAAAATGTGCATAAAAATATTACATTATACCAATCTCAGTATGCATGAAATACTTTGCTATCTTGTTTAATGCATGGTATTTTGAGACACTAATGAAATTTGTAATCATGAGGAATAAATATGTATAATCTATTGGTTTACATAACTAATTCCCAATAGTCATGGCAATTTGTAGGTTTTAGATCATTTGAAACATTTCCATATAGATTTTTTAACTCCTATAAATGTTATCAAGTAATACAAAAGGCAAAAAAACCTAAAAAATGACTATATGTTTATCTTGTTGTTTATGAGGGAAGAGGAGGATCAATGAGGATGAGGAGGGAGTGATTATGGATTATGAGGGATGAGGAGGGAGTGATTAGGTATGATGATGTCATGATTAGGGATGATGAGGGATGCTTAGGGTAAATAAAGGAGTGATTATGGATGATGAGGGATGAGGATCAACTTATTAAGTATTATTATAGATGAGAAGGGAGTGATTAGAGATGATGAGGGATGATGAGGAATAGTGAGGATCATCAAGAGTCTAATTAGGGATGATGAGGGAGTGATTAGAGATGATCAAGGATAGTGAGGTTCAATGAGGGAGTGATTATGGATAATGAGGAATGAGGAGAGAGTGATTAAGGGTGATGAGGGATAATGAGGAAGTGATTAGGGATGAGTGAAGGACAATGAGCAAGTGAAATTAACATAAATTAGTTGTTTTATATGTGTAGGTTATCAATATGACCTATAATACCCAAATCATATCACTTTTGATTAAATGCAAAGTGAATAGATTGTAAACTTCAATTTTGACAAACTTAAGACTCCTAAAAATGCTAATAAGTAATCTGGAAGGCACAAAAAACTTTAAAATGACTATATATTTACCTTATTATCTATGAGGGATGGTGAGGGTCAATGAGGGAGTGATTAAGGATGATTAGGGATCGTGATGTCCAATGAATGACTGATTAGGGATGATGAGGCATGAGGAGGGAGTTACTAAGGATTATTAAGGATAAGGAGGTAGTGATTAGGTATGATGAAGTAGTTATTATGGATGATGAGGAATGGTGAAGTTCAATGAGGGAGTGATTATGGATGATGAGGGATTGATTAGAAATAACTATGGATTGTAAGGGTTAATGAGGGAGTGATTAGGGATGATGAAGGGAAAAAAGGGAGTGATTATGGATGATAAGGGATGAGGAAAAAGTGATTATGGATGAGGGAGGGATGATGATCAAGTTAAATTAACACAAAGTTGTTGCTTGATATGTGCAAGTCATCAATGTGGACTATTTTTTCCAAATCACACCACTTTGATTTGAATTCAAAGTGATTGGTTTGTAAACTTCAATTTTGATAAACCTAAGACTTCTAAAAATGTTAGAAAATAATTTGGAAGGCACAAAAACCTAAAAAATGACTATATGTTTACCAAAAATGGACATTAATTGTAAAATTTATGTCCTAAAATAATTAGGTTTGATAATGAGAGCTTGAAAATGCCTAACTACTGACCAGATTAGATTTTTAAAAACTATCTCCCACATCTAAGGTGAACAACCATGAGACCAATTATATCAAATGCAGAGTAACCCTAATTTCTTATATTTATTAAAATATATTTTTTCTTTTATATTCCTTATACTTAAAATTTATTTTATTAAACCATTTGTCCCTTATAATTAAACCATCAACCCCTTCCAATAGGTATTTTATGCTTCTTTTTGTAATGTCACAGGAACACATACATGTTATAGCACGTAAACATTCCTTTCACATTGCATAAATAAATAGAAAATAACATTTCCAATACATATTTTATGTTTTATTGTAATGTTTAAATAACATGTATTCACTATAACATATATATGTTATAGTGCATACGTGTTCCTTTCACACTGCACAAAGAAATAGTAAACAACCCTTCTAATATTATTTTATATTTTTTAGTGAAATTTGGATATAATGTTACATGCTATAATGTGTATGCATTATAACACATACATGTTATAGTGAATACATGTTATGTTTATTTTGAATTCAAAAAACTAAGCCTTTTGGCTCATAAATGGCTTGGATTCCTGAGCTAAATGCTTAGACCTGACAACACATGGTCAAATCTAAGAGTTTTGATTAAAAAAACAACAAAATTCGACTTTCATCACCAAATACACTATAAATTTTAATGAAAAAATCATAAAATTATTACCACAATGATGAACATGCTCTCCTCTTTCCAAATATATGATTTTTATAATTTTTAGATTATTTTAAGGTTTCAATATATGTTGATTTCTAACTATAAATTTTTTAGGCCACTACATGCCTAAAATATACATGCCTATTTATGCTTATGTATATTTTTTTTCATTGATCCAAATGAAAAAAAAATTATCGTTATAAACTGGGCCTAATTCTACATGCATTCAAAAAAAACTAGTTTTTATTTTTTTAAGTAGTGAGGGGGGGCACAGTCATCTTTCCATTTTATTCATTGAAATTTTATAAAAAATATAGGTTACAAACTATATGATCTTAACTAAAGTTTCACCAAAGGATTTTAAACAATATTAAATGATCCTCAAAAAATAAGGGATCACATAGCCCATTATATACTTTATTTTCCTTAAAAAAAGGAGTTCCTATTGAATTTTTAGATGTTTGACATAGTTATACTTAATCATTTTTCTATAAAAAAATAGTTTTTTGGAAACTAGACTCAAAATTTTATAATTCATGTTTTTACACCATCCTCTAATTTTGAGTGTAGCTATCTCAAATTATCTACAAAAGTTCAAATTTCTCAATTTTTCAAGAAAATATGTCCATGTGTAGGCCCCTTTTTATCCCCTAACTTTGTGCACTTACACTTCCTCAGGATTTAAATGCACAAATTATATATTAGATAATTTGCTTTATAGAAATGAAGCATGTAAATGATTCTAATCTAGACCACAACAATATATAAATGCATATATATCTAAAGAAATAATGAGTCACGTTAGTCTAGGTACTCATAATACATGCCAACGATGGAAAACGGTAATAGAATAGGTGGAATGGTGCCATATGTGAAAGGGTGTTATGGAAGATTAAAGGTAAAATCTTCACCTTGATATCTATTAGGCCAAACCACATTCAAAATTCTGATAGTCCCTCTAATCACAAACAAATTTAAATTGTCTGCTAACTCTTATTAAAACACCTCTTCTCTAATCTCACATAGAAAGAACAAGACTACTCAAAATAATAATATAATTAAAAATGTTTTAGATATAATAATAAAACATCAACTGGGAAATGATGTAAATGTTGCACTACCCTTTTGTATTTTAATTGTCTATCATAGAGAGATCAAACACTGCTTTGATACCACTGATAGATTTTGAAAGTGCTTATACAATGATTTAAACTATGAAAATAAATAATAAGGTTGAATACACACAGGTAAATCTTAAACACACACTATATTATATGCTATTCAAAATCAACTGAGATAATACACATATATAGTAATTTTTTTCCTATATTCATGGAGCTCATATCTCCATCAATATTTCCTCATATCCCTATAAGTACTCACAAACCTATTTACATAGTATTTTTGTAACTCTCAACAATAACACTAAGAGTATATATTCAACTCACCAAATATTCTTAACTACCTAATAACTCAATATATTAATATGAATAATTACCTCACATAATATTCACATTACAATGTCCACCCAAATTCCATAGGAGGATAACTTTTTATAGCAGAAAATAACTACGAAGAATGAACCTAAATAGGTGGAGTAACTGGTTGTAGTGGTGGTGTGGTTGGATAAATAAATGCATCCTTTTGAATAGGATACTCATATGTAATACATGAAACTATAACCACCATGTTGTAATGTATATCTTGACACATATATGTATTTATGATGGTATTTCATGGATCTTGTGTATCGAAGGGCATCACAAAAACATGTCAAATATCCTTGTATTGGTAAGACTATTAATAAATTAGAAACTACTGTATGACCCACCTTGAATGGAATCCCAATTCACCCAAGATGATTTTGTTTTTACTCATTGAATCTTTGACTATCCTTCTTATATTCATCAAATCCTCATGTGTGTATCCTAGAGTATGAATAAGTGTCATTTTAAAAATGTTTTCACTTAAACTATTATCTACCATGACATTATGTATAGGCTACAAGTCGATGTAGGATTGTATAAATAATGAATTGAATTAGAGTCATCTTCCAAAATATAAATGGTATAAAATGTAATTATGGATCATTGTACTCATACGTCTATAAGTGTGCTAATAATATTTACCAATGGGGTATAATATGTCAAGGGAGGATGATGTGCATTGTATGTCACATACACCATAGAAGCATTTGTAGTTTTTTTTAGCACATGATATGGAAGGGCGTTGGAAAATATTTTCAACTTTGCATTCCCATTTGGTTTTGAAATAGTTTTAGGTGTGTTAATCTTGATAATGTTGTCATCAATGATATCTTGTATATTATGCCTTAGCTTGAAGTGTTTATTCATAGAATGTCTAACAGATCGATGATATTCATAGCTTGAAGTATTTATTCATAGAATGTCTAACAGATCGATGATATTCATAATATGTATTACTATCATATTTTTTAGGTGTAGGCTTACTCATATCAATATATTGTGGGAAAGGGAGAGATATAAGGTTCACTCTAGTAACTTTTGTAATAATATATATCAAAGTTGGGTTAATCATAAAAAATATTTCCTTTGTAGAGCAAATGCGACAAATCAATTAGTAGGTTATAACACTGCATTAACTATTGTTTTTTCCTCATTATTAGTATCACTCAACTTGACCTTAGAAATTTCTTTGATTTAAAAAAATTATGTTGAAGTAATTATAGTTTTAGACACATGGTTGAGCTTATACAAAGCTTTAAACTTAACTTCTATATCTCTAACTATATGACATAACTCATCAAATGATTTGAGTTTATTGAACACAATGGGCTTGTGAGATGAGAAAATATATTTCACTTGAATATATCTTATATATTATTTTTCTCCATAGGATTTGTCATCTTAGAAATCATGGTCTTACACAAAAGCACATAGTCATTTATTGGTTTATTAGATCCTTACTTGAGTTTTGAAATTTAAGAATAAGATAATTTCTCACTAATATTTATCAAAAAATGAACTAGATACTTATATTCCAAAGGATTAAATGTGTGGACTGATTGGAAAGGAAGTTCATATAACTATCTCGAATGATAGTCCTTAAGACTTCATGGAAATAACTTAGTTAACAATTTATTATTCGAGGATTATTCTAAACATGTTATGTGGAAGGTTCTTATATTTTTCCCTGTATCACCTTTACCAACATATAATGTAAGCTTGGGAGCTATAAAACCTATAGCTAAGGGGTAAGTTGAAGCAATTCATGAAAATATATTAAATGTTTTGATCTAGAAACACCATTCTCTAACTGTAACACCTTAGCCTATAGAGATATAATAATATGTTTGAGGGATCATGTAGTACATGAGGATGATGATGTAACATGTGTATTCACCATAGGATGTACATACATTGGCTATTTAATAATATGTAGATTAATCTAATGGAAACCTTGTGTTTCACCCATACCTTGGGTGGGCATCACACATGTAGTTAATGGTGTAGATATACAAATAGCATTAGTAGTAGTCTAAACATCTATGGTGGAATAACTATCTCTATAAGTTTGGTTTATATCATTGAAAGGATCATAATATTCCTTAGATGTGATAACCTTATCTAAAATTTTATTTTCATATCTTTTTACTTATAACAATGCATCATGTATTTGTGGGTGTCCCTTTCATTTATGACATCAAATCGATTAGGAAAGTCCACATATTCATTTTTTTATTAACATATATAATATTTGTTCTTGTTCATGATAATATTCATATTAAATATTCATACAAATTCCATAAAAAATGGTATAATCGATCTCTTCTATTAGTGACATCATGGATAGTAGATTCCAACATAAGCCTTGGGTGAATAATAGGGCATGATGGTAGCTAGCATAACCTTAAGGTATAAAAGGAGGAACAAATGTATCCATGCATTTCCTTTAGAACCTAGTGGTAACAATAAAAAATCAAATTGAATATTGCAACACCATGAATTTAAAAAATATGAAAATCATTCATTATTAATTTCAACCTTATTAGTGCACAAATATTTGATCCATCAAATTACATAGTTATTAAAAAGTTTGCATAGTAAAGGAAAAAAAACATGTAATGGTTAAAATCATAGCTTGTGTTGGGCCCTTTTTTGAGCTCAGTAGTGGATCCACACTAACTCAATGAACACCTAGGTACGAGGCAATCATGGTGGATGATTATTGTTTTGGATTCTATTGGTGCTAGTTGGCTAGTGGCTAATAACTCCAATCAACATCAGGAAGCAAGTGCATGGGATAGCAACTGGCCATTAAAGATAAGCAGATCCTTTTGAATCAATAATCATTGGTAAGTGGGTACATAAGGCAATGACTACATATTAAAGACAAAGTGTAGTGGATATGGTGGGATGTGTACCTCTAATGCCAGCTTAATGGTCGGTGTGTTCCATTCCCCATGATCTTAGGATGCTCAGAAGCCCTATAAAATGAAGCCAAGCTCAGTTGGAGAAAAGAGATAAAATGGAGTAGAAAATCCCTGGTGAACTACTGCTAGATAGTTGCCATTAGGATTAGAACTTAGTTAAGGATGCTCTTTGATACTCCCATTTGTAACACCCAAGCTCACCTATGAGCCTTTAGGCTTGTAAAATCTTAATTCGAGCTTATGCTTAGTTCTATTGATGTTATTTGTATTATTATTTAATGTATTTATTGAAAAAATGATTTGCGTGAATGTTTGATGGACTAAATGATTTAAGTCTTTATAATGTATATTGATCTCTCATGAGCTTCTAACTTGACTCATTCATGGTGGGCCTGTAGATAACAATGAACCCTACGGCTATAATAGGAAATGTGTTAAGTATGGTTAAGACCCTATGCCCTGAATGATACCCACACCTAAGCACAAGTCTATGCCTAAGCCCCTCAACTAGATACCTCATTTTCCCTCATGTGCCAAAATTCTATTAAGCCCATGAATGCACAACCATCATTACACTAACCTAATCCCTTAAAGAATAGAGTTTCACTATGACACAACTATCCCAATATAGATGCGGTCCCTTCTCTAATGCACTTCAGGTGATAACTTAAAGCTTGTGCCTTAGGTATATTGATGTCAGTGCAGTTGAGTGTTAAATGTTGAGCACCTTAAGATAATTCAAGGCATGTTCCCCTCTAGAAAAAGCCTAAATCTAGCCTAGATGGCTAGGGAAATGCATGATTAGGCCCATGATCAAAATGCTTACATTTCTACAACATTCTGGTTATGTTGCTAGGATTGTTGAATTTTTTTGCCATAGTGGTGTACCAAGACAATGCTCTGACTTTCCCTTGAGAACATCCACCACTAGATAGAATGATTAGAAGATAGATTTTTTCTGAGGCATCCAACTTGTAGAGGATAGAACACAAGGAAGTGGGTTTAAAACCACTTGTATGATGCCCTGTATGAAGTTTTCTTTTGTGAACTACTAGAGCAAGTGTATTGTTGGTTAGTTGCTTATACAACACATAAAAATTATAGATATGGATAATGCCTCAAGTGGATGAAAGACTACCTATAAATTCTTGAGAACATAGATACCACTTGGACTAAGGCTACATACAAATGGTGGTAAGGGGCATTAAATAGCTACATGTTTGAGTTCATGGTATCGATGTACTCCTACCCCAAATAAGTAGAGCACCAATTCTTGCATGAGCCCAAAGGTGAATTTGTGAAATAACTTAGCACTAAACTCAAGATGTTGATGGTGGATTATGGCTTTGAAATAGTGAGGATGGAAGGCTAAAGTCCTCTCATGTATGAGCAGTCCAACAGGCAAGAAGTAAATGTGTAGGTGAGGCACAATGGAAGGGAACCAATAGATTGACAACTGAGAGCTTAGGAGCTAGGCTTATAACAAGAGGAGGCATGGATTGATAGAATATATAGAGCCTAGAAGTGTTGAAAGGACCTATAGCAAGCAAGAAGGGCATGGGGAAGGATTTCTTGAATGGTGGCTCCACCTAGAGTAAGAATCCTTTGAATCCTTGGAAAAAGCTTCATAGTTGATGAGTGAATGCTTGGGTTCCTTTTATAACTTGACCATTGGAGATGCATTGGATTCACCTACCCCCTTTGAACTTGTGGTGTCACCTTATGCATTAGATCCCCCACAAGAAGATAGAAGATTCATAACTAACCTCATTGTTGACTTAAACTTTTATTATTTTGAAAATTCAGACAAGAACTTTATGATTGAACAAGTTATCCAATATGAGTAGGTAAGTGAAGATACCTATAAACATCAAGGTGTTAGCCCAACTAGATAAAACATGAGTTGAAACACCCCAATTTAGCTAATGTCAGCTATGTATCCTAGGCAACAGCCCATAGGAAATGGACCTGTGCCACTAGTCAATATTACAGTGCCATCATCTGATGAGATACCAGTAGTAACCACTAAACTAACACCTAGCCTAGTGGCTAAAGGCCTTAGAGGACCAATGTCATTACAAGTACCAAGACGATAAATACCCCAAGAAATAACTATTCCCTATCCCTAGATTTATTATGAGATGGTTATGTGCTTACTAGAGTAATAAGGCATTGAAAATGCCATAGAATATGTGCTCAAGTGTGAATTATAATGACACACTCAAGGAATAACCCAATTGAGCCTCTCTCCATGATAAGGTAACCCAATTCATACAACTACAATATAATTCACACTTGAGCACATATTCTATGGCATTTTCAATGCCTTATTACTCTAGTAAGCACATAATTCACACATGGTAGGCAACTACAATAGTCAAAGGGTAAGAAAAATAGGGAAATGATAATTATGGCCAATATAATGTTGGCTATGGGAACCAAAGAGGCATTATGGGGTGAGGTTGAGGATGTGATGGAAGAATATTCCCATTGTGATCATGCTACAAGTGTTGGTCAATCGATCACTATCAGCATAACTAGTTGATGCATCCAATGTGCAGGTTTTATCAAGGATTACATGTAGTTGAGAAGTGCCCCAACATGCATAAAAATATGACCCAAGGAAAAATGGGCACCAATAGGTGTTTAAGAATGATTAGGAATGAGCCTAAAGATATGGAATGGGCTCCAAAGGCATATCTAGTATGCAAAAATTCAATCAAAGTACAGGCAACCACAAAGAATGGGCTCACCACTTAGCCACAAACTATGCTAACACAAGAGATACACCTAAAATATAGAAAACCAATCCACATATATTTCATAACATGGCTTGAACAAAAAAAATTGCCCTACCCTAACCTTGAATGTCAAAAAGACATCTTTCAACAATCCATGAACGTGATACAAAATTTATAAGGAAAACACCAGTTGGCCATAGATCTAGAAGTACAAGCTTCTACCTAGCACAAAAATTAAGATAGCTAGGAGGCTAAAATACAAGATCTAATAGAGATCCTATGCCTCCTATAAATGGATGGGATGCTTCCCCTACTAAAAAATTTACTCTTAGAATATGTAGGGAGAAATCCAAGTGAAGTTGATGAGCCCCATGCAATTAAAGTTGTTGCACCGCATATGGAGTAGGTAAACGAATTAAGGCATACTTATAATTTAGAGTATGACTAAGAGATGCTAGTAAATTCCACTATTTATGGATGGTCCATCTATAAGGTATTGATTGACACTAGTGCAAAGGTTAATATCCTAACCAAGAATGCATGGGAGAAGATGGGCAACCCAGCCTTGAGACCTTCTCCCATGTACTTTTCATGGCCAACAAGAGCCAAGTGCATCTAATCAAAATTATATAGGGCATCATTGTATATATTATGGGCATTGAATTCCATGTTGACTTTGAGGTTATCGAGTTATTTGAATAAGACAACTACCTAATGCTTCTAGGAAGGCCTTGGTACTATGCCAATAATGCAAATATGTGCCTCAAGAAGTGATACATGACCTTTGAAAATGGAAAGGAAATGGTAGTGATCCCCCTTTGAAGTGACAAAGGACACCCTATGTGGAGAGTGTTGATCCAGAGGATGAGATCAACCATATATAACATCATGGTACAAGGTGTCAAGAATCTCCATCTTTATGATCAAGGAGTGCTTTCTTAGAAGGATGGGCAATCAATCCCAAACACCACCAACATTATATGCAACTAATGGGTTAAATAGGTGTATGAGGATATTGGTTGTAGATGTAAATTTATGTGCACAAAGGCACCAAATCTTATGAAAATAGGCTGGGTCCATATTGGTCACACCCTAAAACAATTGGCCTCATACCATGAGGAGAAAGGAAAGAGGGTACTCTGCCTGAGCAAAGGCAAGTTTCTAGTGTTCCCAACATTTTAAGGGAGAAAATTAGTGGAAATATATGTCAATTATATTGAAGCATGCATCCCTAAAGAGAAATAGAATCAATGCACTAGTGTATACCTTGAAAAACACTACCATGCATTAGCAGGTAGCACAAAGGTCTAACTTACGAACCTAGCCAGATGTAAAAACATCCATTTGCACTAGATTCAAGAGGAGTAATAATGTCTTGGATATAATATCATACTCTAGTGACTTTGACCCCATAGCGCATGTGCACCTATATGAAGAGACATGGACTAACTGTAATGCGATTTCCCTAAAGAAGTTATGGGTGCATGCCTTTAATAGGACTCTAAAGATATGGGTGTAAGCATGGTATGTGGTCAATGAGATATACCACAAGATAACTAATTGGGAGGAACTTAAGGAGAAGTTTGTACACACCTTCTCCTTTTCCTCACATAACTTGGATTTGATCAAACCATTACAAATAATTAAGAGGGTAGTGTTTAAGGACACCACAATCCTTGAAGAATGCTTTAAAGACAAGTTCAAGGGAAAAGGGCTAGAACTCCTAAATTTTTTTAGGAATAGAAGCTCAATAATGACATAAGTAAATAAGATAATGAAACTTGGAAGGAGAGCTACTAGAAAATGTTGATCACTAGAAGAAAGTTCATGCACCAAGTAGATGATAGCACTCTCATTAAATAAAACCCCACTCATCTTCATGTCAAAACAATAGAGGAAACTTGGAAATTTGAGGAATCACACCAAGAGAAGAATGAGCCATAATAAATACCACTAAAGACCATCAAAGTGGACATTAGTGTAGAAGGAGATCCAAAGATGACTACTCTAGTTGTTTATTGGTCTGATGTAGAGTTGGCATACATCATAGACCTCCTAAGTGAGTTCTAAGACTTGTTCCCCAAGATGTATTAGGATATGAAGGGAACACACCCATTCCTTGGGAATATTATCATAAAGCTAATTGATGGTGAAAAACCAATCAAAAAGTGCCCCTAGAGGATGAATCCCAGCTTCTGTGCCAAGGTTAAAATAGAGATCGATGTAATTTTGGTTATAGGGGTCATTTACCCTATGTATGAGTTTGGGTGGGTGATCCCAATGGTAATAAGCATCAATAAGGATGGCTGAATTCACATTTTCATTAATTACATAATGTTGAACACTATATACATGAATGACCCCTTCCCAACTCCATTCACTGATAAAGTCTTTGAAGGCATCGTAGGCTGTGAGATCTACATCTTCACTGATGGGTTCTCCAGATACTATCAAGTCCAAATTGAGGAGGAAGAAAAGCCAAAAAAAACCTATATAATTGAATGGGGTTATTTTGAATATAATGTGATGCCCTTTGGACTCAATAATGCACCATCCAGGTTTTCTAGAGTGGTCATCACAATGTTTAAATATTTCATCCACAAGTTCCTCCAAGTCTATTTAGATGATTGGATAGTGTATGTCCTCGTCAAACACCATTGTGATAACTTGTACTTAATGTTTGAGAGGTGTAGATATCTTCAGATATCCTTAAACCTAAAAAAGTGCATCTTCATAACATCATTTGGAATATTTCTTAGGCACATCATCTGTAAGGACGGTTTGCTTGTTGATCCAATAAAGATCGCCATCATCATTTAGCTCCAGACTCCTTCCACACAAAATTACATTCTTGCCTTTCTTGGCCACTATGGTTATTACAAAAAAATTATAAGGATTTATACAAATATTACAGTGCTGATATAAGAGATTTTGCAAAGGTATGGACCATTCTACTAGGGCAAAGTATAAGAGGATGCCTTTGAGAACCTGAAGCTTAGATTAACTAGCATGTCTATACTACATTTCCCAAATTGGACAACACCTTTTCATGTCCATATTGATGCTTCTGGCTCTATGATTGGCACAATTATGGTCCAACCTAGTGAAGGTAAGATGGATCATCCCATCTCCTTCACTAGCAAAAAGTTGACCTTAGTAGAGCAAAATTACATGATGATAGAGCATGAGGCATTCACCATGGTTTATGCCTCTAAAAAATTCATACAATATTATTTTTCAACCCCATTCATATTTCTCACTGATCATAAGGTATTCAAGTACCTCATGAACAAGTCTATTTTACATGGGTGCATATGAAGATGGATAGTTTTATTCTAGGAATTATAATTCTTTATTGTTGTTAAGCCTAAAAAGTGGAACTTGGGGCCAAACCATTTGTCCTATATCAATTCAAGAGATACAATAGTGCCTATTAAGGATGACATACTAGATGCATAACTATACAAATTCTATTACATCCTCAAGTATTTTTTAGAGATTGTTTCCTTTATAATGTCTAGATTTTACCCTAGACTATGATAAATAAGGAGAAGAAACAAATAGTAGTTCATGCCACCCCCTTTTAGCTCATTAGTGAAGAAATATATAAACTAAGTAGAGATGAGGTGTTGCACCGATGTGTCATGGATCATGAAAGTTACTCCATCCTTCATGAGGCACATGAGGGGATAGTAGGAGGCCATTACACAGGATATACAATGGCACAAAAAGTGTTATAGTCAAGCTTGTGGTGGCCAAGCCTGTTCTAAGATGTAAATAAATGCACCAAGGCATGTGATATATGCCAATGCATAAAGAATAATAACCATTAAGATGAGATGCCCCTCATCCCCATTATTTCATAGGTGTCATTCGATAAATGGGCCATTGATTTTATTGGACTAATAACTCCTACAGAATGATGCATAGGTGCAAGGTATATTCTAGTAGCTATAGATTATTTCACCAACTAGGATTAGGCTATGACAATAAAAGACTAGATATCCACCACAACTATGTGCTTCATCTAGGAAACATAATGAGCTGATATGGGTGCCCACTCAATCTGACTAGTGATAGGGGTACTCACTTTATCAATAAAATGGTGCACATCCTATTGACTGAGTATATGGTGGTGTACCATAAAATGACCCCTTATCATTTGCAATCAAATAACATAAATGAGGCATTCAATAAGATCATTGAAACACACCTCACAAAGATATGCAATGTTGGTTGTAAGGGTTGGGATGATTAAGTTTCGGTAGTGTTGTAGGCATATCACACAACCTACAAGTGCCTAAACAAGGCTACACCATTTCAACTGGTGTTTAGTACTGAGGTGATATTAATGGAGTTCTTGGTACCATCAATTGGTTAGATGAATAAGAGTCACTAAATGCAAGGTTAAAGGACGTGGAGTTCTTAGATGAGATGTGCACCCAAGTAAAGTGAAGCTAGAAAATAGAAAGAATAAAGTGTTAACAAAAAGAGAATTCATTTTATCTATGACTCCCAGTATATCAAGTACCCAAGCAAATTGGAGATAAGGTGGATGGTCCCCAATATCATCCACCACATATTAGAGATAGACGTATGCAAGTTATGCATGTTGAGTACAGAAATGTTACCTAGGCATTTCAATGGAAATAGGTTGAATCCATATTGGCAATAGGATGGCATTTGTACCATGAGAACATTGACTTCTTGATCATTAGTCAGATTGAGTTAAGATGAAAAAATAAATGTTTGGTGCAAGCCCAACATTTTTGTTTTATTTTGTTCTTTAGGTAGTAGTGTAAAGAGTGAAGAAGTGATATTTTAAATCTCAATAAGAGAATCTATTGACACTTCACTCATAATTCCATCCAGGTGAGTCAAGAACTTATGCTTTCTAATTTCCTAAGGCTAGACACCTAAGTTTATATGTGAGTGAGGATTGATAGTGTAAGACAAAGAAAGTGCACCAAATCACCATGAACCAGATCTTAAATGTAGGATGCTTTCTAGCCCCTAGGTAGACATTCATCTAGCCTTTTGTGCATAATTCCAACTAGGTGAGTTAATCCCTTACACTTTTTAAAGCACTTGATTTTAGACATCTAAGTGGTAGGTAAATGAAACTCGCTAGACTCAAGAAGAAGATGCACAAAAATCCATGTGCACAAGATATAGATTATAGGGCCTTTGGAAGCCCAAAGAAAAACTACTCTAGTGTTTCCATGTAAAATTCCAGTCGAGTGAGTCAAATCCATTTACATTTTGAGCACTTGGGGCTAGACACCTAAGTTTTGGGGTGTAAAGAGGTTACCAAACTTAGAATAAATAGGATCTAAGAGAA
This sequence comes from Torreya grandis, assembly GCA_037957365.1. Lineage (NCBI taxonomy): Eukaryota > Viridiplantae > Streptophyta > Pinopsida > Cupressales > Taxaceae > Torreya > Torreya grandis. Next base: position 7,074,102 of record JARHVA010000060.1, on the reverse strand, counting down.
GTTGCACAACCTAATCATGTATAAGAAATAAAGTGAAGATGCATAATATGATCATGCATAAGAAAACTAGAAGAGGAGAATCAAACACTAGGGGGCCAGTGTAATAGATTTGTATGGCATAGGATAGGCCAAGGCAAGATGAATCTCAAGAAACCAATCAAGATAGATAAGTTCACTTAAAATAGAATCACAAAAAGAAGAGATTATGGAATCAAGGAGGCTGAATTATGTGTGTGTGAGCCACTACACCCAAGTTGCTAAGAGAAAAGTGAAAGTCATACCAAGGGAACAAAGTGTATAAGGAGAATCATCAAAGATAGATGACATCCACCTAGATTTGAGTGGGAAGTGACCATTTGAATCACAAGTCACTTCATCAAAATACCATTAGGAGTATTCAATGAGGTAATGGTAGAGGCACCAAAATCTACATTAAATACATTAGTGGTAGAGAATTTTTATAGATTTCATATTTTTTCACATTGTCTAAGAAATCTAGATGCCACCATGCCTTAAAGCACCTATATTAAAGATGTTAAATAGAAGTAGGGTATAAAACATTAATTGACAGACTAGTTTCAGTAACAGACTTTATATGAACTTGAGACATCGATCAAACTAGAGCAAAAATAAGAGAACTAGAGAGTCATAGCACATAAACCCTACCAAAGTGAGACTTCTAGCACCTAAAAGCACCAAAATTGAATAATTATGAAGCAAGATTGATTGTGTTCATTTTGAGACTAGTGTAGAGAGGTGTGGTGAGAGATTGTCATAGGAACCAATCAATAGAAAAGAGAAGTTAATGCTTATTTGACCATTAATAGCCCATGAAGCTTGAATCCAAAGTTATAGTTATAGATCTCATGACTGTGAAGCATAAATAACCATTCAAGGCTTCAAAAAACTAAACCTACCATGCTTCAATACTAATAGATTTATGATTGGTAAGAAGTGTAAGGGATTGGGTCCATAGTAATAAGATCTAAAGAGGGCATGTGTAGTAGAAGTGGCTGCTACAAGAAAAATACTGTTTCCAGTAGGAGTTATCATCATGCAAGTTGACACTGAGGTGATGATGAAGATGTCCTACTAGGTGATACAATTTCCCCTAGAAGTCTTAGTAGGGGAACATTAACATTCTTTTATGCATACCCACTAGTTAAAGGAGTATAACCACCATACCTTGATTCATGTGTAAGACCTAACACTAGATTAGATGGTTGATATAGGGAACAAGATAGAGCAAGGCACAACTTTGTTTAATGTCTCAATCTAAGATAGATTGATGGCCTCTGGTACAACTTAGATTTATGAGTTGTCATGCTTTGGAAAGACATAAGAAATCATGAAATTGATTATTTTGTGAGTCCATGAGAACCAAATATACTTTATAAGGAAGTGCATGAGGATTTTGATATGCCTAATAGGAAGGATAATTAGGCTCCTAGACATCAAAAAAGGACATCCATGAGATGATGAGTAATGATGAAGAGGTGGAGTACATTGTAAATCTCCTAAATTATTACAAGGGGAGTTTTTCCTTCCCTATCAAAGAATGTACAGACCCTGTTACAAGGGTGGTAGGATGCCTCCTGATTTCAAAACTTCACCCTAGCGATCGGTGGACTGATGTCATAAAAGCTTGCCTATGTTTTTCTTATCATATGGAATAGAGTGTAAAATTTAATATTGCCAAATTTATTGCTAAGGAGTTTGTAAATAATGTGTTGGATTGCCACACAACAAAGGGGACCTTCAGGTGGGGGTCCATTCTAATATTGATAGTCATGGAGGAGATCAGGGTACCATATGGGGATAAGGACAATTTTTGTATCATCCCAAAACATAATGGCTCCCTAGTGTATAAATACAAAGATTTCACTTGCCCCCATTCCATTAATGAAAATTATAAAACTCAAGTGATGGGGTGGTGCAAGAAGTATATAGAGGAATTCAAGCTAGAGTGGTGCATCCCTTAAGAGCTCCCCAAGAGCATGTTTGGAATAGTGACATTTGTCGTTATACAACACTTCTATGCAGTACATATGACCCTAGTTGATGGCAACAATTCTAGATAGTTAAAGCTCTAATACACCTTTTCATCCAAATATTTCAAGGACATGCTTATAAAGATCACCAATACACAACAATTAGATATTCTAGTGGGGGAAATAGACATTGGAAAAGAAAAAGTTGAGGTGCCATTTCATGCACCTAAATCCAAAAGTGACCAAAGATGAAGAGGATGATTTGGATCACACCAACATATAACCCCTTCAAGAAGTAACCATATTTGGGCACATCCATAGGCTATAAGGTCACCTCTAATGATGAAGCTTATTTATTTTCTCCTTCAAAGAGATGCATGAAGTTTTTACCAAGGACTTCTCATATCTCAACAAAGAAGAAAAAGAAGACAAAATTCCCTTATACAATACGCACCATCACCCTAACAGAAATAGAGGCATAGGAGGCACAAAATAAACAAGAAGAGGAGGTATGAGGTGGGAATGGCATATACATTATGCCTAAAGAAGACTCCTCATCTAGTGAGAGCACTCCCCCACCACCTCAAAGTGAAGAGGAGAGGGAGGAATAAGTATGTAGGAAGCTTGGCCTTAGCGATGTGGATATCAAGAAGACATGAGAGCTGGAGAAGAGAAGGGAAGAAATGAGGAAGGCCATCATGACCAAGGAAAGGATTGAGAGGGTTGAGTATGTGCAGTTCAAGGCACAAGAATAAAATTATAAGGCATAGGCCAAGAAGATAAAAGTAGAAAAGAAGGTGGCCTAGGAGGACCAGTCTAAAAAAGGGAAATATAAGAAGGTTCCTGGTAGTATGAAACTTATACAAGAAAAATCATTAGAAGAGGCACCTAGCACCCTCACCAGCCTAACAAAGGAAGATGTAAAACAAGTACACCCTAGTATTAAAAGGGTGCCTAAAGATAAATAAAGTAATGTTATCACCTTTAAGGAACAAATAGAGGGTGTAAGGATAGAGTAGGTTGGCACCAAGAAGGAATCAAAGGAGGTTCAAGCTGAGGAGCCATAAAAAAGAGAAATAGACAAAGGGGGTAAGTTAAAAAAAGGAAGCCCTATAGCAACAAGATAGAGAAGCTAGCACTGATCAGGAGGAAGAAGTGGATGAAGGAGAAATTTCTAAAGAAGAAAATCCCCTACATGAATAATAATAAGAAGGCACTAAAGAAGGGAGTAGCTCTAGTAGAGAGGTACATGAGTAGATGGAACTAACCATCAAAAAAGAAGAATGTGAGCCAAGTTATAGAGAAAAGGCATAGAAGGGGTATACCTTAGATGAGGATTTCTACATGTTGGAGTACATGCCCCCTAGAGATGTCATAATGTTGATGCACCACCAAGTGTCCTTTGTACTTTATTACTATATGAATGAGCCTCACTTTGAGGTGATAATGAAAGCAATATAGAGCATCAAAAAACCAAAAGAGGGGCATTACTACCAACTTATCAATCCTTGAGATATGAACGCAGTAAAGTTGGATAACACCCTCCTTAAAAATGGCCTCTGAGGTAGCGTATAAAAACATTATTAATGATGTTCATGCCATAAAATGGAAAAATATATCACTAAAGGCAAAGGAAGAAATTGATGCTATGAAGCTCAAGCTCAAGTAACTAGTTAAGCATATCAAAGAAGTAGAACCATCCCTTTTGGATGTTACTAACACTTATAAACTTTCAAAAGTTGATAAATTGTGCACACTAGTAGAATAGATGTTCCCATGAATGAAGATAGTGATAGAAAAGAAGGAAGACCCTTGTGACACCATCAAGAAAGAGCTCAATAATAAGCTTGATGACATATAGGACCTCTTTGCAAGGCTAGAAGAGAGCACAAAAGGTGTTGATGTTATCTTTTGAAACTTTCCTACCTAGGCATCAGTCCTCAATGTGTACCTCCAAAAGGTAAAAGGGGATAAGGATGCATTGATGAAGTAAGCATTCACTATTAGTAGGGTTGATCACACATAGATCATTGCATAGATCAACAGTTTATGCACCCAACTAAAAACCTAGGAACAAGACCTATAATAACTCTTCCATGTCTTTTAGAAAAAATTGAGTGAGCAAAGAGCCATCCTAGATGGTGGGGTCAAAAAAGCAAAGGAAAGACTAGAAGCCTTCATAAAAGAATTAGACAACATTGACTTGTTCATGCTTGAGGCTACCTCTATGGAGATCAATGGTGCCATTGAAGAAATCAAGCTTGTAGTTTAGCGCTATGAGGACTTTAAGGAATAACTACAGCAAAGCACACTCAATTTGTGCATAACTAAGGCACTAGAAATCTAGTCCAAGGGAAAACTAGAATTTTTGTATTGGGTAATTTTGGGTCCCTTTTTGAGCTAAGTACTAGACCCACACCAACTCAATGAAGACCTAGGCATAAGCAAATCATGGTGGATGATTGTTGTTTTGCCTTTTGATGGTGTCAATTGGCTGGTGGCTGACAACTCCAATCAGCATTAGGAAGTGGGTGCATAGGATAATGACTAGCCATTAAAGACAAGTGGCTCTTTTTGAATCAAGAAACATTGGGAAAAAGGTGCATGAGATAGTGATTGTGCATTAAAGACAAAGCATAGTATAAATTATGGGATGTGTACCTCTAGTGCCAACTCAGTGGTCAACATGCTCCATTCCCCATGATCCTAGGACACTCTAAAGCCCTATAAAAGGAATCCAAGTTTAGTTGGAGAAAAGAGATGAACTAGAGTAGCAAAGCTATGGAAAAGTATTGCTAGATAGTTGCCATTAGTGTTAGAACTTAGTTCAAGATTCTCTTTGATGATCATATTTGTAATGGCCAAGCTCACCTATGATCCTCTGGTCTTGTAAAAGCTTACGTCAAGATTATGCTCAGTTCTATTGATGTTATTTATATTATTTTTAAATGTATTTAATAAAGAATGTTTTGCATGAATGTTTGATGGATTAAATGATTTAAGTCTTTATAATGTATATTGAGACCTTGTGAGCTTCTAACTTGACTCATTCATGGTGGGCCTGTAGCTACCAATGAACCCTATGCCCATAATAGGAAATGCATTAAGTATGGTTAAGACCTTATTCCCTGAATGATACATATGCCTAAGTGCAAGTCTATGCCTAAGCCCCTCAACCAAATACCCCATTTCCCCTTAAGTTCTTGAATGCCATTGAGCCCATGAAACCCAAGGCTTGTGCCCTTGAATTTAAAACCATCATTACACTAACCCAAGCCTTTGAAGAAAAGAGTTGTGACATGGCACAACTAGCCTAACATAGACCCTAGTCCCTTCTCCACTATGCTTCAAGTGATAACATAAGGCTTGCACCTTATGTATATTGATGCCAACATAGTTGAGTGCTAAATGTTGAGTGCCTTAAGATAAGTCAAGGCATGTGCCCCTCTATAACAAGCCTAAATCTGACCTAGATAGCTAGGGAAGCACATGGTTAGGCCCATGATCAAAATGCCTACTTTTTTTACAATAGTTTTAGTTAAAAAATTAAAACTATGTATATCCATTATATCCATGTTTAATTTTTTATTAAAATAAAATCATAAATCAGGTCTAAAAAACATATTTATATACAAAAAATCGAAACCCTAGAAAGATGAATGAAATTCTAAGGAAAACCTATAGATTTTTAATGTTCTGACCAAAATTCAAGTTCACCAATATGTTTTACCTTATTTTGGATTTATATAATCTGATAAGATAGAAATTCATAACTATTCCAAATATTTAAACTATTACAATAATACAAAAATTTCAATGTAAAAGGTAAAAACTAATTTAAACAATTACACTTGATATAAATATAAATGACCTAAGGGATTAATATATTTAGTATTTTTTTATTTTATGTAGGATTGAGATAGTGTGAAAGTATCAAAAATGGATAATAAATGGACCAAGAGTTATCGAATCAGGAATTGGGTAAATAGATGCACTTAAACAAAATTATCAATATCTATATGTTATCCACATATGTTAATGGCTGCCCCATATTTGATTTATCTTTGGTTATGGTTCCTCTCCATTTTATTATAGGCCATTACACCTCATTTTAATCTAGCTTTGTGTGTGACATCAAGATCTAGTTGTGTGCACAATATCTAGAAACATGTCTCCTTATCATTAAAACCCTAGGTCCTCATTCGACACTAGGTTTAGACCTAAAAAATGGTAATAAAGTTTGGTTTTTTTACCTTGATCATTCCCCATTGAATTATTGAGTGTTTCCCACATATACAATAATCTGAAGAGAGAAATCAAACTGTATACATTACTTCTTATTAGATATATGTGTGCAATATTCCTCCTTTAATAAATGCAACCTATGATTTTGTTTTTGACACCTGGGAAATGGCAACATTGGTTTAGACTGAGGTGATTCAAATGTTGGTAAGACCTGCTCCTTGTTACTAATTATTGAATTGAAAAGAATAGGGAATTCCCTTTTAATTTGTATGTTTATAGAGGCATCTTTGATGAGTGTTAGGTACTCCCTTGATAGGGAATAGGCTTAGACCTATTATGTATTTATATGAGACTCTTTAGAAACTTTATCATGCCAATGACATGAGAAACATATGTTTAAGCCATAAATATAATTTAAATTTAAAAATTGACCATTTTTGGTAAGGGGACAAGTTTGTCAGTATTGGAACCCTACACAATTTTGTACGGTCTGATTTTAATAGACTTGTCTAAAAGGTAAGAATATTATTCTGATGATCTAGAGATGGTCTGAGTATGAAAATGAGTAGGTTATGTAAAGACTATAGAATTTATGTAGGTGATTGATAAAAAATTAAGAAGGTTGAACCCATAGAAATCATATGGATGTGAGATAAGAGTGTGTAATACACATGTGTATGCACAGGTCATGTAAGGTGAATGTAAGATAAGGATGGCATCACTAAGTGTCTAATACTATAATTTAGTATCTATATCCCACAATGCATTTTAGTATCCTTTTGAGAAAAATTAGTAGTAGAATTACATATACCTTTCCATTTATCTTTCCCCTTTTACTTCAAATAATATTTTGGCATGCTTGGAGAGGTATATAGGCCTTTATTTATTTCATCTTAAGGTAATGAGCTTAAGAATAAGCCCTATCTACATTCGTAAGCTTAGTCAATAGTACAAGTCTCCTCAAATGGCTATGGATTCCACCCATATATGTTATCACAATAGCACAACCTGCTACATATTTTCCCATTTAGACTACTCTATTGTGAAAATCACTTGTATAATCATGCATAATTTAATCTTACTTTTGTCTAAGATATTTTCAATGCATGGACCTCTCTTCCTTGTAAAAAATAAGATAAAATTATTTTTGTATCATTATTTTGAATTCATTTGATTTAGCAATTGGAGGTAGCTTATGAACAACCAAGTTCTGAACATAGATTTCAAACCAAGTTAAAGTATGATTTCTTAATTTTAACCTTGCAAAAGATAATTTTTAACTTTCATTAATCTAGTGCAATGATGTAGGAGCATCAAGCAAGTCAATGTATTTAAGTGTATTTTGATCATTTTAGTTTGATTTGAGTTTTAGAAGTCCTGTAAAGACCTAAGAAGGGTGATAGATTCATTAGGTGTTCTTGTGTTGGATGTTATTTGGCTTAGGAGAGTTTCCTACCAAAACTTCAATTTGAAATTTTGAATCATGTTCTTAGCTTTTGAAGGTGTTTTATGATGTAGTAGTAAATCCAATGTTTGTATAAGGTCATGTATGAGTATAGGTGGGTATATAAAGGTGTTCCATGTACATTTCATAAGGAAGGTGGCATAAACCAAGAATTTTGAATGTAATGTCCATATTAAGGTAGTTGACATGAGACCTAGTTATTCAAGAAAGTAGTTACCTTGTGGGTAAAAGGAGAATGTAACAAATTTTAGTGGAAGGGAGAAAGTAGTAGGTGTAGGAGATTTAGTTAGAATGTAGGAGGAGGTAGATGTACAAAGGAGAGTGAGAATGGAGTGAAAATAATGAATAATTTTGCATTCTATTCAAGGTGACATAGTAGACAGTATAAAAAGAAGAGTCATTGAAATTAGCATGCTTGTAATATATGTATACTTCTATACCTTATGTTGACATCATTTTTTGATTGTATTTGATATGTTGAAAGTCTTAAATACTTTAGTATGACATTTTTTAACTTAAAATTGCAATAACTATGTCTTTTAGGACTGTAATAGGAATTTTGAGAGACTTTGAAAAGGAAACCTGTCAAGTAAGATAATATACATTTGAAAGTGAAATCATAAGTAGATCTATGTATGAGTGGTGATATTTAGACATAAAAACTATGTGTGTTTTTAATAATGGATAAAGGTTCAAGTTGAGAAGCATGTGAGCACCTTATTTAAGAATCTTGTGAGTCCCTTGTTCATAAGTGGCAGTCAACTAACCCTAAGTATGTGACTTTAATAAAATGTTATGTGAGAGGAAAATTATAATTTAGGGATGAAGACATTGTGAAGGGTCAATATGATGAAATATAACCTTGAAGGAGCATTACAAAGTAACATGTAAGTAAATGTGTACTTAAGACCCTATATTGATGTGTTATAGATAGAATGTGTAGACAAGATACTGTAAAATCCAAGATTTGAATGTGGGTAGAAGTTATCCAAGAGAATTTAAATCTTTGAATAGTTGAAAATAGGTTAGTCAAACCTTATTTTCATATTTTGAAAGTTTGAAAGTAATAATAGAATCATATAATCAAATTAGAAGCCTCTTGGGCTTGTTACAAACTAGTAAACCATAGTTTAGGGTTAAATTCTAAAAAGAGGAATAACAAGCATTTGAACCAATGAAATTAAATGAATCTTGGTAATTAGTTGAGGTTTTAAGTTAATAAGGAGATTTTTAAGGTTCTATAAAGGTTAGGCATCAGTAGGTATGACTATGGGTGACTGTGTGCTAAAGAGGGGCGAAGAGACCTAATTAGGTCTAAGCAAGATCTAGAAAAGGCATCTAAGAGGTGAGATGGATAATAAAACTTGTTGTGGAGATATAAGAGGATATAGGATGTTAATATTTGACTTTAGTTTCTTAATATTAAATAGTACTTGTTTGTATAAGAGGAAAAATCCTAAAAAAGGCTATTAGGAAATAAAGATGATTAAGGGTTTAAAGAGTGACACTTGAAGTTGTAATAGAGTTTGAGGTCATTAAAAATAGTTTTAATAAGTATTCAAGATAAATATCATAATCATAAGGTCTAGATGAAGAATTAAGATGACAAACTTGAGGACCTATTTGTCTAGTGAGGACTAGTGTGTGATAGAAGGAAATGGAGTTGAACTAATGAATAGATGAAGATGTATAGAAAAAGTGTGAGGTGTGCAAAGGTTATTAAGGCACACAGAGATAATCCAATAAGTCTAGTTAGTAGGATCAAATAATTAAATGAGGTCAATCTAAAGAGAGAGAGTTGACAAAAAAGAAAGACTAAGAAGTTTAGTGGCATGAACTGGTGATTTTAGATATCAGAGGGATAGAAAGGGTAGAGAATGAGGAGCTCTCTGCATCATGAAAGTTATAATATACCTCAAGTTGAGCTAACCAATGGTCTGGCTTCTCTAAATTTACCTCTCATTCATGTATTTGAATCTCAATCTTTTCTTTAGTTTGGAATTGAGGTGGAGCTTGGTTGATATGAGGATTTTCCTTCTAATCATTTGAATCATTTGATTCTTCACTTGCCTTTTGGTCCCCCACAAAAACACCTACCTTTGCCATCAATTATATAAATCTTTGTCACTAAATCAAAATAACATTTTTCACAATAATGATGGGGAAAATGGCCCCCCACTATTATGAGAGGAGGTTCCCTTTACTGAAATTAAGAAAAATTAAAAATAAAGTATGTAAAATATGCACAAGAAAATTATATTTGGGTGTGTTTATTTAAACTTTGAAACAAATATGGAAGAGATAAGGAATATGAAAGGACATACATGAAAAAGTAAACTCAAATTTTATCCTTGCATATAGGAAAATAGCTAGTAGGAATGTAGAAAATTTAACATTGAAAATTTCAATATTAATAAAGATAAGTATAAGCATATTAAACAAAATAATAATAGATAAATATATAAATAAAAAACTATACATGAATTTCTACAGAAATTCCTTGCATTATTTCATCAATATATTTTAGTCTATTCACTAACAATTATTCCATCTAGGCCTTTTTTTATTTTTCCAAATTTATTATATTTATTGATAGTCATGATGGCATCCTTACTAAACCCTAGAATTTTATTTGTGTCTGGAAGAGACATTTTTGGTGTGTCATTAGGTTTCAATAGTTATTTGGCATACCCTACAATTTGATATACATGATCCTTCAATTGTTTTGGATTTAATTCATCTTCCTCTAATCTTTTTATCATTTTATCAATGATCTCCTAAGGTTATGAGTGTTATTTTCACTGAGTAGGCATACCTAAAGGGATCCTTTACAAATTATAACCCTCTAATGTCATGCCCACTTCATTATTATCTCTAATTGGATCTAAATTCTTCACATACAGATCTCCAAAAGGATCATAAACCATTATGGAGGTGGTCTTTTCTTTCTTAGGAGTAGGTACTTGCAATATTTTTGTCATTGCATCAAACCTTGGCAATGAATTTTCTACCACCCTCATTTTATAGTTCAACAGTGGTTTCGACCACTTAAAATATTTATCAATGAAACTCACCACTTGGGCATCTAATCTTGAAGATATTCTTAAAGGAGTGGATTGCCTTGGTTTATAGGTATGAGGTAGAAGAGAAACATGAGGAAAAGTAGATCATAGAGGTGAAGGATGATTAGGAAAATGGAACATAATTTTTTTGAAATGATGGCATAATAGTAGTAGATTGATCAAGCTCTTATTTTGAAGCAATATATTTTTGTGTAGTATTATTTATCAAGCCATTGTATCACCTGCATGAGATTGATGAATTGTATCCTTTTGAGAAGGAATTCATTGAAAGTTGAGAGGCCACTTGATAGGTGACTTCACTTTCACAGATGAACATCTCCACAAGTTTTTCCTCTTACCTTTCCTTGATGAAGATCTTATCCATCCCCACCACTTCCTACAACATTTATTTTGTGAGAGGTGGAGCCAAGATATTTTGTGATAGATAATTTTGTTGCATATGTAGAGGATTATTTGGGAGTCCTTGAAAGTTTTGGTTTGCTCTGACTACTTTATTATGTGAATTCTATCAAAAAAATATTTAATCAAATCATATATATGTTAAGCACTGAGTGTGCACACCCAAATCAATGATTTATTTTGTGGCCTAGTTCATGGGAGGTAATGGTACTAACATAAATTTTCTTATTTATATTGATTCCAATAATTCACTACCATCATCCACCATCTATTCAAGTATCTAAGTATCAGTTAATCCTTGTATTTGTTCAAATGTCACTGTATAATAATCCCTTCTTCATAACCTTAAATTCATTTGCATAATATTCCCAATATTCTTCCATGTTAGGAACATGTGCATATTTATATACTAGACCAAAGTCAGTCTCTATGTACCTTTTTATGTAAAATGAGGTTTGTTTAGTATGAGGATTCATTAGGAAGAGTTCCATGGTCAAATTAATATTTTTATTATCAATTGCATTCCTACAGGTATAGTTACCAAGCTCAATCAATAATTTCACTCGTGTCATATGTCTCTTTTGGCATATAGTATGTATTGTAGATAATTGTTTTCATAGTTATACTAGGAGGATATTTTCACTCAAATATCATGGAAGTATAAAGGAACATCATTGATGTCCACCAACCTTTATATGCATGAATTTAGGGAAACTAAATGATATGGCTCCCATATCGTGCAACCAATTTCATGCCATCTTCAAATATCCTCTTGGTCACATCACCCTCAGGTGCTTGGGACACAACCATGTTAAATGCATCATTAACACACCTAAATTATTTCTTACCCCCTTAAATGGTGAGTTTGGAGTAGTGTTCATATATATTGTTCTGAGGACCAAGCTTTCCTTCTATATTGAGATGAGTAATATTTTTTAGACTGCAATGGAGTAAACCAAATATGAGGTCATGTAGAAATGTTTGGTGGTATTAATTTCTATTTTTTTTTGTGAAAATAATCATTGGTGATGTTTCCCCATTCAAAAAACTTCTTCTAGATGTATATGATGCTCATTGCAAGGAACATCTAAGGGTGGAATTATTGTATAGTCTTATTTCCTATCACACTATTCAGTAGAGTGATAATATTGGATAGCTCATCCTTGAAGACCAAACTAAAAAATATTATTTTCAATTTTAGATGGACCACATCCCCTATGCTCCAAAAATCCTTCATTGATTCTTAAAATGTATTAGTTGGTATTCTTGTATTATTGGGCCTACCCAACTATCTTTTTCATCTTCACATATGATTCTTAGGGAAAGATATTTAAGGTGATGTCTATATATTCATTATCCAAATTTTCCATCATCACATTATTTGTGGTCTACACCTCCCTTTTTTTAAGGTTATAGTCTTCTGCATATGCAAGTAATAATTATATACATTGTATTGAGGTAGGAAATCCAAGGGCTTGTTGAAGTTTTCTTTAAAATAGGATTACAACCATAGCTGAGGGTTCATCTACGTTGTTCTTTTTGTAGAGTTCCTCCAAGTCAACATGATCAGTTCTAGAATCACATAACTTAGGAATTTTAGTCTCTAGGATAGAGATGGGATCATACCCCATGTACTTGAACTACATCTTGGCATGTTGTATAGAGCAGAAAGGTAACTTTAGCAATTATCTATATTTTTTATACAAAGGATCAGGAGGTAGATAATTACTAGTTAGGTGTGAATAAGAAGCAATATGGTCATGAAAAAGTAAAATTTACCTCATAACACCCACCAAGGAGACTACAAAAACTACTCTTTACTTTTGAGTACCCACGTCACAATAAACTTTTGATTTGTTGTAAAATCCCCCAAACTCAACCAAAACTGAGGAAAATGATATGAATGAGAATATTCCAAATAGAGGAAGGTTTCAATGGTGGTTTGGGTGAATCAATATTTTTATTTTATGTAATACCCCTTACGTCAAACCTTTATACTCTATTCATATTGATATATTTGTTATATGTGGCTACCCTTTAGATGTGTAGAAAATTTGAAGAGAAATACTTGATGTTATACTGATTGTATTATTATTTCATAGTAAATGTTTTTTATAATATTCTATGGACTCGATAGTTATGTATTGGACTATATGGAGTTATCATTATATACCATATTTAGCTAGTTAAATAGTCCTTAATTTTATGTGTGATTACTTAGCATGATTATCTTGAGTGGATGTATGTTTTATTTGGATATTGATGTTGAATAACATAATGATTTGTTTGTGACTTACAGTTGATTATATTGGACTGACCAAATATTATGATTTGATTTCATGACATAATTGTATTGGTGGGTGTGTGGGTGTGGGTGTGGTTGTGTGTGTGTGTGTGTGTGTGTGTGTGTGTGTGTGTGTGTGTGTGTGTGTGTGTGTGTGTGTGTGTGTGTGTGTGTGTGTGTGTGTGTGTGTGTGTGTGTGTGTGTGTGTGTGTGTTCTTATCGTTTATTGTTTAGATATCAATTATTTTATTGGATGTATTTGATGTTTTAATTAAGTATGAAAATTATAGGGAGGCCAATGGTAGGGTTACAAGGGACTCAGAGATTTCTCAACATACCGTATGCACACCTTGGACCCTTTCCAAACTGTGAAACCTTACACCCTTCCTTTTAAAAATTATTAAATCTATTATAATGTGATCTTTTTATTTTCCTTTTTATTATTTGAATTGTTATGTTTTAGCCTAAACTTTCTTAACTTAATCAACCTAAACTTATTTAATTGACTATGAAGTTTAAACAACCTTGGTATGGGTTTAAGTTGACCTACAACCCTAACCCATGTGTGCAATTTAGGATTTTCCATTTCAATCACCTTTTTCTTTGTGTGTTTGATAAGAAAACCTTGTCAAACAAGTCCTTTTTGGGCCCATACCTATATCCATTGGTTAGATGGATTTTTAAAAGAATATTGACCACTTTTTGGTCCAATAAAGGCCCTCACTTATGGCTTAGTTTTTACTTCCACAAACAACCCTTATTTTATTTATACAAAAGGTTGTATTTTTTGTTTGAGTGGAAGAAACACCCATATAGGTGTGTAGGGATATTTATGAGATTTATAAGATGAATTGTGGAGGGTGGTTACATCCTCAGGATGAGTATTTCCACATGTCACCCTCTTATTTGTCATTATTTTTATATAGTTTCCTCTTTTTAAGGAGCTTATTTTGTGCTTTATTTTTTCCATGTATCTTGAATTTTGGATTTTGGGTGAAAGACCTTGGAGAGACTTTGGGAAATTGGAGGGAAGCTTTGAATAGTGTCAAGGGAAGCTTTGTTTTTTAAGGTGGGTCATTTTAGTTTTACTTGAAAATATTTATGCTTGGATAAAATATTCCACATTATTATTTCTCCCAAATGAATCATTTTTTTAAATTGTGAATGAATAAGTGTTTCTTCTTGTACATGGATTTGATTCCTTGTTTTAATAACTTTTCCTTTTGATACATTGTCATTCTCTTTTACTTTATTTAATTCTTGTATGCATGTAGATATGATAATTTTGGGAGCACCCCTATGCTACCCATGTTGGGGTTGGCACAAGTGATAGTAATTAGGGAATGAGGGAGTGGATTCTTACTATTGGCTTGTTGGACAAGCCAAAATATTGCCTTGGTGGTATAATTCATCTATGAGAAGTGGAATTTAGATTTGGATTTGAAAATATCTTGTGAATCTTTTTATAAAAGTAAGTAACCTTGATTATTCCCCATAGTAAAGTCTTAGATACTTATGTTTTATTTCATTTTTGTGATTACAATATTTGTTTACTTCTTGGTAACCACAACCTTGTTCTTTTTGAACATTATATCCTTACGATTTATATATGTTGAGGCATGCCTCTTTCCCTTCAACTTGGGGGAGTTTATATATGAGCCTCACTTGGTGAGTAAATAATGTGATGATGACTATAGGATGGGTATTCAAGCACCCTCATTTGGTATACTATGAAGATTTTAGGAATGGATTGGGAGTATTCAACTTATGTGTAGGTTTGTCACTTGGATCTTGGAGCTTGTAGTTTAATGTATTAGCAATTTGGTTACTTTGTTAGATTCCTTTTAAATTTTAAATATGTGTCATAGTATTTTAAGATCTCTCCCATTATGACTTTTTGTAGAGTGATATTTTGATGTTTTATGAATAGGCTAGTGACCTCATATTCCTTGATGTACTCCCATAATTGTTGTAAGAGGATACAATGTTTTTACCTATGTGGATTTATGACCCATCTCTTTTACATATTTTTGTATGTCCTTCTTTTGAATAGTCTTGAAATAAAGTTTCTACCTCATCCTCTATATGAAAATGGTTATTGTGATAATATGTATATGGCAAATGTTTCTCATTTCATTATTTTTGACTTGAAATGTTCATGTGATTAGTATAATGGTAATAGAGTCTTGCCACATGTTAATCAAGTTAATATATTGATAATATTGGGAATGATAGGTAGAATGGAAGCTATCTTTGTAGCATTCATATGTATTGCATCTTCTTAACAAATGGGTTAAGATAAAACGAATGGATTAAGAAGTAGATACACTTTCTCTATCTCTCCCTCATACTTATGTTTTGAAAGAGGTGTGATTCATTTAATTATTATATTACTACTAGATCTAAGCTTTAACTATTGGTACATGAGCCTTATTGATCTCAATAAGTGGTATCAAAGCTAAGATTTAGTTATTGGTACCTGATCCTTGTTGATCCTAATAAGTGGTATCATAGCCTTGGTTTTTGGTTGGTTTTGTGCAAGTAGGAGCTATAGGTGGAGAGACCAAGATAGAAAACAAAAAAAAGTTTGCATGCTAGGTATCTCTCTGTGGAGCAAGGTGGAGGATCTCTTGGTGAATATTATGTTTTGTTCATATTACTAAGGATAAGCCTATAAATGAGTGAAAGAGAAGATTAACAAGATTTACTAGATAGATCAACACCAAAATAATGTTCCTAATGAAGAATCGACTGCATAACTTGTGGTGGAGCAAGCTAATCTCCACTGGTGAAGATGAGGGTAGGACAAGCCCTGTACCTTGTTGGTTTATCAAATGGAGAAGGGGATATAAGTTATGGGATCCTAATACCATAACATTTTGGTTGAGATGTTAATAAATCCATGTAGAGGAGCACTAGAAACTTGAATCTATACATGATGGAGTAGTTGATAGTTGGAGAAGAATAAGTTAAGACCCAAGGTTCCTTAGAAGAAGATGGCTGATGTTAAATATTTTAGAGACTCAAATATTCTTTGAGGGAAGTGCTCAATGGTTTTGGAGTAGAAGAAGTGAGTATATAAAAGGGTTGTAGTATAGCTGATGTGAGTAACCAAGTGAACTGATGCATAGAGTAACTCTGCACATGAGTTTGGTTTGACATGTTGTAGAGAAAGATGTAGTTTGACTATATCTTGAGGGCTCAAAAAATAAATAGGTATTATTATGCACTAAGTAGTGTGATGACTTTTAAATAACTATTGAAGGGTACCATGTTGATCGTGGTGGGTAGCAGTTTGCTAAATGTAAAATTTAGGTGTTAAATTATATGGGTTCTTCTCTCTGATTATAGACTACTCTCGAGAGTGTAGTATGCACTTGTTGTTGTTCATGGTTAGATTAGTGGGATATGAAAGAATCATTTATACATGGTGGTATCATGATGAGATGAAGTATTCATAGGGATACATGGATGAGGCAAAGAGTTTCTAGTTTGCAAAATTGAAAACTATATAGGTTTCAGAAGGTATGTTTTAGATTAAGGTAAAAGCAGGTTTTGAAGGGGCCCCAAAACCCTTTAACAAATTCAAGAAAGATAAAACCTTAACAGCCCCTAGGAAAGGCATTCCTAAAACATACTAAAGAATAGTATCTAAAACAAGTTTTACAGGGATCTGAACCACCAAAATAAACCAATAAAAGCACCCAAGTTTTATAAGGACCTGAAACCTGAACAAAACCATGCAATACAACCTAAAAACTAGGTTTTACAAGGACCTAAAACCTCATAAATGGAGACACCAAACCCAACTCCAAAATGAACAGAGTGAGCTTCTAGGTTCAATTCAGCAACCCCTAGATGACAAAGTTAAAGGAGTTGCTCGCAAACGGCATCCAACAAAATATTCCTTTACAAGATCGCCGATCGAAAACCATAATGTTTGGCACACCGTACTCCCTTAGTGCCTACATAGTGTAGGCAGATCCACCACACCCATCATTTTTCCATGAGTAGGGCTCCTCTGCAGCTTAGGTTTCTCCATTTATCCCTGAACAGGGCACCGCATCTCATTAACTAACCACAGAGGAAACAAATTTTCCCCCATCCAAACACTATTTTCTTTGTAAACCAATTTGTGGTGGCCATCCAACTCAGGCTAGAAATCCAGTCCAGGTTCCAACCACAAAATAGAGATCCAATGCAAAATAAAGGTTCGCGTAATAAAGGATCACTCTTTTCCACACCGTGCTAAAACACCAAGGCTCCCTCCACAGGGATCTGGTCTCCAAAACTTGAGAGTCAACCACGAAGGTTAGGGTTTCAGCATAGCCACATCTGTAGCTGCACTCCCTCTTCCCTCTTCCCTCCCATGGCCCGCACTCTCATGCATTATCTTTTGTTAAATCAAGGCTTCAAAATATTTCAGAAGGTATGTTGATGTGATATAGGAATACCTTCATGAAGATCCAAGTTTTAGTAGATGTTTCTGCTATAGATTAATGATATGTTGGTTACAGACCCCAACATGATGAAGATCAATGTTATTATGTCTTGTGTGACTAAGATGTGGTTGGAGGAGAAAACCAAGGATAGAGATGCATAGTGGACTTGGAAGCAAGAAATTCAAGTATCCCTCTTTTTACAATTATAAGTTATCTTTTAGAGTATCCTAGAGGAGGAGAAGATGGTTGTCTTATGTATTTTATTCATCTAGAGTAGGAGAAGCCTCATGAGATCTATGGTGTGTGTTGGATGAATATTTTGTCAACTAACTGATGACAAAATAGGTATATCAACCACAGCATAGGGAGATTTACACCATGAAAAGTATGGGTTTACCAGATCTTTACGAAGTAAATCTCTCCTCTCATCAAGGGGAGGTTCCCTATAAATATTCACGTGCTATATGCATATATATAATTACACAAAAAATGACACATGGGGTGGTATAACAACATCTACCTCTCTTTTTTCAGAGGTAATGTACAAAGAACGAAAGCAGGATATCCTGGTCTGTAGCTAACAACACTCCTCTTCTTTCAGGAATGGTATCAAACGGAGAGCAGGAGATCACTTGAGGTAACAAAATCCATAAGAACACTTACGTAAGCACAAAGTATTTCGTAGCTTCTTTCACCAAATCGGAACAAATGTAACTGTAGAATAAAACAAAGCACAAAGTCTCTTCCTGAAACTACAAAAGATAACTGAATCTCAAAGATAAAAGAAGCTCAAAGTCTATCCTCTACCTTTAGAAACGCCCTTAGATAATATAAACACACCCACTTTGCTTATTAAATTAGATAAATAAGATATTACTAGGAAAAAGGACATAAGAACTATTTCCTAAATAACACAGATAATCTCAACACAAAGTCTGAAATAACCTGCTTCTCATTCATTCAACAAAATATGATTTACAAATTTGAGCACAAAGTCTCAAAATTTTCTTCAATTTCAGCAGAGTGTTTGCTTTTAATTTTTCCAAGATTATTTACAAAATGAGGTCTCCACTATAAATAGGGAGAAAATCCTCAAAAACCAAAAAATAATAAAATACAAAAATATCTCAGTCAAAGATGACTTATCTTTGACTTTGAGATATTTTTCTGAAATATTTACATGTAATTACATTTTTCAAAATTGAATGCACTTTTCACAAAACAAAAGTGCATAAGGAGAGAAGAAGAAAGAAGGGGAGAGATTCAGTTCTTCCTGCCAGATTTCTTCATATGTGCATCGAACATAGTGATGGATGCCTGAATTCCTATGCTGTCTAGTGCAACTATGTTCTTGGAGATGATTTTGGCTCTAATCAATGCATCCTTAAATGTTGTGATGGCTTTAGTGTGGCCAGTTAACCTGGATTTTAGATTCTCCAAAGTTAACTGAGCATCTAGAATACTGTCCACAGAAGACATTGAGAAGGATTTTTCTTTAAAATCTCTCTGAATCATCTCTTTGAAGCTCTGAATCATTTCTTCTGTCAGAAGGAACTGATTGTCCTTAGAGGTCAGGTTGCATGGCAACTCTTCTAGTTTATTCAGCAGGCTTAGGTCACTCTTCTCACTAGCCTCCTTGAAAGCTTTGAGATCATCAATTAGATCTTTGAGTACCTGAATCCTAAAGATCAGTGACTCCTTAATTTCAACATAGGAGTCCTTGCTAGAGATAACACCGATAGATATCAGGGTGCTTTTCTTCAGATCCTTCATCTCCTTCCATTTGCTAAGGGCCTTTTCTGAGCTATCGATCTCTTGAGAGATAAGGGAGACAAAGTCATCTACCTCTGCTCTTAACTTTCTCATCTTACCTGTCCTTTATGTAACTTTTGAAAGCAAAGAAACTCCCTGAGTATGCATTCTTTCAATATAGTCCTCCAGGACTTTTCCCTTCAAATAAGTCTTTTCTACTTTTTGAATGACTGGGTCATCCATGGAGAAGGCCTCTGGAGTTGTTGCTTCAGGAGGAAGAGTGAAATTTTTTATTACTACTGTTAGCTACTCTGTTTTGGCCTTGTAATAATCCTTCATCTCCTTCTCTCGATCGAATTTCTAGACCATGATGTCCATAGCAGCCTGAAGATCGCTTTTCGCACCTTCGTGAGTAACTTTGCCAAGTTCAACATGAGAGATGGAATAGCTTCTCATCTCGAAACCCTCAAGGGTTGTGTCTTGTGGAGGCTTGGCCATCTCCAAAAAAATTTGCCTTTTTTCCTTGACAGTTTTGAGAGGATTCTTGGCCTCTTAGGAGCTTTAGCTTTCACCAGCACTATTTTTCCAAAGTCAAATTCATCTTGGGGAGATGGCCATCTTCTTTCTTTTGGGGGTGAAAGCTATCATCCAAGGTGGGAGAGAAGTACCTGCTGTGCTAATAGTTCCCTCTGTTGGTGTTACTGCGGTAGCTTCTACATTGTTGGTGGTGATAGTAGTCATAGTTGGAGTGACCGGTGAAACTGTACCAACCACCGATTCTAGCTCTGGTGCAGGGCTTGCTGTCAAGTTGAAGGAAGGAGATGATAAACTAGGGATGGACCCAGAAGAGCAAGGAGAACCTCCAAAAGTGCCTTGAGGATCACCGAATACGACTCTAGAAGGAGAGGCAACTCCAAAAGAGGCAACACTGATCAGAGAGATAGGAGAAGAGGGTACCATGGGAGACTGAGGAGGAGAAGGAGAGATGCTCTTGAGCAGCTATGCTTGTTCCTGTGAGAGCAGAGGTCCAGTACTTGGTTGCCCTGATGGCTGATCATCTGTCTCCATTGGTTGGGCTGCCTGTGTTTGAGAACTATGTTCTTCGGTTCCTTTTGCTGCCACTTCAGGCTCTTCAGTAGCCTTAGATTTCTTAGATACAAAGATGATTCTAGGCTTGTGAGGCCTAGAAGGAGAAGGTACATCATCTTTGTTTTTGGTTCCATTTTTAGCCTTCCTCTTCAACTCTGCTTGGTATTCAGCCTCGGATCCCATGACAAATTCTTTCAGGATGATCCCTTTGGCTACTAACCAATCATTGGTGTTAGCCAATATTGGTTCAAATCTCTTTCTTAGAGAAGTCTGCTCCTTCTGAGACCACTGTGTTGGAGGAAGAGGGAAACCAGTGACCTTTCCTGCCAGGTATTTGCTATTAATGATATTTTTATCATCGATCAGGCCAGAGGGGGTCTCTGCAAGTCCTAGATATTTGATCTACTCTAGTGTCAGCCTGTAGAAGTCCATTTTCCTAATTTCTCCAGTCGTCCTTAGGTTGACCTAGATATCTTTAATCATGGGCTTGTGGAACTGAGTCTTCCTTCTGATCTTGTCCTTGACTCCCCTATAGTCAAATTTTTCTCATCTCTTGAATGGTCTTAGAGTGACCATCTGCATTTTGGTTTCCATGACCTTGGCTTTGGCTACTGTTGTAATAGAGTACCTGCCAATCTCGATTGGAAACCTGAAAACCTAGTTTCTTCAACTCCATCTATTTGGTATGCACGACAATCAGTTGTTGGCAAAGTTCCATTAGTACCAATCTATCTGAAGGGAACCTGGGGAGCATGTAGGGGTAGCCTTGGTAAAAGCCGACCCAAAGATAGTAGAATGTGGGGAATTGAAGGAACATGCAGTCGTAATCGTTGACCACTATCTAGGCCTCGTCTGATACTCTCTTCTACTCAAGCTGAGGGTCGAAGAGGCATAGATATACAGTGAAAAAGGCATCATTTACCTTTTTGAAGTGGTGGGTCGATCCTTGCAGAGTCAGCTGAGGTTAATATGAGTGTACTGGGGTCATTTTTTTATCCCTCTCCGTGGTTAAGCCTGGAAAAGTCTGCATTGCGGTAGCTATGTACACAAGGTACGAAGTCATGTAGAACTTGTAAGAGGTCTGCACCTTGGTTAGCTGTTCATGGAGAGCATTGTTGATCTGCTCTCCCCAAAAGATGACATGTTTGCCCTGGAGGATGATCTTGATGAATGGATACATCCATTCATGGAACTGTGAAGAAGACGGGAGGCCCCATACTCTACTGAGAAGGGTGATCAAATCACCAATTTCCTCAACGAAATCACTCCTCAAGAAGTTCCATGGCCATCTAGAGAGGTTGGTCCTGGGGGCCTTCAACCACTTGTAGTTCATCACCTTCTTTGCCCTCTCAGGATCTTTATCATATTCCTTCTGGGCGTTCACGAAGTCAATCTTGGTTACTTCGGTGGCTAGAGGGCACATGAAAACTTTATCGATGAATTCAGGGTCCAACTGAATCACCATGTTGTCGCTAGCGTCTGAGACTGACTTGGTCTCTTTGTTGTAGAAGTGAGCACATTGGAGAACAAACTCAGTGTGATGTGCTACTACTGGAAAGGCGGCCACTAGGTGGATGTTACTTTCGATGATCCTCTTCATCCCGGTGTTTGGATTCATCGCCTTTGTTTGTGCTAGGAATTTAGCCATGTATACGTGGCCGATCTCAGTGTCCCAGATGTCATCGACATTCAAAGAGACCGATGTGAGCAGGAAGACACCCTGATACTTATATTTCATGGTCTTCACCTTTTTTGGAGATGCTTCAGACATGAGAACTGGTTTCGGCCAGACAGGTGTCAATGAGCAGGAGTTCTTTGAAGGTGCTGCAGACATGATTGTGAGATTAGAGGAAAGTGGATGAATGGGGAAAGTGCAATTTAAGTGATCATGGTTACTGGAGGTCACTTAAAAAGGCTGGGTGAAAGAAGGGACCAGAAAATGAGGAAGAAAGGGGAAGAAAAATTCAACGAGGAAAATCCCTGGGAGTTAGGAGAATCTGGGAGAGGGTTGCACGGGCAGTGAAAATTGCCGCCCCTGCAGGCTAGGATAAAAGAGTGCACGGGCGGTGAATTTTGCCACCTATGCAGGGAGGGTTGCATAGGCGATGAAAATTGCCACCCTTGTAGGCAGAAGAAGGAAGAGGTAAGGGCGGCAAAATTTGCCGCCCTTGCAGAAAGGAATGCATGGGCAGAAAAAATTGCTGCCCTTGCAGGGAGGAAAAAGAGGGGGCGGTGATTTTTGCCGCCAATGTGCACAAAGAATGCAAGGGCTGAAGCACGAGAGGGGAAAAAGGCTGCCTTTGCAGGCTTTGGGATGAAAACCCATGGGGAAAGGAGAGGGATGACTTTTTCCACCATCCCTAGCAGGGAAAAACTCTCAAAACAAATAAGATAAAGAAATAAAGGAAGAAAAACAAAAACCAATGTAAAAAGCAAGACCTACCTGAAAAACTGCACGCACCATAAGCCTAAATCCACAAAAATGCACTTCCAATCGCTCGTCAAATGACCTAGACACAGAAAGTAGGAGGAGAGGAGGAGGCAATGGGAAGAAATGAGGCTCAATCGGTTTATATGGGGTGAAAATGGACCCCAAAAACCTACCACGCATGGCAATAAATGCCCTGCACAAAAATTGAGGCATGCTCAGGCAGTAAAATTTGCCGCCCTTGCATGTCAAGGTGTAGGGGCAGCAAAATCTACCGCCCTTATAGAAAAGGGCGCAGGGGTGGCAAAATTTGTCGCTCCTGCATCCTAAGGGTCAAAATGCATTGACGGCAAAATTTTCCGCCCGTGCATGAAAAGAGGAAAAGACCAACTCTGGAAGAGGCAGTCTGGGAGAGGGGTTCCTTGGTTGCAAAGAGATCATGGACACTTCACGTTCCCAGGCCAAGACGAGAACAAATTCAAAACCCGTCTCAAAAAATGAACTTAGAGAGACAAAAGATGAAACGGACAAGTTTCGTAGGGGGTTGTCCCAAAAATGGGCTAATCCATTTTTGGAAACAATAGTGTGTACTAAACTAGATAATTCTAAATAGTGGGAGTTGTGAACAGTTCATGGAAGAATCTTAGATAGAGGATTGGGCCTGTGGTGAAGTGGGAGTCACTTCAAGTTGTTGTAATCTGCTATGGAGAAGTAGATGTTGATAAATCTAGTCAGGTCAGAGAATATATAGTAGTGCATAAAACTTCTACTAGGCTTGTTGTTATGGAGCAGCAGTGGGCATTGATGTCAACCTAGCCGTCACCCATCCCTTCACATATATAATATTTTTTTTAAATAGTAAATCCTTTTATTTTATTTTTATTTGTATATGTATTTTATATATTTCACATATATATGAAATTATATTTGTATATAAATTATTATGTATGCATATATACATATTTTCAATTTTCTTCATTTTAATAATTATTTAATAAAACAACCTAAACAATATCCTATTGTATGAATTATTATTGTGTGTGTGTGTGTGTGTGTGTGTGTGTGTGTGTGTGTGTGTGTGTGTGTGTGTGTGTGTGTGTGTGTGTGTGTGTCACTTATTTAATATATGAACTTGATATAATAGGCATTAAAACATGTGTGTGTGTGTGTGTGTGTGTGTGTGTGTGTGTGTGTGTGTGTGTGTGTGTGTGTGTGTGTGTGTGTGTATCACTTATTTAATATATGAACTTGATATAATAGGCATTAAAACATGTGTGTGTGTGTGTGTGTGTGTGTGTGTGTGTGTGTGTGTGTGTGTGTGTGTGTGTGTGTGTGTGTGTTTTATTTATTTATACAATGGCATGATTGTGCTCATTTTTTTTTATGTTAAAATAATATGTATATGTAAACATAAATACATATGCAAAAGTAACTATATTAATTAATGATCCATTTCCTTATTATAATCTTTTAATGTTGAATACAACAACATGAATAACAAAAGTAGAACCATATATTTTTACACCTAAAATGAATGTGAATTGAATTTATTTTGTAATTAATATTCACAATATATATGTGTGTGTGTATGTGTATTTGTCCAAATTTAACATTATACTCAACATAACCACAAATTGAACTGAATAATATTCATGCTTCTTTTTTAAATGATCTAATATAAGATAATAAAAATTCCACAATAAAATTATAATTTTCATAACTATATGAGAGAGAAAAATGTAGAGGAAACAATCTCATTTTAATATAACTATGCAATGAATCACACCTTTTTCAAAACATAAGTATGAGGGAGAGATACAAAAAGTTTTTATACTTATTAATCCACTCATTCCATCTTAACCCATTTGTTAATAAGATTCAATACATATGAATGTTATAAAGATAACTTCCATTATACCTATCATTCCCAAGATTATCAATATATTAACTTGAATAAGATGTGGCAAGACTCCATTCACATTACACTAACCACATGAACATTTCAAGTAGAAAATAATGCAGTGAATGCCTGTTTCCATATATGTATTATCACAATAACCATTTTCATATATAGAAGCAGGTAGAAACTTTATTGCAAGACAATAATACTATGGATTGAAAAGAATCAAATACAACAAGATGTAAAAGAGATGGGTCACAAATCATCATAGGTACAAACATTATATCCTCTTACAAAAAATATGGGAGTCCATCAAGGAACATGAGGTCACTACCCTATTCATAAACCATCAAAATATCACTCCAAAAAGAGACATAATGGGAGAGCTCTTATAACACTATGATGAATATTTACAGGTTAAAAAGAATCCAACAAAGTAACCAAAGTGCCAATACATCAAGTTCCAAGCTCCAAACTCCAATTGGAAAACCTACACATAAGTTGAATACTCCTAATCCATTACCAAAAGATCCATAGTAGACCAAAGGAGGGTTATTAACCATATATCTTATATCCATCATCACATGCCTTCCTCACTAAGGCTCATCCATATCTTCCCCCAAGCCTAAGGAAAAGAGGTATGCCTCAACACATATGCGAAAGGATAGAAGGTTCAATAAGACCAAGGTTGTGGTTACTAAGAAGAAAATAAATGAAATTAAGATTGCAATCACAAAAGGAAATAAAACATAAGGAAGTCTCTAAGACTTAACTATGGGGAATAATGGAGGGAACTCAATTTTTTTTAAATATTTATAAGATGTTTTCAAAGTAAAATCAAAATTTTACTTCTAATAGATGAAAAGATACCTCCAAGGCAAGATTTGGGCTTGTTCAACAAGCCAATAGTAAGACTCCACTCCCTTATTTTGTAATTACTATCATTTATGCCAAACCCCACATGGGTGGCATAGGGATGCTCTCCAAATTACCATACCCACATGCATATAACAATTAAAGAAGATAAAGTGTTGGGTGTGAGGCCACTATTCATTGTCATTATTCATGGTGACATGGCATGTAGGTGATGTTGTATGTAGGCATGTACATGATGTGGTATGTAGGTGACATGGCATGTATGTGATGTGTAAGGAAGATGATGTGGTAGTGGGGCCCATAATGGGTCCCAAATATGATCATGATGATGTGATAGGTGTGGGGCATAGTACTCCACTAGAGGAAATGGGTTTTGTCCTTAGTGAGTCACATGTGGGTTGTCACATGGTGAAAAATATAAAGGGTCATGCATGGGTCTAATTTGTAAGGGGACCCATGGTTCACATGTGTAGATAAATTCAAAAGGTGATTGTAAGATATTTTGGACTTGTGTGGTCACATGGAATAAGAAGACAAGAATTCATTATTGCATATTGGCCTCACATGTATGAGTGGGGTGAAATTCTTGGATTCATATGAGGTAGCTTGGATCTTGTCTAAAGTGGAACATCCAATTTATTGACCCTTGTAGATGAAGATAAGAAGAATACTATTGAGTATTTATCCTCACTTGTGGAGTGGGGGATAATGTTTGGAGCCACATGAAGGCGGCCTTGGATCTTATCTAAGTGGAAGGTAATTTTTGATGACTTTTAACACATGGAGACAACCACCACTATGGCTCACTATACACCCACTCAAATGTGGTGAATTTTATAGTAGCCATGAATTTTTCTCCCTCTTTCTTCTCTCTCTCTCTCATTGATGTAAAATGCTATAAAGTATTATGTTCTCTTCATTGTTTGATTATCCTATTAGAGGATCACTTGGATCCTTGAAAGCTTGTGCTTGCATGATATAAGGTTAGATTTTTTAAGGATTGTAAGCTTAACTCACCTAGATTATTAGGTAATGAGCATCACATGTAGGGTTGGAGGTTAGAGCCTAAAAGGCTGTTATGATTTGATCACTTAAGTGAATGGAATGGATCCTTGAAGATAGAACATAGAGGCTTGTTAAATCAACCCATGTAGATATAAGTAGATGCTATTATATCTCCCTTATATGATATGGATGTTAGCATTATAATAGCTATATGTTATATCTTTTAGGTTAGAGCATGAAAGCTTGGTTATAATATTTGCTCACCTGAGTGCTTGGTGTTAGCACTGGAATGGAGTTGCTAAGGAGTTGTGTTATAGAGAGATTTTTTTTGATGGAATGAAGTCTAGATGATACCTTTGCCATGTGGCTTTTCCTTAGCTAGTTTAGCAAGGTTTCCACATATATCTTGTGTAGTGGTTTGTTCTAAGAAAGGACTATAGCTTGTATTTAATTTCCATAATTTTATTTTACTTGCACATGTAGGAATGCATGTTTTCCTAACTAGTGGTACTATATCTAGGCTTATACTATTGATAGTTGAGCCTTGTTAATCCTAAAAAATGGTATTAGATCTAGGATTTATCTATTGGTACCTAAGCCTTGTTGATCCTAAAAAAAATAAAATGACAATGTATCAAAAGGAAAAGTTCTTAAAACAAGGACTCAATTCCATGTACAAGAAGAAACACTAGTTCATTCACAATTTAAAAGAATGATTCATTTGAGAGAAATAAGAAGGTGAAATAAACATCCAAGCATAAATATTTTTAAATAAAAATAAAATGACCTACCTCAAAAAATAAATCTTCCCTTGAAAATCTTCCAAACCTCCCTCCAAGTTCCCAAATTCTCTCCAAGGTCTTTCCCCAAAAATCCAAAATTCAAGATACATGGAAAAACCAAAACACAAGAGAAGATCCTTAAAAATATAAGACTTTAAAAACAATGACCAATAAAAGGGTGACATGTGGCCATCCTCATCCCAAGGATGCAACCACCCTTCATAATTCCTCTTATAAATCTCGTAAATATCCTTACACACCCACATGGGTGTTTCTTCCACTCAAATATAAAACACAACCTTTTATACAAATAAAATAAGGGTTGTTTGTGGAATAAAAAATTAAGACATAAATGAGGGCCTTTCTATGAAAAAAAATGGTCAATAGTCCTTTAAAAATGCATCTACCTAATGGGTATAGTTATGAACCCAAAAAGGTCTTGTATGACAAGGTTTTATTGTTAAACACAAATAAAAAGGTGGTTGAAAGGGAAATCCAAATTTTCATACATGGGTTGGGTTTGTCGGTCAACTCAAATCCATACCAAGGTTATTTAAACCTCATATAGAGTTAAATAAGTTTATGTTTATTAGTTTAAGAAACGTTAAGCTAAAACATCAAAATTCAAATAATAAAAAGGAAAATAAAAATAGCACACTATAATAAATTTAATAATTTTCAAAATGAGGGGTGTAAGATTTCAAAGTTTGGAAAGGGTCCAAGGTGTGAATATGGTATGTTGAGACACATATGAGTCCCTCTTAATCCTGCCTTTGGCCTCCCTATAATATGCATACTCAATACAAATGTCAAATACATCCAAGAAAATAATCAATATCTAAACAATAAACAATATTAAAAGACACACACACAGAGAACTAATAATATAAGTATGTCACACAATTGAATCATAATATTAGAATTAGTCTAATATAGTAAACTATAAATCAAAAAATAAATCATCATGTTATTCAACATCAATATCTAGATAAAACATACATCCACTCAAGAAAATCATGCTAAGTATTCATGTATATAATTAAGGTCTATTTAACTAGCTAACCAAGGTATATAGTCATAATCCCATATAGTCCAATACATAACCATCGAGTCCAAAAAATAAAAAAACATATAATATGAAATAATAATATAATTAGGATAATATCAAGTATTTCACCTTGAATTTTATATACATCATCTAAAGGGTAGCCACATATGTCAAATGTATCAAGATGAATAGATTAAAAAGGTTTGACATAAAGGGTATTACATTCTCTCCCTCTTATAAAAGCATCGTCTTCGATGCAGAAATCAAGACGATGAGTGAAACAATGATTATAAAGTTGTGTTTTAAATTGACCTAGTTTTGATTAAGATTTTTGATGTCTTTATGTCAATTAAATTACTTACCAAGTTTTACCTTATTCAATTTTTATATTTTTTCACATATTTTAATATTATGATATTTTATTCTCTTATATTTATGAATTTTTTTAAATCAATAATTAGGATTAATTTCCCCTAGGTGGTGTACATAGTGTGAAACTATCATATTATCATCCACTCTATCCCAAAGGAACTAAAGCTAAAAATATTATGTCATTGTATAATTCTTTTCAATAGTATGTACAAAAATGATGTTGTCCTATCATGATTGATAGTGATAAATATAGACGTCATTCCATGGTGAAATTACAATGTGATGACATAAGAATAGTCTATGACATAGCCACATAAAGCAATAAGGAGCCACATTGAATCATGTTGAGCTATTTTTCCACACTAAACTGTACTAAAAGAAATAATTATATTCATAAGTGACCAAATAATCATTACATACCAAACCATCTACATAGGTTTCCCAAATAAAAATTAAATCTCTAAGAAAGGACCATATATATATATATATATATATATATGGTCCTTTCTTAGAGATTTAATTTTTATATATATATATATATATGGTCCTTTCTTAGAGATTTAATTTTTATTTGGGAAACCTATGTAGATGGTTTGGTATGTAATGATTATTTGGTCACTTATGAATATAAGTATTTCTTTTAGTACAGTTTAGTGTGGAAAAATAGCTCAACATGATTCAATGTGGCTCCTTATTGCTCTATGTGGTTATGTCATAGACTATATATATATATATATATATAACCACCAAATCTGGTGGGGTGAGAAGGATGGTATCATGAACCTATACGACAGGGTCCCATCTCAACCCATTAGATATATTCCAAGATACTTCTCCCCCCCCCCCACACCATACCAAATGCATAATGGTTATACACATATGAGCACATGTGAAACCAACACCAACAATCATCAAAAGATTTTTTTTATAAAAAAACCGATCATGTAAAAGAAAAATCAATAAAATGAGACCAAGTGACCCTAAAAAAAGAAAACTTAATTGTAAAAAAAATCAACAACAATCTTCATGATCAGTCAATTGATAAAAATATTTGAAGACAAGAAAAATAATACTAGTTTTAAATCAAATTAAAATAAGGTGTACAAACAAATTAAAATTAAATTCATCAAAACATAGGTAAACATAGATCACATTACGAACAC
The DNA here is from genome assembly GCA_037957365.1 of Torreya grandis. Lineage (NCBI taxonomy): Eukaryota > Viridiplantae > Streptophyta > Pinopsida > Cupressales > Taxaceae > Torreya > Torreya grandis. Next base: position 7,043,778 of record JARHVA010000060.1, on the reverse strand, counting down.
TATGTGACTTGACAAGTCACCTAAGGGGAGAAAGAATAAAGTAAGAGGGAATCTAGTGGTTCACTAGTCATCACAAAAAATCAAACTATGTCATCAAGAATAGGGATTTGGTCCACCATCTATTACCAATATGAAGATAATTTGCAAGCCATCTGGAAAATTGAACTACATTGACATAGGGATGTGGTCCACCATAACATGTATCAATTGATATAAATGAGTGAAAATGTCAACAAAAACTCCTTCACATAACATCTTAGGGCTCTGTACGTACTAAATATAACTATATTGGCTCACATATTTGACTATCATGTAACAATCGATTGTCAAATAACATTAATGGTAGAGAATATTTGTGTCAAAACATAACCCTCTAAAATTATATGGCTAAAGTACTACAAAGGTGTAAAAAAAAATGTCTATATATGTATCAATGATGCTCACTAATAATTGTTATCTTCTTCCATTATTTGTACTATCAATAAGATCCATGTAATCATCTCAAGAATAAAAATATGCATTGACTTTATTACTTGTTAAGTCACACTCTAAAATATTTTATCTTCACCATTCATAACTAAGGTATAGTAATATAAAGAAAAAAAGGTTCTTCAAACCCTAACACGTGCATCAAATATACTATTTCATGCTACTTATCACTAACCATCTCAAAGTACATATTCTATTTCCTATTTGTTGTGAAATGTAACAATACCAAATACTTTATTTCCATAATTCTTGTACTAATGTCACTTCTTGAGAATACCAATGTCGAAACAAATATCTATGTGGCTAGATAATCAAGGTGTTATTATATAAAATCTGATCATCTATGAAGTAATTACTAATTAAGGGGTATAAAAAAAAGTTACAAGTTCTTATTTGAATCAATATTTATGTTTTAAATGATTTTAAGAAGTTTATTGAGTAAGTTGGCCTTATTAGACATATCATTAAGTAAAAAATTATATAATTGAGTCCATCTTATGAGACAATTTTTTTCTTAGGTTAGTGGGGGTGAATTAAGCCAAGTTCTAAAATTTTCACTAAAAAGAGAATCATCCTTACTTAGTCTTAAACAAGATTAATAAATTTAGAAACCATTATTAAGTGCTATAAAAGTCATCAACATAAGTTAACATAGGTTTACACAATACATTTCCAAGGACTAGGATGACTCTACAAGTTATAAGTTCCACTTGGAATAACATTCGTACATATCATTAATATCATTGAAAGGTTCAATACACAGTTTCATTAAAAAAAAAATCAAAAATTACCAACTATGCATCAAGAATAAGTACATAGTATCTTATCAAAACACTAATTTATTGACACTTATAAGAGATAAAACTAATTTATCCATTTTGTAACATTTCATAAATTTTATAAATATAAAATATAACTATTATCACCACCTTGAATTTTATTTAAGAGGTCATAACTGACTAAGTTGTATGCAAGTCTGAGCTTAGATTAAAAAGAATGAAATTTTTCAAGAAATATACCAACACCTCATTACTCATATAAGTTATGAACATGTAATAAAAATATTTTAAGTCTCACAAGATTATTTATACAAAAAAATAACCATTTTATTCATTAAAGATATTTATTATTCCCTCACATTAAAATAAAATTATTGTCTCTATACCATGCTAGCAATATCATAATTTTAGGATAACTAATGTAATAGAGAATTTGTTCTTATTACAAGTATCCACATCTATATAATGTTACCAATCATTAAATATCCATAAAATCATGATAATGAAAGGTAAGTTTCCAAAATCTAATCTCAACATTCATGATGGGGTTAATAAGTCTAATCTAAACACATGCACTTTTAATACTTAACCAAATGTAAATAAATAGTTTGAATATTATCAACTAAATAAAGGTAAATCTAGGAAAAAATTATAACATTTCAGATATTCTTATCATAATAAATAATATTAAAATCTTCTTATGTAAATGTATTCAAATCATAGTTAAATTTTGTTGAAAACAAAACTTTTACTCTACCTCTAGAGTAGGTTTAATCTTATATACTAGAATACTAAGAAATTGCATTATTATAAAGATAACTTAAAACTAAATAAGTAATAAAATTACAATCATACATCATTAATATACAATCTTATATAAGTAAATATATTACATACCAGATATTATACAAAACTTTAATTTGGAGTATAGATATGCCTACGAAGTCTTCAATTCAAAATTCAAAGAAATTTTACCCAAGCACCAATAACATGGTCACACAACTCAAATTAAGATTTTAGTTATATAAGAGTGCAAACATGTAATAAATAGATTAAGAGTAAATATTATTCAATTTTTTATCTAGAATAAGCCTAAATATGATGATGATAAGTTTCACAATTTTATTAGCAAATACCAAGTGTAATTCCTAGAGATCTTGGTGTTGAACTCAGACTCTGATACTAAAATGTAATACCTAATTTTTCACACCAAATAAAAATTTTAAAATAGATGTATTTTTTTTATTGTAAAATTTTATTATACTTAAATGTCAAACATAGTTGTACAGGTGAAATGTCAAGACTGTTATAGAAGTCTATTATGAGATTGAATTCTTAATTTATTAAAATTAGCTTGATTAAATTCTTTCATAATTTTTAATATTAATTTAAACACCTTATTAGGTAATGAATAAATTTTATTCCCAATAATTCATTTATATAACCCCCTTTTCAAATCAAGGAGAAAAAAGTAAGTTTATTTAATAACATTTATTTACCAAACTAGACAATTAAGATGAAAAAAGGTTTTAAATCAAATATTTAAATTTATTAACTCTTATCTCTAAGTTACCATAATTTAATTGAAAAACTAGTAATCCATTACAAATTATTATCATCCATTATAGAGTTAAATATCATCTTTGTTGAAACAACTTTCTTCTCTTAATAGGTTTACTATAAGTTAATAGATTTAATTGTTAATAACTCTACAAATAATAATGATACACATCACTTTACCTTATTAATTATTTCATACTATATAATCTACTATATTAGATTACACCACTTAAGTTTTAATACAAATTAATATTTTAATTCTTTTAATTCTTCTTCCAAATTATCTAATTCTAAAAAAATTAATATTTTTCATTTCTTTTAAAATATATTAGGGTCTTAACTTAATATTCTTCATTACAAAATCAAACATTTAATCTATTTAATTTCATTACTAAGTTTCTCTGATGTAATTATACTAAAAATCTCATTTTTAATTGAATAATATTTATTAGAGAATTTAAATGTCACCCTTTTTAAAAAATGGAAAGAAAAAATAATAATAATTATTAAATAAATGGTGTAGGCAAGGTTATATGAGGATATAAATAAATAAAACTAAACAAATAAATAAATTCAAGTTTCCTACTCAATTATTACTTCTCAAAACAAACTTCATTACCATCTTATTAATTTTTGAGAAAAAATTCATTTCATTATTAAAAAAAGTCTAGAAATGATTTGATTAAAATGTCCACTTAAATTTAAATTCAAATTATCTCTTAATGAGGGACAAGTCAACGAGTCAAAAGGCTCCCACTTATTGGTGGTAGATTATATCTCCACCATATGATTGTTTCAATCTCATCCCTATGATTTAGTTTTCCTTAAGGATGCCTTAAATCTTCCTTCTAAGTATTTACTTCTATTTTTTTTCATTTTGTTTCTTTTGTAGGTTGAAGAAGATTTGAGAATGAATATTCAAGAAGAGAATGTTAAAAGTAAAGTGAACTCTTTATGTATATACTCATTATATATATTATATATTAAAATAAGCATATCTCTAGTATATTATATGTTTAGTTTATTTTATTTTATTTTAAATTTCAGATTAAAAATTCTTCATATATTAAATAAACTATCAAAATCATATATATATATATATATATATATATATATATATATATATATATATCACTAGATGTTAATGAGAATGATTTATAATAGAGGATAGAGAATATATATATGTGTATATATATTATATACATTTATATATAAATGTTAATGAGAATGATTTATAATAGAGAATAGAGAATAGAATATATATATATATATATATATATATATATATATATATATATATATATATATATATATATCACACACATAAATATATTTTTTTATATCATAAAAATATTTATTATTATTATTTATTGATTTATTATATTTTTTTAATTAATAATGGTTGATGGCCAGTTGTGGCCTATGCTTGTGGCGGATATAACCTATCTACTCCAACCAAGGTATAGGGTTGGCTTAGCTATCACCCCTCCCATTATTATTATTATCCCATTATTATTATTATTATTATTATTATTATTATTATTATTATTATTATTATTATTATTATTATTATTATTATTATTATTATTAACTCTCTTTATTTTATTTTTATTTGTATATTTGTATATGTATTTTATATATTTAATATATATATATATATGAAATTAGATTTTTATATATATCATTATGTATGCATATATACATATATTTTTAAATCTCTTCATTTTTATAATTATTTAATAAAACAACTTGAACAATATCCTATTGTATGAATTATTATATATATATATATATATATATATATAGATATACACACTTTAATAAATAAACTTGATATAATAGGCATTAAAACATTAGGATATAGATACTTATTTTTATTTTTATTTTTTTCTTTATTTATACAATGGCATAATTCTGTTCATTTTTTTTTATGTTAAATAATATGTATATGTAAACATATATACATATATAGAATCTAAAAAACTATATTAATTAATGATTAATTTTCTTATTACAATATTTTAATATTTAAATATAACAACATGAATAATAAAACCATAACCATATATTTGTACACCTAAAATGAATGCTAATTAAAAAAAATTTGCAAATGATTTCTACAATTAAATTTTAAATTTTTTTATTGTCTAGATATAACATTATATTCGACATAACCAAAAATGTATATATTCTTGAACTGAATAATATTCACGTTTATTTTTCAAATAATTTAATATAAGAGAATAAAAATTCCACAATCAAATTATAATTTACATAACTATATGAGAAAGATAAATGTAAATGAAACATTCTCATACTAATTAGGAAAACATACATTCTTACATGTGAAAGTAAATAAAAATATGGAAATTAAATACAAGTTACAGTGAAAACATAAATAGGAGAGAACAAAGCACTGCACAAGATATATGTGGAAACCTTGATAAACCAACTAGGGAAAAGCCATAGGGCAAAGTCATCATCCAAACTTCATTCCATCAAAAAAAAATCTCTCTACAACACAACACCTTAGTAACTCCATTATACTGCTAACACCAAGCACTTAAGTGAGCAAAAATTATATCCAAGCTTTCATGATCTAACCTACAAGTTGTAACAAATAGATATTACAATGCTAACATACATAGCATCTAAGGGATATTTAATAGCATCTACATCTATCTCCATGGGTTAAACTAGCAAGCCTTTAAGTTTCATCTCCAAGGATCCATTCCATGCACTTAAGTGATCAAATCATAACAGCCTTTCAGGCTCTAACCTCCAACCCTACATGTGATGCTCACAACCCAAGCATCTATGTGAGTTAGGATTACTAGCCTTATAAACTCTAATGTTTTATCATGCAAGCATAAGCTTGCAAGGATCCAAGTGACCCTCTAACAAGATAATCAAATAATGAGGATAACATAATGATTTATAGCATTTCACATCAATGAGAGAGAAGAGAGAGAGGGCGAAAACATCATGACTACTCCAAAATTTTCCACATTTGAGTGGGTGTATAATGATCCATAGTGGTGGTTATCCTCATGTGCCAAAAGTCATAAAAAATGACCCTCCATTTATACAAGATCCAAGGCCACCTTCATATAGCTCCAGACATTATCCCCCACTCCACAAGTGAGGATAAACATTCAATAGTGTTCTTCTTATCTTCATCTCCAAGGGTCAAAAAAGTGGATTTTCTACTTTAGATAAGATCCAAGCCACCCCATGTGAATCCAAGAATTTCACCCCACTCACACATGTGAGGCCAATCTAAAATGGTTTATTCTTATCTTCTTATTCCATGTGACCACACAAGTCCAAAAGTGTTGTAATTACCTTTTAACTTTATCTACACATGTGAATCATGGGTCCCCTTACAAATTTGACCCATGCATGACCATTTATATTTTAAACCATGTGACAACCAACATTTGACTCGCTAAGGACAAAACCCATGTCCTCTAATGGAGTATTATGCCCTACACCTATCACATCATATGATCACACTTAGGACTCATTATGGGCCCCACTACCACATCACCTTCCTTCCACATCACCTGCATACCATGTCACCTATATTTCACATCATTTGTACACTTGCATGCCATATCACCTACATGCCATGTCACCATGAATAGTGATTATGAAAAATGCCCATGAATAGTGACATGTGAATAGTGGCTTCATACCCAACACTTTTGTCTTATCTAGTTATTGTATGCATGTGGGTATGGAAATTTGTGGAGCATCCTTATGCCACCCATCTGAGGTTTGGCATAAATGATAGTAATTAGGAAATGAGGGAGTGGAGTCTTATTATTGGTTTGTTGGACAAGCCCAAATATTGCCTTGGAGGTATCATTTCATCTATGAGAAGTGGAATTTAGATTTGGCTTTGAAAATATCTTATAAATATTTTTAAAAAGTTAAGTACCCACCATTATTACCCATAGTTAAATCTTAGAGACTTCCTTATGTTTTATTTTCTTTTGTGATTGCAATCTTAATTTCATTTATTTTCTTCCCGATAACCACAACCTTGGCCTTATTGAACCTTCTAGCCTTGTGCATATGTGTTGAGACATACCTCTTTCCCTTGGGCTTGGGGGAGACTATGAATGAGCCTCACTTTGTGAGGAAGGCATGTGATGATGTTTATAATATGAGTGATCAATAAACCTCCTTTTTTCTACTATAGAGCTTTTAGGGCATGTATTGGGAGTATTCAACTTACGTGTAGGTTTTTCACTTGGAGTTTGGAGCTTGGATCTTGATGTATTGGCACTTTGGTTACTTTGTTGGATTCATTTTAACTTGTAAATATTCATAATAGTATTTTAAGAGCTCTCCCATTATGTCCATTTTTAGAGTGATATTTTTATGTTTTATGAATAGGGTAGTTACTTCATTTTCCTTGATAGACTCCCATATTTTTTGTAAGAGGAGACAATGTTTGTACTTGTGGATTTGTGACCCATCTCTTTTACAGCTTGTTGTATGTGATTCTTTTGAATCCATTATATTATTGTCTTGAAATAAAGTTTCTACCTCCTCCTCTATATGAAAATGGTTATTGTGATAATATGTATATGGAAAAGGTTGTTCATTGCATTATTTTCTACATGAAATATTCATGTGATTAGTGTAATGGCAATAGAGTCTTGCCACATGTTATTCAAGTTAATATATAGATAATCTTGGGAATGATAGATAGAATGGAAGCTATCTTTGTAGTATTCATATGTATTGCATCTTCTTAACAAATGGGTTAAGATATAATGAGTGGATTAAGAAGTAGATAAACTACCTCTATCTCTCCCTTATACTTATGTTTTGAAAGAGGTGTGATTCATTACATAATTATAATGAAATGAGAATGTTTATTTTACATTTTTCTCTTTAATATAGTTATGAAAATTTTAATTTGATTGTGAAATTTTTCTTCTCTTATATTAGATCATTTGAAAAAGAAAGATTAATATTATTCAGTTCAAGAATATGTGCATTTCTGGTTAAGTCAAGTATAATGTTAAATCTGAATAATTAAAAAAAAATGTGAATATCATTTGCAAAAGAAATTCAATTAGCATTCATTTTAGGTATACAAATATATGGTTCTAGTTTTGATATTCATGTTGTTGTATTCAAATATTAAAAGATTATAATAAGAAAATGAATCATTAATTAATATAGTTGTTTAGATTTTACATATGTATATATGTTTACATATACATATTATTTTAACATAAAAAGAAATGAGCACAGTTATGCCATTGTATAAATAAAGAAAGTATATATATATATATATATATATATATATATATATATATATATATATATATATATATATATATATATATATATATCAAGTGTATTTATTAAATAAGTGATATAATATATATATATATATATATATATATATCAAGTTTATTTATTAAATTATATATATATATATATATATATATATATATTTATGTATACATACATACATAAAAAATAATAATTCATACAATAAAATATTGTTTGGGCTATTTTATTAAATAATTATGAAAATGAAGAAAACTAAAAATATGTATATATGCATACATAATGATATATATACAAATCTAATTTAATATATATGAAATATATAAAATACATACACAAATATACAAATAAAAATAAAATAAATGGAGTTATAATTATTATTATTATATATGTGAAGGGAGGGGCGATGGCTAGGTTGGCCCCATACCCTGGCTGGATCAGGTAGGCCATGGTCAAGATGAAACACATTTTTTTATCTAGCCTGGTAATATAATGCAGGCAATTAATGAGGTATTGGGATTTATCTTTTTGGAAACTTTGGACTGGATGAAGGTAATTTCCTTAGTTGCATCAAATTTTGTGGGGAATTTCCTTCTGTCATCTAAAGATAAAATCCTAACTCTAGAGGTCTCACAAAGATTGATTTAGGAAGGATTTATGGTGGGTCTAGAAGCTGCTATGGTGGATTTCAAGCTGGAGGGGCAGAGTTTGAGGGACTTTCTAGGTTTGGCATTTTTTGGATTGATCCCTTTCAAAGCTTTTCAATATTTGGATCATATTTCTATGACAATATTTTCATTCACATTGAGAAGCTACAAAACCATTTATAAAACTTGATTCCCTTTGGGTATAAGGTGTCATTATTGGACAATAGAACATTGTGATTTCCTATAACATCTATGGTGGTGACCTTATAGGGTCAATTTTCTTTCAATCTAGTGTTAGATATGAAAATGCTCTTACAGCTTTATGGCATGGTAATCCCAATGCCATCGTTGGCTCCAGTTCTCAAGGGTGAGGGGTTGGTTACTAGGTGGAAAGAGATCTCCATTCACATGTAAGCTATATTGGTAGGTATGCAAGTAGCCTCAAGCCTTGAAGGGTGGGAAAAATCTAGGTAGAAAGTCTTTTGGATGAAGGGTCTAGAGGTAGACAGTGAAATTATAGCAAAAATTGGTTCCTTAGGAATGGAGGCATTAACAATAGTTAGTACTTAGAGCATGGTCTAGGATGGTGGTGGTAGGGTAGTTGTTATTGGTGTGGGCCTATAGTTTTTGGGTAGTAGTTTGAAATTTTGGCATTGGTGGTGTGGTTCTGGTGGTCTCTTTATTGTTTTTGATATTTTGTTTGACTATTGGTCTAGTGGGGTATCCTATTTTGGCTCATGTGGTTTCCTTTGGTTTCCCTATTGTTATACACCTTGTAATCTAGGTTTTTTTAATTATCAAAATGGGTAAAGGACCCTATGACCCTTTTTCTAGTAGAAAAATATAATATAAGTTTTTACACTAGAATACAGAGAGAGAGAGATATATATATATATTCTCTATTCTCTATTATAAATCATTATTATTAATAACTAGGGTTATCCTCCTTCGAGATGGGACTAATGAGTTGTTGGTTTTTTTGGTCCTCCACCCATTTGTCAAAAAAGGATGTAACAGCCATAATGTCTCTAATATTTTCCCTCAGTTATTTAGTGTAAATATTCATATAATGAGAGACATCTACCCTTAAAATTGAGACAAAATTAGTGAAATCTCCTCTAGTGTTGTCCTTGATATTCCAGATAGTGTTCTTTTTCCTCCAAGCCATAGTTTGATGATGAAAAAAAATTGTGTTGTCATCTCCTTCCTTGAGCAAGTCGATCAACTCTTCATTCTCTATTTACCCTCCTACTAAGCCAAAATTTTGGCCTTTTCCTATTCTAATGCATCAAGTTCTCTAAGAGTTTATTCTTGGAAGTCATCCTATTGGTAAGATGCAAGAAAAATTTTGATATTTTCTTCCACTTGTAAAATTTTACTCTCGTTGTCTACAAAAAGAGCTTTTGACCAAGACTCAGCCACTGCTTTGACCTTGATGAGATTTATTTATAAGCTGACCATAGCATGTTATTCATCCTTGGGATGAATGAGATCCAAGTATCTTGTATAAGCTTGTGAAAGTCCTCATAGCTGAGCTAGTGTGGATTGAACTTAAAAGGAGTAAGGGGCTGCTTTAGTCCATCAAATAGTTTTAAGATGATGGGCAATGAGCAAAAGTAAATTGTTTTTGTGTGGTAGCCTTATAAGCTTTTAGCTGCAATGAAAGTTCCTCCTTAAACATGAATATATCCAATATTTTTGAAATTCATTGTGATCCTATTGATGATTGGACCAAGTGGGTTCCATTTTAGAAGGAACAGCATCGATCAAATAGTAAATATCCAAAAAGTGTAAAAAACAATTAGCAAGGGGATCATGCCTTATTGTCTAACCCCAAACTTTATTATAGTGTGTAGTGAAATTCATATCACCCCCAATAAAAGATGGGGTGATTAAAGAATACCCATGCCATCAAGTGAGTCCCAAAAATCCTTCTTATGGTGAGAAGGAGCATAGACATTTAGGATATCCAAATCCCTACTAAGAGTAACTGAATATAGAAAAACTAACATGTAATTTAGTGTTATCTAGTTAGTATTATGTACCAGTGTGGAGTCCCAACTGAGTGCCAACCCTCTTGAGATACCTATAGAACTACTAGCCTAAAAGGACCAATCAGGAAAGAGCTTTTTGAGCAATTTATGTTCCACCACATCTGAGCACATAGTTTCTTGTATGAGAAAAATATTTGGCTTATGTTTCAAAACCAATATTTTAAGGGACCATTTTTTATTATCCATCACAATGCCTCTTGCATTGAAATATGTCAAAATCATCTTATCCCCTTCTTTTGGGATGCATTGCTAAGGGCCCAATCAATGGTTTGTTGTTTGCTAAGCAGAACCTCATGTTCATAATCCAATTTTGCATTGGATATTTTTTAGCACCTACCTCTGATATTTTATTAGGTAGATACTTTGTACATGCCTAAGCCTCTATTTTTTTGATAGTCTTCTTGATAAAATCTGAAGGGCCTTTGTGAGAGACCTTGTCTAGTATATTTTATCACTAGAACACACTGAGTTAAAAGATGATGTAGGAGGTGTGGAAATAAAAGATACTGCATTCACTAGTAAATTTGGGGCACAAAGTGAGGTTTTTGTATCTATCTCTATTGCTGGTAGAACCTCTAAAAACTTTAAGCTCTGAGATGAATTGACCAATCTAGATCCCAATGTGTGAGTGGGAGTCTCCTTTAAGCTATCCTCATGTCCCAAAATGGCACCACCTAAAATCTATGAACTATGTGAAGGATCCTTCAAAGCATCCTCTGACAAGATAGTTTCCTACCAAGGGGACCTATGCATATGCATAGTGTGTGCCTGAGATAGAGGGGTGAAAACTTTGTCCTCATAAACTGGTTGTACTGGGGGAACCATGGTGGGTCTTTATGAGCCTAAAATAGTTTGATAACTTCTTTGTTTAGCCTAAAAAATCCATTAATAGGAGCATCCCTTGTTGATTTCCTTATTGAATCCTACCTTGCAGGCTTATCTATAATGTTTTGCTTCTGAAATGTGTCCTATGCCTAAATACCTAATCAATGTGAGTTTGGGCATACATACTAAAGGTGTCCATATGTATGACACAAATTGCACCTAAAAATAACATTTTGGTAGTCTAAAGTTTGTTGAATATGGGCATCCCCTTCTATAATTTCCATAGAGTCTAGCAGGGCATGAGAGATAATCCATTTCCATGCAAATGTGAGCCATAGTTGTATTCTACTTCAAAAGAGTGTTGGGATCTATTTTGATATGTATTTCAAGGGAATATCCAATGATTTTGAATATTTTGGGCTCTCATAACTCAATGGGAAGTCCTAGAAACTTTTCCCATATTCACAAATTTTTTATGTTCTTCATGTTTGGGTCAAATCTAGCCTTCCATATAGATAAATGAAGGGTTGTATAACCCTAGAACCATGACCTCTCTAATGTGATCCTTTCTCTATCTTCAGTAGACTAAAAAATAAAGTTGATAAGACCTTTTTCCCCATTGTGGATGGTGGGGGTATAACCCATCAATGATCCCCAGGTGTTTTGAGCCCAGCTGAGGAGATCTGCATCCTTATAATATCGACCATGGAAGTAGCTAATGAGTGCCTACTTTGTGTATTTGACCACATTTTCCAAATAGAGCTTGGTATCGATGATAGTTGGCATGGGAATCAGATTGAGATTGAAACATTTATGTTTGTTCCTTCTAATATGATGCCACTATGCTTTAGCTGGAGATATCAAAGAATCCACTAACTTGTGACAAGGATTGGGATTTATGGTAAATCCACCTTTAATGGGAACCTACAATGGAAAGAGAATGGTATTGATGGAGGATCCCAGCTAATGATTCTAAAAAGTAAATTGTTTCATATCCCCACCCCCTGTATTTGCTTCTTCTAGATGCTCAACCATGCTTCTGAGAGAAACCTGCATAGTGTCAGATGGAAAACTCAATTGTGTGTAAACCCTATAAAAATCACCATGATTTAGCTCTTCACTTTCCATCCTCCATCTTATCATGGAATGTATAGATATGCATATAGGGTTTTGAGAATTTATTTAATAAATGAAGAATTTTTAATCCAAAATTTAAAAGTAAATAAAATAAACATGTAAAATAATAGAGATATGTTTATTTTATTATGTGGTATATATAATGAGTATATACACAAGGAGTTCTTTTCACTTTTGACATTTTCTTCTTGAATCTTCATTCTCAAATCTTCTCCAACCTACAAAAGAAACAAAGCCAAAAAAAATTGAGAGCAAATATTTAGAAAATGATATTTGTGTGTGCACAAAGAAGATTTAGGGCATCCTTAAGGAAACTTAGATCCTAGGGATGAGATTGAAACAATTTTAGGTATAAATATAATCCACCACTAGTAAGTGGGAACCTTTTGACTTGTCAACTTATCCTTTATTAAGAGACAACTTGAGGGATGAGATTGAAACAATTTTAGGTATAAATATAATCCACCACCAATAAGTGGGAACCTTTTGACTTCTCAACTTATCCTTTATTAAGAGACAACTTGAATTTAAATTTAAGTGGACATTTTAATCGAATCATTTCTAGACCTTTTGTTTTAAATGAATTTAATTTTTCATTAAGAATTAATAGGATGGTAATTAAGTTTGTTTTGATAAGTAATAATTAAATAGGGAGCTTTCAAATTTATTTATTTGTTTGGTTTTATTTATTTCTATCCTCATGTAACCTTACCTGTACCATTTACTTAATAAATTATTTTTTTTTAAATGGGTGACATTTAAATTATCTAATAAATACTATTCAATTGAAAATGAAATTTTTAATTTAATTACATTAGAGAAACTTAGTAGTGAAATTAAATAGATTAAGTATTTGATTTTATAATGAATAATATTATGTTAAGTCCCTATAAATTTATTAAAAAAAATAAAAAATAGTAATTTTTTTATAATTAGATATTATAGAGGAGGAATTAAATAAATTCAAATATTAATTTATATTAAAACCTAAATGGTATAATATAATATTATATAGTACATAGTATTAAATGATTGATAGGGTAAGGTGATGTGTATCATTATTATTTATGGAGTTATTAATGGTTAAATCCATTAACTTATAGTAAATCTATTAGGATGATATTCAACTCTTTATTGGATGATAATAATTTCTAATGGAGTACTAGTCATTTAATTAAATTATAGTAATTTAGAGGTAAGATTTAATAAATTTAAACATTTAATTTAAAACATTTCTTCATCTTAATTTTTTAGTTTGGTAAATAAATGTTATTAAATATGCTTATTTAATTATTTTTTCCTTGACTCGAAAAAAGGGTTATCTAAATGAATTATTGGGAATAAAATTAATTAATTGCCTAATAAGGCATTTAAATCAATAAAAATTTATGAAATAATTTAATCAAGCTAATTTTAATAAATTAAGTATTTAATCTCATAATAGATTTCCATAGTTATCTTGACATTTCACCTATACAACAATGGTTGACCTTTTAGAGCATTAAAATTTTATAATAAAAATATATTAGTTATTTTATGGGTTTTGTTTGGTGTGAAAATCATGACATTACATATTATGAATAAGAGATGGACAAATATGTTTACTAACATTGGTACCTTGATGTGCTTACTCTATTCAATGATGTTTTAGTTACAAATTTTGGTTCTTTACTTAATTTTGAATAATGAGACCACAATCACCTTTCCTGAAAGTTTATCACTAAAGGAATACCAAGTTAAAATATCTATAAACTATACACTTTGATATTTTTTAAGCATTACTCAATGCAATGGAAGGAACTCGTAGAAATATATGTGGGGTGGGGGGGGGACTTGGGAAATGACTTGGATAGGGTAGAGATTTTATATAGAATGAAGATGGGGAGTGTCATTTATATAGGAAGTCATTTAATAATCCTCGACGTGCATTCCAAGTTCAATATTTTATCTATCATTGCATTCATTACATGCCTTACATGATTTTACATAACCTTTGTAATACTCATGACCTTACCTTCAAGATATTATGGGCATGATAATTTTCCCTTTACCCTATTTCAAACTTATTCACCACATTGGCATTATGTGACTTCACAAACCAACCAATAAATCCTTCAAGGTGCATCGGTCATGAACCTCTAAATCAATTATATTTGACTATGATTTAATGTCTGGCATGTCCCTAGGGTAATGTTGGCACTACCCTAGGGACACACTAGGCACAACAATGCATTAGGATTTTTCACAAAAATGGTTAAGTATGGGAACATGATTTTTTAGACTAATTTTAACTCTAATAAGATATCTTATTTTTGGTATCAAGATTTGAAAAAAAAAAGGAAAAGTTAAATTTTTGGTACAATAGCTTGTTATGGTTAGAGATATCGATTACAAAGTACATGAAGCAAACTCCAAAATCTCTTCATTTTTAGACTAACATCTTATCAATTAGGTTATAAATTTGGGTGATAATACTTTGGAAAATTTGACACAATAATACAAGGAAAAAATACAAACCACATGCAAAGAGGGAAAGGAATAAAAAGGAAAGTCACACCAAAATCCTAAATCACAAAAGGGCCTGGTAAAAGATAACCTATCTTCACATTATATTTCACTTCAAGTATTACATGTTTTAAGGCAATGGGAGATGTATTCCATATCTGTAAGCCAAGTAGTAAGTGTTACCACCATAAAAGTGATGAATCTTCAAAGTTCCCATCCAAAAGGAATCAAACTTTCCATGACTACCTCTTAGCTCTCCCCTCTTGTCCCAAAGAAGGAATAAGTCTTTGATTTGATATTATTATTGCCTTACCTTATGATCAAAAAATTTCCTTTACTTGATTAAATGATTAGTGATCTTGTCTATCATTATTACTCTCTCTTCTTTCAGTCTAGTTAGGTAAAAAAATCCTTTTTTTGAGTGAGTATTGAATCCTTCATCTTCTATTTCTAGCACCAATGAAAGAGCAAGTAATTATAATGAGATTGGAATTAAAAAACTAAATTAATATAATAACTAGAATGGAGAATCACCTAAATATCACTTTGGGGTGATGTGATCAACACAAAGAGCCTCATATAATTTATTGTGATAATTCCTCTTAATCTCATCCACAAACTTGTAAGAAATGGTGATAATGTTATTTTTATTATATTCTACCTAACCATTACCTTAAGTATAATAATCTGAGAAATGAGATAGGTAGATAGATCCAATATCTATAAAATAATCCAATTATCTAAGAAGAATATAAATTGGATAAATTATCATTCATGATATTCTATGTCACCCCTAATATGACTAATATGTCTTCTCTTAAGAAGTTGCATGCTACTTCAAAAGTAGTGGATCTTACTAGAATTGCTTCAACCTACTTGGTAAAGTAATATATAGATGTTAACACATAAGTATATCCTAAACTTAAATTAGGATTCAAAGTTTTGATGAAGTTCAATCCCCAATGGTTGGAACTTTTACTCAATTAAAAATGGTGTGATGGGTAACCCTATAAGCTTAGGTCTACCAATAAAGTTTTGATAATATTTGTACCTTGATACCCATTCTTGTAAATCCTTGAACACTATTAGAAAATAGTGGTCAACTTGCAAGATATTTAAGGCTATAATAGATGATCATAAGTGACCTCCACATGTTTGGTTATGAAAATACTCTAGCAATTGTTTTTGTCTCTCTTTATCCATACACCCTATAAAAGTTACATCTATTGATTTCATGAAAAGAATATTTTCCAAGATCACATACCTACTTGCCTTGAACTTGATTGTTATTTTTTGTCTTTCACTAACATTTTAAATACACTCTATATAGGATAAGAAATATGAAATATTATATTAGAATTCATCCACAAAACCAATGAAAACTAAAAATGGAAATTCTTTATATTATTCTTTGTTAAGCTACTCTACGTAACTTTCTTCTAGTCATCAACTCCCTCTATAATTTTATTGAAACAAATGTCTACCTATGAATAACTTATTAGGCTTGATTTATAACTCATATTCATATACTTTAGTGACCCACTCACCTCATTTTTATCCAAGCTCTTCTTACATCAAAATAGATTTGATAATTGTGTATGGGACCATCACCACTATGTGTAAGTTAAGGATGTAGAATATGAAATGCTTTATGGATTTAACCATAGCATAAGTATGTTTATCAATATGATAATATTTGAGTTTATAATATTTCAATCCAAAATTCATAAAATCAATTGGAGACTCAATGGCTTCTTCATTATTTTGTTGTAAAATAGTTGATAAGGTCTGCTTAAAAGAATAACATATACATGATGAAATCTTTCATGAAATCTAGGCATATTAGAATAGGAGATCTATTTACACTTTCTAATGTCATCAAAATATTTCCTATCATATTAATCCATTTAAAATAATCATTACCTTTCATCATTTGATAAGTGTTTCCAATGAGTTTAGTGAAATTAGGAATAAATCATCGTGGGAAGTTTACCTTATTGAAGAAAGAGTGCATCCTAAGCTTACTTATAGTGACATATAATTGCTAAATTACTTATAATATTTTAGGATCAATTTTAGTTACCTAATTTGAAACTATATGATCCAAGATATTTCATTTAATCACTATCAATATTGACTTGTTTCAATTCAATGAGAGGCAATGCACTCAAAAACTTTCAAAGACCATGTTTAAATGTTCATAGTGATTGTCTAGATTTTTAGAGAATATAGTGAATAGTATATGTCATGTTCTTCATGTAACTGAATAGTATATACATTTCCATTTAAAATTGGATCCACCATTGATGATTCCAAACACCATTCTCCTAGATATGAAAGTACCCCATCGAGTGGTAAATCTATTCTTATGTTGATCTTCAGGTGCCTCTTCTACTTGATTGTATCTAGAAAAACCATCAAGAATGTACATCATTTCAAACCAACTTATTTCTTAAAAAATATGGTCCATTATTATTAATAGGTAGTTATCTTTGAGTGAGGCTTGGTTCAGATTTTATAAGTATACACGAATTTTTATTTATTAACTCTTATTTATTATGGTTATAATGTTTGTTGCCTAAGGGTAATGATGAATAAGAAAGATAATCCTAGCTTATATAATTTTTTCACTTATTTGTACACCATACAAATGATATTTGGATTGTAATTCCTTTGCTTTCATTTGTAATGGTGGACACCAGAATTAAAATTAATCATGTATTATATTTATTTAGGTTAGAATGACTTCAAATATGCATAACACTAAGTAAAAATATCCCTATATAGTTTTAAAATAGCTATGAACCTTATGTGTTCCTCCTTGGAGTAACATTTCCTGATATTTACATATTGAGACTCTTATTTAATTCTAATGCTAACCTTATCATGATTAATGGATCCTTTAGGCTCTTCATAAATCTTATTTTTTATGTACCTAACATACTTGTCAAGCAAATCTTCAAGTGAAACTATGCCTTTTGGGATTTTGTCCCCCTTCAATTGGATGAGTCTGTCATCTTTTGAATTGATTTCTAACTAGGAATCATATTTACTCTAGTCCTATTTTTAGTACTACCTTCATTGGCTTGAGAATGATATTATCCATATGTTTTATTACTTCCTTCAAAATGTATATTTTTAAAGTTGTCAGCCTTTTCAAGGAAGACAATAATATACTTGTCATTATTAAACACCTACCAATTATCTAATTCATCAAGTACACATGGTCAATAAATAAGTTATATGGTTTACTTATATTTATCCACCACTTGATGAATAATAAACAAGGATTTAGATATACCAATGCATCCACTCTTGTTTTTTATTCCCTTGGTATATCAACAATATAGATTGCCTTAAAAATTTTGATGTAGTCATGAACCCTATTTGTGTAATGCCTCAATTAATCATTTTTCACTTGATAATAGTTCCACAATTACTTAACTATTGTCTTCACATCTCTCTAAGCTTTGAGTTTCCTAATACTCTTATCTTTAAAAACGTTTAGTCCTAGAAGCAACATCTTATATTCGATTGTATTATTGGTACATTCAAATTCAAGTTTTTATGAGAAGGAAAATGATTCATTATGAGTGGAAATTAGAATGACTCAAACACTTGACCTTATATAGAAATAGCTTCCATCAAACTCTAAGGTCTATATGTCATTTATGTTACCCTTTATAAGCTCAATAATATCTAGGTATTTCTCTATCATCATCATAAATATGCCAAGAAATGTTTCCTCATAAACAATGCCTTCCCAAGGGTCCTTTAATTTTTGCATAGAGTATTTGGATTTTGTTTTGGGTATCCAATTTTCTATAATTCTCTTTATTGGAACCATAAATTTATACCAATCAACCTTAATCTCACCTCCAATCTTCCTACAGTAGCTTCTATTTAATATAATTTTGTAGTTGGGGAGAATTTTTACCACTAAGATAGTTATTTTCACCCTCTTATGTGGAAAGACTACTAGGGCTATTTTAGCATCCTTGACTTTTCCAATTGCATGTACTTATTTTGATTCCATCGATAAATAGTGTCCAAATGTTTTGGTACATGTTATTCCTAGGTCATGTGTTACCTTGGCTATAATTACATCGCTTGAGGCTCTATAATCAATAATATAACTATTTAAATAGAACCATCTAATAAAGAGAGATATGTACAAAGGATAAAGCCTCTCACTATGTTGGTTAGATACCATGTTATTTTTGGGAGTATATGCAATAAGAATAGCAATGATACCCTAAGAATATTCTCTATTTGTACTAGGACTATCTCCTTGAATGAACTTGACAAATTTTTCAAGTTGGTTTGGGTTTTAATTACTCAGATTAGGATACTTGAATCCTAGTCTTGTTCATGTGGTCAATGATATCAAAATAAGAGGGTCAAATGGAATTTAAATTTTCATAACTGCAAGCATTAAAGGGAGGATGGATACTCACATCTTCTCTGGTTGTTTGTCTTTGTCTAAGTTTGACAATGGAATATACATATTGAGGATGTATTTTTGAGTAGGAATTTTTGGGGGATCCTTACTATTCACCTTCTCTTTCTCATTTTGTCTATTTATCACTTTTCTTGTATTATCTACCTTTAACTTATTTTTGTCTTCTTTATTATTTTTGTTCATGTGGTCAACGATATCAAAATAAGAGGGTGGATGGAATTTAAATTTTCATAATTATATACATTAGAGAGAGGACGGGTACTCGCATTATTATCAGTTTATTTATCCATGGTTGGGTTTGATAATGGAATAAACCTATTGAGAATGTATATTTGAGGAGTAATTTCTAGGGAATCCTTACTATTCACCTTATTTTATCATTTTTTTATCTACCTCTTTTCCTTTATCAGATGTCTTCAACTTTTTTGCATTTTCTTTCTTATTTTTTTAATCTTGTGAACATATCATAAGAATGATTATTTATATCCTCAATGATGTCAACATGTTCTTCATAATTGATTTCATACTCAAATTAGCCCATTGTAGATTCACCATCAAGTTCTAAAATCTTAAGATATGAGGTCCTCGAATCACCTTCTTTCAGTGCTTCATTAATGGTGCACGTTTGCATCATCCTTATTATTTATGTACAAGTTAAACCATCATGTTTTTTGGTTATGTTGAATGCACATGTGAAGTGTATTTTCATAGGGGTAACTTCAATCTCTAGCCTAGAAGTTAAATCTATAAGGTGAGGATGATTGTTATTATATGGGGTAGAATACCTCCATGGCACATATTGGTAAGGCACAACTTGGTTTTCATGTAGCATACACTTTTTGAGAGCCAAAAAATCATAAGCCAAATTTTTAACAAGAGGATCTCCTGAAGTCTATCCCTTACCTTTGTATGAAGTTTTTTGAATTTCCTAGCCATGACCAAGTCATCTTCTATCTCTATAATTTGACTTTGGGCAAGTTTTAAAGTCAATGGTTACTCTATTCATAAGAAGAAACCTACATCAAGAAATTTGTGCATTCAAGAAGAAAAAATTATGGTTTTCTAGAGTGGGCATGGAATTTTAAGGAATTTTATTTATTTACTTATTTACTCATGGGTTCTTTGGGCTTCTTATTTATTTTTGTGAGTTTAGCCAATAGCACATGTTCATCTTCTACTGGATTAAATTTCTCCTCAAATTTATTTGTCAGGGTATTCCAATCTATAATACAACCACTTTGGAGATGATGGAACCATTATGTTTCTCCTTTGCATAAAGTTTCAATGAATAGTCTTACTACTACATCTTCATTTTATGCACCAAGAACACTACATGTGGAAATAAAAGATTATATATGGTTATTTGTGTGTTATTTACCATCCCCAATAAACTTAGGGAAATTATTTATTGATCCTCTAGAAAGATCATGTAGTTAGGCACCAAAATTTAATGGCTCACCTTGTACATCCCATGGGATAGGCACAACCACCATGATTTGAAGATTTATGACTCCTCAAACTAGGGTGCTTGGCAATGAAAAAACCCTACTTAACATTGGGCCAATTCTTCCTTGATTTTATGGGTTGAGTTTAAATCAATATTCTTCTTAAAAATTAAATAATAGAGATGAGACATTACTTCTTTTTTTGGGTCTAGAAAACGTTCTTTCAGTCAAGGTGATTAAATTGCATTACCTTTGAATAGCTAGCATATATATTAGTTATTTGTGAAAGGTCCATTCTTCTTCATCCAATAAGTTTTTGGTATTGAATAGCAAGCAACTTATGATCCAATATCGATTACTAAGATAGAATCAATCAAATCCTTCCATCTATTGTAAAGGTTAAGATAGAATCATAGCAGTTTAATTTTAATGTCTAAAGAATGAAAATTGATTCTAAAGATGCGTAAAAAGGGGTATTTTAAATAGTTATAAGAAATAAAAGGTAGTTTAAATATTGAATAGTACACAATTATTATTCAAAAAATAAATATCTCTCAAATCTCAAATAAAGGAATCAGACTACAATTATGTAATCTAACCTATCCAACAAATAAAGTATCTATAATATGCATAATAAAAAAATTATTTGGATATGTTGATTTAAAATTAAAAATAAATATGGAAGAAAGAGGAAATATAAAAGGACATGCATGAATAAGAAAACTCATATTTTAGGGTGGTGAAAAATGTCACACCAATGAATCAATCCTTTCATCTATTGCAAAGGTTAAGATGGAATCATACCAGTTTAATTGTAAGGTCTAAAGAATGAAAATTGATTCTAAAGATGCATAAAAATAGGTGTTTTAAATAGTTATAGGAAATAAAAGGTAGCTCAAATATTAAACAGTACATAATTATAATTCAAAAAATAAATATCTCTCAAATCTTAAATAAAGGAATCAGATTATAATTATGTAATCTAACCTATCTAACAAAGAAAGTCTATATGAGAAGTAGTCTCTTGAAGGAAAGATCTTTTATCCTTTATGCTTAATCAAATTATTTAAAATCTCTTGATATCTATTTAAGCTCAAAAAATATCCAAGGAAAAAAAAAGAACTAAAGGATAAATAAAATAAAAAATAAATAAAACTGAAGAATAAAATAGAAATAAAAATTAACATAATAAGAACTCTTAAAAGTGTCTCATCGGCCATACGTAATGAAAGTAAATCAAACAATTGGGTAGACACACTCATGAACATCTCTCATCAAGATATGGGTTTAAAATATTATGTCTCATCATTATGCAAAAGTAAGGTGAATTAATTGCATGAGGTGGGAGGCAATGTGTTTTTCAAGTATTTTTTGAACCGTTCAAAAAAAGTATTTCCAAAACTTGTTAAACTTCATCCTCATGTAGGTTCTGTGAAAATGGGGGGTGATAGGGAGAAGTTGGAACCAACCTCCTATTTCAAAGTGTAAGGCTTAAATAAAGTATGGAAGAATCTTTGGTGGGGTGGACTCACTTAATTGATGTTGAGGATAATTAAGCATGACGTAGATGTAGCAAGGGATTTTGTTGTTGGTTGGAATAAGAGAGTAGTGGATATGAGAGGAGTTAAAATCAGGGTCATGGAAGAGTTTATGGATAAGTTATGGTCATGTCATGCAACAGAGCAAAGGCATATAAGTACCAATCTAAAAAGTAGGAGCTACTCCAGAGGTTTCTATACACTAATGAATTTGTCAAAATAGACAAGAAGGTGATTCCCCATATCAACCTCCTATGTCAATGGCCTAAAGTGTGCCTATAAGTAATGAAATTCTTAACACTTGAAGGTGAGTACACTTTAATTTTATCCGACCACTTTTTACTACTAAACCACTTTTAGGGGTATAAAATTAGTATTCCCCTTTATGTCCTAAAGTTTCTAGAGATCACCATGTTTGCCCATTAGGTTAATGATTCTAACCCTATGCTACACCAAGGTCACATCCTAATTTTGGTAAAACGTGTTCAAACCTTACAAGGTAGGGAGGTTCCTCTACGGATTTCCTCCAGTAAAGAGGACTTCCTTGAGGAAGACCCTACCTCGATGTCCTTTCAGCCATCATCCAGTGCCCCCCAAGCTAGTCTATCCAAAAAAATTGTTGATGACCCCTCTCTGAAGATGATTGTCCTTAAACTCAAATTGATCATACTAGATGAGGGTACCTCCAGGGAGGTTATTAGGAAATAAAAATTTCGTTGTCAGAAGAAATAAAAAATAATAAAGAGCAGTTGGAAATTTTCAATAGTAAGTTGAATGAGGATAGGATGAATCTAGTAGGACTCATACAAGAATGAAATGCCTTGAACAGATAAGTGTACATGATTCTCAAATCTTTTACCCATATGGATGATCCTACCCAAAGATGACACTAAAAGACCTGGTAAGAGAACAAGGGCTAAAGTTTCAACAAGAATCAAGGTGAACTAGAGAAGAAGACCAAAGAAGAGAAGGATCCTTCTGATGGACCCTCCTCTTGAACTATTTTATTTTACTTTTTGTCTATTGTTTTACTTCCTGAAGGGATAATTATATAGTTATTGTCTTTTTTTATTATTCTAGCCCTTGGGGCATACTACTCTTTTTTGTAAAACTTTTTAACTATAGTTCTTGGTCCTTGTAAAGTAAAAAATAAATAACAATAAAATATAATTTGAACTAAAAAATTTAAATTATTATTTTAAATAGAAAATTAATTAATAAATTGAACTTAATGTTAAAATCAAAATTTAACTATGAAAACTAATAATCTATCTATTCAAACAAGAAAATTTATCCAATACTATTATCCTTAATCCATATTTAAACATACAATCTAATCATCAAATATAACTAGAAATAAATAATTAATCTAATTTAACTAAGACATTTAAATGAAAATAACAAGGATAAAGATACTTAAATCAAGAAGAAAATTATAAAAGATATTAAAATAAAACAACAATCTAATCATGAAATATAACTAAAATATACATAAAAAATAGATCTAGAAAGAAAATATAATAATGAAATCAAAAACAAGCATAACTAAAGTAGGAAAGAATAATTTAAAACTAAATTAAAATCAGGTCATTGAAAAAGATCAACTATCTAATTTAATCTTTAAAAAAAACCATATCAAAAATTAAATCTAAATAAATAAAATAAAAATAAGTGTGATTCTTAAGATAAAAGTCGTCTTAACAAAAAGATGAATAGATTTTATTGAGACACAAGATTTTGGTATAAATAATCTTCAATAAGACAATTATTTACAATTATAAGATCAATAAAATATCACACATAATGATATATTCATCATTATTCAAGTCAAGTACATGAGATTCTACACATATGGTCTTTCATAATTACAATCATCAGAAGATATTAGGCTTGATTAACTTTAGATAATTATTTTATAAAATAAATAAAAAATTTAGATATACTTACACTAACAAACCGGTCACTTCACCGTTAGAGAATGTATTGTTCAGTCTATCTGCAAATAACTATTTAATTTTAGAGAATGTTTGTATAGAGAAATAAGTAAGATGAAAACTTAAATAAATTCAAAGATCTTCTTCACATATAATGTTTATCCCTTTGTGATGTGACTTTGATCTATTTATAAAGTATTCTCTTTTAGAAATGTTAATCTAACAAGTTACAACTAACTTTTAATTAGTTCTTGTTAACTTCAATTAGCTTTTAAAAGTCAATTAGTTAACTTATAACAAACTTTAGAAGTTT
This sequence comes from Torreya grandis, assembly GCA_037957365.1. NCBI lineage: Eukaryota > Viridiplantae > Streptophyta > Pinopsida > Cupressales > Taxaceae > Torreya > Torreya grandis. The sequence continues at coordinate 7,018,774 of JARHVA010000060.1, read as the reverse complement.
GGACTTTAAAATAAAATATAAAAATCAAATCAAATTTAAAATATTAGACCGATGACATTTCTAATGGGCGGGGGGCCATCACTCATTAGAAAACATTTAAATGAGTATTTAATTATGCAAAATAAACATAATAACTACTAATGATTAAATAAATTAAATAGTTTTAAACATTGAACTCCATGAGCATTTCCATAAAGTTTCAGTAGACATCTAATATATTATTCTTTATAAAATGAAAATGATGTTATACATATATCAAAATTGTCAAAATCATATTAGCTCTAATGTTTTCATAGTCCAAGAGTGAACATTTTTTTTTTTTGGTGAAACTATGTGCAAATTTTTGATCCAATGCATTTTGAATTACCATTCATGATTCATCATCAAAAAAATTATAATAGACTACTCATGGAATTTAAATCATATCTACATACTCAAAAATATCACCACATAACAATAATTTAAAGTATAAATTGTTAACCAAAATATCAATCTATCAATTTAATCAAAATTTGCATCAAAAATCAAATCTATCAATGAAACAAGAAAATAGATGCATAGAAAACAGATGAGGCTCTCAAAGGAGATTGATTATGATGTAGTGAGATGAGTAACTTAAGAATAAAACCAAGAAAAGTGTCAAGAAATAGAAAAAAGAAACTGCCTACAATTATATGTGTAATATGTGTATGTAACTATGATATAAATGACTAAAAGAATGCTTTGATAGAGATATTTTGGAATCTAATGGCTTAAATGAATTTAAGGTATATTTTTGTTATTTATGATTATTTTTTGCTCTTTCAACCAATCTCTATGCAAAAAAATTATAATATACAACACAACTCAAATTAGATCAACTTTATTTTTGCATAGTCAAGAGAATGAAGTTGATATGTGTTTTTGAGACTTATTCAAGTATTTATTGAAGACTATAAGTAATTATAAATAGTATATAGAGTCTATTACCTATAAATAACCTCTGATACACTTTACAATACAAGATAAAATTCAACTTTCCATTCAAATTGATCACAATCCTATAGAAGGAACTCATGACCTATTAAATTATTTATTAGGAATTTGTGATGATTATTCAAGAGAAAATAACTATTGGAAGAGTTTGAGTAAGGTATAATAGTCTTAATACAACCATGGGTAGTGTTTTAAAGTGCATTGAATAAAAATTTTCTTCCTTTTATAGCTCTCAAGTTGTCTCGACTATAGTTAAGCCCTAAACTAGGGTTTCTACCTTCAAGTGTGATTATCTCACATTTTAACTAACCAAAAATGTTAAAAATTTGTAATCTTATGTATTTTGGTGTTTTCTAAAAAAAATTGAATGTTTTATAAAATCATTGTCCATGCATTATGATATACAGGCAATGCACAATTAATTAGGCCTAATTATACTTAAAAGAGTAGAACATTAAAGGGTTTTAGTTGTTTTAAGTCCTTAAAAAGGTATTAAATTCATGGTGAAGTTAAATATCATATAATCAAATAATTATAACATGTCTAAATCCTTAACAAGTTAATTTTATTCATAATAAGATAAAATCTACTCAAGATAGGGTTAAAAAGGCTACAAGCCTAAAATAGAACCTAAATAAATTGACAAGAAATTAAGTTGTAAGAATACTCCTATACACCAATTTTTTATATCAAATCCAAAATAAGGAAATAAAAAACCTTGATGAAGGCATTGGAAATTTGTGATAAGAAACTTGAATAAGATGGCAACTAGAGGATGTGGAGTTGCATTAGCCTGGAGAAGATTACAAGCAGTCGATACATTGGTGGCAGAGGTAAGAAATTTTCAAGCAAGGATTCAAGCCATGAAATTAGTTCAAAGGAGAGAGATTTATATAAGTAATTTGATTGATATAGAGGAATAATATCCTCAAGAAGAGGCTACAAAAGAGAGATAAGAAGATATAGCATAAGAGAGAATTATAAGGGCAATCATGGGGGTTACTTCAAAACCCGAGTTTGAAGTGCCTATGTATGAGGGTAACCTTAATGTTGAAGAGCTATTTGACTATATTTCAGCTATGGACAAATAATTTGAATATGAGGAAGTGGATGATGCAAATAAGGTTAAGTTTACCATCACAAGGTTGAAGGGGCCTACATCCCTCTGGTAGGATGGAGTACAGAAGAAAAAAAGAAGAAGAGGAAAGGAAAAGTCATGGGATAAGATGTTGGCCAAATTGAAGGGCAAGTTTATGCCAAAGGAATACCAAACCAATATATTCAAAAGGATCCAAAATTTGAAACAAAAATACTTGATAGTGAAGGGGTATACAAAGGAATTTTACAAACTGACTATTAGAATAGGTTATATTGAGAAAGATGTTGAAAAGGTTATTAGGTATATCAATGAGATAAGGTTTAATATATTATATGAGATCAATATTTTGTTTCCAAGGATAATAGAGGAAGCATATCAAGTTATACTTAAAGCAAAGGAGAAACTATCTAGAAATCAAAGTTAAAATTTTATAGGAAGGAGCAAAACTTTCAAAGGAAGAATGCAACATGAAGCTAGAAATTGGTGATAAACTCCTAGTGAAGTAACCAATAGAATATCTTAAAAATAAAGTCAACCTACAAGATGTGGTTATGCATTCATAAGTAGAAGACCTTACATTAGAGTAAGAGGAAGAGTATTTTGGGATAAGTGTTTTAAATGTAATAATTATGCAGGGCATAAGTCTTATGAGTGTCCAAAGAACCCTCAAATGGATTATACAAGGATAGAGGATAATAATCATATTTCTCAAGTAGAGGAAGAGAGTGTGGGGTCTCCATCCCATGATGATATACCTGAAATAGGAGAATCATTGATGATGAAGAGAGTGATGATCAAACTAGCCAAGAAGATCAAATAACCACCACAAAGAAAGACCTTATTCAAGATAAATTGAAAGACAAAAGGTAAGTGTTGCAAGGTAATTATTTATAGTGGGAGCACTGATAATTTTGTTTATTCTAAAATGGTAAAAAAATTGAATCTAAAGAAGCTAGTTCATACCACACCCTACAAGGTTTCATGGTTACAGAAGGGACATCAGATTCTAGTGAATGAATAATGAAAGGTATAATTCTAAATAATCATCTATGGAGATGAATTTATTTGTGATGTAATGCATATGGATGTTTGTCACATTCTATTAGGAAGACCTTGGTAATATGATAGGAGAGATATTCATGATGGGAAGACTAATACGTATACCTTTAAAAATAATGGTAAGAAACACATGCTTATTCCACTAAGAGATAAAGTTATAGTATTTGAAGACCATACTAGAGTGTTGCTAACTAGTGGTAAGGAGTTCTTAAAGTTCATTAAAGAATAAGAGGTATGTTATGCTTTAGTTGGTAAGCCAAAAATAGTAATTAGATATACTCATTTGATTGATCTACCTACAGAAGTTCAGAACATGCTTAAGGATTTTATGGATATAATTGTAGATGACTTGCCTAATTATTTACCTCCAAGGATAATTATCAATCATCATATAGACCTTATTCTAGGAGCCAGCCTACCAAACAAGGTAGCCTATAGGATGACTCGAAGAGAGAACAAATAAATCAACAAACAGGTGCAAGAATTATTGGATAAGGGGTTGGTTAGAGAGATTTTAAGTCCTAGTGTTGTCCCAATAGTTTATCACCAAATAAAGATGGAGGCTAGAGAATGTGCAATGATTCAAGAGCCATAAATAAAATCATAATCAGCTACAGGTTTTCATTGCCTAGAATTTATGACCTTATCAATTGTTTGAGTGGTGATAATTATTTTTCTAAAATAGACTTGAAAATTGGATACCATCAAATAAGAATAAAATAAGGGGATGAATGGAAGACAACCTTCAAAATAAATGATGGACTCTATGAATGGATGGTAATGTTATTTGGATAGACCAATGCTCCAAGCACTTTTATGAGACTCATGAATGATGTACTCAAGGCCTTTACATGTAAGTTTATTATTATATATTTATATAATATCTTTATTTACAGCCAATCAAAATAAGAACACCTTGAACACCTTAGGATGGTAATGAATAAGCTATAAGAAGAGAGACTACTAATCAATCTTAAGAAAAGTAGTTTCTTGCAAACAAAGATAGTTTATTTTAGGTTTGTTATATCTAAATATGAACTAAAAATGGACAAGGAAAATTTAAATGATATAATGGATTGGCACACTATAATTAATTCATTTGAGGTAAGTAACTTTCATGGATTAACTAGTTTTTATAGGAAGTTTATAAGAAATTTTAGTATTATTTGTACACCAATTGTGGAAAAAATCAAGGGAAACAAGCAGTCATTCAGATGGACTGAGATAACTAAAATTAAATTTCATATTCTTATGAAAAATATCATAGAATAACTGATTTTATCATTGTCTAATTTTGGTAAACTTTTCCAAGTAGAGTGTGATGCTAGTGGTACTGTCATAGGGGTTGTTTTGAGTCAAGAGGGCAAACTAGGTTCCTATGTTAGTGAAATGATTAATGAATCCAAGAAGAGATATTCAACATATGAATAATATTGTTATGTTATTATTTAGGCCTTAAAAATTGGAGGTATTACTTGATACCTAAAGAGTTTGTATTGTATATTGATAATCATGCTTTACAATTCATAGTAGTCAAAATAAACTTAATCAAAGGCACATGAAGTGGGTTGAGTATTTTTAAAGTTTATCTTTTGTTATTAATCATAAAATTGGACAAAATAATAAGGTTGTAGATGCTTTAATTAGGATGAGTTTTATTTTACAAGATTTATAGGTAAACATCTTGGGATTTGAGTCATTGAAGGACTTATATAGGGAATATTCTAATTTCAAAGAAAATTATGAGACATGTGAGAACCCAGTGAGAAGAGATAGGAGTCCATGGATGGACTACATGTTGTAATAAGGTTTGTTATTTAAGGTCATCTAGTTGTGTATTCCAAAAATTTCCATGAGAGATAATCTACTGAAGGAGAAGCATAGTGGTAGCTTGGTAGGATACTTTAGGTAAGTAAAGAGTTTAGCTCAGTTGAGTGCACATTATTATTGGCCTAGAATGCAAAGGATGTTAATAAATTTGTTGAAAGGTGTAGGATATGTTAGTATTCCAAATTAACAAATCAAAATATAGGTTTATATCAACCTTTGCTAATTCCTAGCAGACCATGGGATTCCATTAGTATGGATTTTGTCCTTGGGCTGCCAAAGACTCAAAAAGGTAATGATTCTATTTTTTTGGTAGTTGATAGGTTTTACAAGATGGATCACTTCATTCCTTAGATAAAAATAAGTGATGTAACTCATATTTTTGACTTAATATTCAAAGAGGTTATGAGACTACATAGACTTCCTATAAGCATTATATTTGGTAGGGACACTAAGTTTGATGGTCATTTTTAGAGGGCTCTATATAGAAATTTAAGAACTAATTTAAACATCAGCTCAGCATACCATTCTCAAAAACATGGTCAGACTAACTTAGTCAATAGAAGCTTGGGAAACATCCTTATAAGCTTGGTAAGTGATCACCTAAATTAGTGGGATCAAGTATTGGCTCAATAAGAATTTACTTATAATGAAACCCTAAATAGAAGTAAAGGAGTTAGTCCATTTCAAATTATGTATAATATTCACCCAAGAGGGGTTTATGAGTTAAGGAACTATGGAAAATAGGAGAAGAGATGTGTAGAAGGTGAAGACTTTGTAGTAGCTATGCAGGAGCTGCATGAACAAGTAAAATAGAGATTAGAAGTAAGTTCAGGTAAATACAATAAGGATATTGATTTGAAAAGGATAGAATTGAATTTTAAATTTGGTGACATAGTGTTGGCACACCTCAAGAAGGAAATATTCCTAAAAGGAGAATATAATAAAATAAAACTAAAGAAAATTGGACCTTGTAAGGTCATAAAGAAGTTTTAAGTTAATGCCTATGAGTCATAACTTCCATTTCGTATTGGTATTTCTCATATTTTCAATGTTACATATTTTTACCCTTTTAAGGGATAATAAAACTCAAAGTAAACAATTGGAGACATAATTTATCAAACCATTCAATGGGAGCAACAAATGCCAAGCATACAACCAAAATAACATAAAGTTATTATGGATAAGAAAGTGGTGAAAAATACAAAGGAAAAAGAATAATTTCAGTACTTATCCAAGTGTAATCACCATCCTCTTGAATAATAAATGTGGATGACACCTGTAGAGATCATTAAGTTTGGCAGCAGCATTGGAAAGCTCATGAGTAGGAGCTCATGAAGAGTTATTTTTCACCCTAGTAGTTTGATGTAAGAACATGCACATATTAGATCCAAAAAAATTCCTTTTTTAGTGTGTTAAGGGTATTTGAAGTCATTATAGGTCAATAAAGATCCATTCTTAGGCTTCTTGTAGTATTTGAGGATCTTAAGACTAAGTTTTTGGCTTTTCCACCAAATCCAATCATTTAAAAATTTAAATTTTGTTTAAGCTTTATAGTGAATTTAACATGATTTTGTAAGTGGAATATTATTTAAATTTATGTAATAAGGGGTATTTTAGGTGTAGTATTGTTTCTTGATAGTTTAAAACTCTCTTACTCATGGTTCCTACGTTTAATCTTGGTCAAATCCTAGGTAAGACGACTTGTCAAGACCATTACTTCGTTGATGAAAGTTTAGGAGCTAGTTGAAATAAAATAGATGCATGGAAAATTGATGAGGATAAATAGTGATATTTATTCAATGTATTGAGATTATTAACTCAAGATAAAACCAATAAAAGTGTCAAGAAATAGAAAAAAGAAACTACCTACAATTATGTGTGTAACTTGTGTATATAACTATGATATAAATGACTAAAATGATGTTTTGATAGAGTTATTTTTAGAATCCAGTGGATTCAATGATTGTAACTGATGTTATATTATTTTTATTTATGATTATATTATTCTCTTGAAATTAATCTCTAGGCAACAAAGTTATAATATACAACACAACTCAAATTGGAGTAATTCTATTTTTGCACATTCAAGAGAATGAAGTTGTATGTGTTTTTGAGATTTGATCAAGTGTTTCTTGAATATTATAAGTTTTTGACAATAATAGATAGAGTATATTCACTAAAAAAAACATCTGATACACTTTAGAATGCAATATTAAATCCAACTTTCTATTCAAATTGATCATAGTCTGGTAGAAGGAACTCAAAACCCTGTTAATTTATTTATTAGGCATCTGTGATGATTGTTCAAGATAAAATAACTATTGGAAGAGTTTTATAAAGGTATAATATCCTTAATAAAATCATTGGTACTATTTTAAATTGTATTGAATTCAATTTTACTTCCATTTATAGCTCTAGGACTATATTAGATATAGTTAAGCCCCAAACTAGGGTTTGTACCTTCACATGTGATTATCTCACATTTTAACTAACCAAAAATGTTAAAACATGATAATATTATGTATTTTGGTTTTTTATAAAATATTTTTATAGTTTCAAGAATGTATGGACCATACAATACAAGATACAGGGAATGCATAACTAATTAGGCCTAATTGGACCTAAAAGAGTAGAACATTGAAGGTTTTTAGTTGTTTTAATTCCTTCCAAAGGTATTCAAATCATAGTGAATTTTAATCTCATATAATTGAACAATTATCACATGTATAAATCCTTAACAAGATGATTTGATTCATACTAATAATAAACCTACTCAAGACAAGGCTAAAAAGTCTTCAAGCATAAAATAAAACCTAAAGAAATTGACAAGAAATTAAGTTTTAAAAAGACTCATCTACACCAATTACCTAATTTTTTAGTAATATATCTCCCATATGCTCTTCTCATTCATATACTACCATGAAAACTCAAGGAACTACTAGGCAATGAATCAAGTACATTCAAAAATGTGGGATCAAAAGCATCAAAATAGATAGATACACAAGTTTCACGGTTAAATGGCCAAGAAAATGTGTTAAAAACCCTATGGTCTCAAAAATATTGGCATTGATAACTACCTCACGAATGAGTACACTCATTATGTTGATCATCACCATGACCCCATGCACCTCTACTATAATTATGTGAATTCGGGGTCCACCATGATATTTTTGAATAAAACATATTGAAATAAGCTTTCCCAAAATACTTTACACAATAAAAACTTGGTACATCCATAATTTAGTTTATTCATCTCAAATTTCAAATTATGATTTCATAAATAAATTTTATCAAAAAGATCACATTCATAAATAATGTTGTCAAGCATAATAGCTTATATATTCATCAATTCAAAACATCGAATCAAAAATACACACATGTTCGAATTTCAATCCACAAAGAATATATTAACTTGTTTAAAACTTCAAAATACTACTATTTTCAAGATAAACCAAATCTTTTAAACAAACCATGCATATCCAAAACTTGACATTCATCATTATTCCCATAAAAATACTAAAATTGTTATTATAAAAAGATGTTCAATGAAATTCTCATGAAGGTCGAAATGTGAAGGAAATCAATCTTCTAAAAATAAATAATTAACCCTTTGTAATCCCTTTTCTCAACACTCAATACAACTTATATCATTTTCCAAAAACATAAACCCTGAAATATTCTGACAACTTATCCAAATACCAAAATGCCACAACTGAACTATAAAACTCATGCATGCAAAGAAAAGTTTATGAACATTGAAATGACACCATCGACTGTATAATAAAATTTCTCTCATTTGAATATGTCTTCCTTCAACCATCCTCATAAATACAAAATATGATATTGACTATGAATATGAATTTAACAACCAAGAATCATAATATTTATAGCTTGAATAATCTTTTCATGCATCAATATCTTCAAATTATACCTGTGGAATATTTATCAAATCCCATTAAAGCCTAAAATATATTATTTTCCATAAAATGACTAAAAGAACCTAAGGAAATGGCTTCCATAAATGAAAGAACAAATACAAATTGACCAATTTATTTCCTCTGCATATTCCAACTAATTTAAAACTTCAAAAGACTACTCTTTTCAAGATAAACCAAATCTTAAAAACAAACCATGCATAACCAAGCATGATAGTCATCACTATTCCCACAAAAATACTGAAACTATTATTATAAAAAGGTGATCAATGCAATTCTCATGAAGATCAAAATACGAAGGAAAATAAGCTTCTAAAAACAAATACTAACCCTTTGTAATCCATTTTCTCAACATTTGTTACAACCTATATCATTTTCTAAAAACATAAACCCTAAAATTATGACAACTTATCCAAATACCAAAATGCCACAACTGAACTGAAAAACTGATACATGCAAAGAAAAGTTTGTGAACACTGAAATGAGAGTGTCGATTATATAAGAAAATTTATTTCATTTGAGTATGTCTTCCCTTAGACATCCTCATAAACCCAAAATTTGATATTGACTATGAATATGAATTTAACACCAAGAATAATAATATCTATAACTTGAATAATCTTTTCATGCATCAATCTCCTCAAATGATACCTTTGTAATATATGTCAAATCTCAGAAAGGTCTAAGATACATCATTTTCTAGCTAGAAAATGACTAAGACAACCTAAGGAAAGGGCTTCCATTAATGAAATAACAAATGCAAATTGACCAATTTCTTTCCTTTACATATTCCAACTACTACTCAACATTTCAAAGAATTCTAAAAATATATTTCAATTTCACATTTGAAGAAAACAATAATTATCTATAGTCGTATGAGCATGGTAACCAAACTTCTTATGCATGTCAAAAATACCCAAATATACCAATACTCTTTATGACAACTATATGTAAATTGTAATAAATCAAATATTTTATAACAAATATATATACATAACTTAATAACCTCATGTGGCCTCAAAATCTTTTGGCTCATAATAAATTTTGCTATATGCAAACAAGGTATAAGCAATAAAAATAAAACTTCTCTGAAAACCATTTTCAAATTTACATGTATTATATTCATTGAGAAATCATTTAAAATCAACTATCTTTATAAAAAAATATAAGCCTTTCATGAATACTCAACACATCTTAACATGTATTTTGAGAAAACAATTATTGACCAAAATCCTTGTCAAACTACTGATTTGTCTCAAACAAATCACATGTGAATAAATTTGAAGGCTTTATTTAATAGTACATGTAATTTATTTGAAACTAACTCAAACATTGAAAATGATAAAACCAAGATATAGATCCATTAAACATTATTACCGAACCATTATTACCAAATAAATGTAGACATATTAACATATATGTTATTTTCATTCTTTCAAGTAACTTCAATAGAGCATATGAGACATACCTTGTAACACATTTCACCTTCTTATTTGTTTACAATTATCACTATTATCAAAAATAGCTCAATTATTATTAATAACTATGTTATATGACTTAGCAAACTATTTAACCATTTACTAAAACAACCACCAGAAAAAATAAATCAAGATAAGTACCAAAATTTTATGCCAACTTTCTGCCAGTCACACCAAATCTATAAAAACTCACCCTCAAGTTTAATAAACATTGATTCCATGTATTACCATATTGTATGGTACATCACCACTTTAAATTTATAATGATGCTTCGAACCCTTCATTGTATAATGCATTAGCTCGGATTGATATTTCATATCAATCCATCACCTTATCTTGTTATACCATGAGATTAATCACTATTTTTTTTGGCTAAGTTTAAATGTTATGACGTAGATCCACCAACGTGCTCTTATATGCAATATTAACTTTGAAAATGCATTTAGGTCCTCGATTATCAATAAATGTTAATGACCTAAGTCACTTAATAGTAGGTTTTATGCTTTCAAATAATTCAAAATATTATAGGCTTCATGGTAATGTCAAGCACATTTCCCAAAAACATCCATGCCTAGAAATACATGTTAGTCAAATTATAAAATCAACTATTGAATGTTCATACCAACTTTTCCTTCACCATCCATCACTATGAGATCAAATGTTATAAAAAAGCAATGAAAAATAAGCGTTGTGAGAATTGAATTATCAAAAAATAAAATTAATACTCAACAATACCTATTTTATATTATTAATAAAATACTAACTCTCCTAAACTATAAGGATCTATCCACTTTTGTTAATTGTAAATACTATAAACTAAATATTAAAATAAGCTTTTATTCAATAAAATAAAACTTATGTTTTCAAAACCACTTCATTAATGTTAAAAGTAAGAATTTCATTCAATGTAGTAAATATTGATGCTTGCTTATGTATATAAAAATGCATATTCAAATGCAATAAAATGAGTTGGCTCCTACTATTAGTTTTAAATTTTATGACATAAGTCATCAGCATACAAGAACTGAAAACATATCAAGACCTTTGAAAAAGAAAGGGGTGATAAAAATAGGCATAACACCTTGCATATAGGAAAATAAATCATAGTAAGGTAGACAATTTTATATTCAAACTTGTAGTATTAATAAAGATAAGGGCATACATGTACTAAACATAATAAAAATCTATATATACATAAAGATAAAAACTAAACTTAAAGTTTCATATAAATCCCTTGTATTACTTCATCAATATATTTCAATCCATTCACTAAAAATCATTCAACCTAGCCTCTGTAGTTTTTCCAACTCTAATGTATTTATTGATAGTCATGATGGCATCTTTGTTAACCCATGGGAGTTGAAATGTGTCTGGAATAGAAATTGTCAGTGACTCAACATAGCTCCACTGATATTTGACATAACCTTTAAGTTCATAAACCTGATCCTTTAATTATTCTTAAGTTAATTCATGTTTTCAATGGTTTCCCTAAGGTTGTGAGGATCATTTTCACAAGTAAGCATACTTAAAGGTATCCTCTTTAGATTATATTCATCCCATGTCATGTCCTCTTCATATTTATCTTTGATTGCCTCAACAATCTCAACATACAAAGCTCCTAATAGATTAGAAACCATTATGGAGGTGTTCTCTAGTTTCTTAGCAAGAGGGGTTTGTAAGAGTTTGTTCAATGCATCAAAATGTGGAAATGAAGTCTCTATTAACCTATTTTTCTTGTTCTATAATGGTTACACCCACCTATTTTATATATATATATATATATATATATATATATAACTCACCACTTGGGCCTATGATCCCAAAGTGAATTCTAAAGTAATGGGTTGCCTTGGTGGAGAGGTATGAGAAAGAGGAGGAACATGAGGAGAAATGGATCTTAGAGGTGAAGGGTGAATAGGGGAAGGGAGAAAATTTTGTTGAGAAACATTTTTTGATGGTATAATAGTAGAAAACTGATATGGCTCTTGTGTAAAAGTAATATATTGTTGTGAATTATTATCTATCAAGCTCGTTGTATCACCTGACTGAGAGAGATCAATGGTATCATCTTGGGAAGAAGTTTATTGAAAATTTATAAACCTATTTATAAGTACTTCACTTTATGGATGAACCAACTCCATAATAGTTTCCCATTACCTTTCCTTGATGATTATCTTATCCATCCATACCATTTCATGTAGCAGTTGTTGTGTAAGAGTTATAACTAAAAGATTTTGCACCACATACTTTTGTTACATGTATAAAGGATTGTTTGAGATTCCTTAAATATTTTGGTATACTCAGACCACTTGCTCCAGTAAACTATGTCAACTTATTTTTTAACCAACTTAGATAGTTTAAGGACCAACTAAGTATAAAAACCCGAATCAGTGATTTATGTTGATACCCAGTTTATGGGAGGCAATGGCACTAACATTAATTTGTTGATGTAGTTTGGGTACAACAATTCCATACCATCATCCACCATAACATCAAGTATCCAATTATTGGTGAATGATCTAATTTTATCCAAGCTCATTCTATTATAGTCCCTTTTTCATACCTCAAATTTATATGCATAATCCACATAGTAATCTTTTATGTTTGAAATGTGTGCATGGTTAGATCCTAGACCAAGGTTGGTCTCTACATCTCCCATGTTGTCAAATGAGATCCAATTGGTATGATGGTGAATTTGGAAGGGAAACATGGTCAACTCAATAATTTTAATATCAATTACATTCCTACAATTTATGGTGACCAAGCTCAATTATGAACTGCGCAACTATCAAAAGTCTCTTCTAGTATCTTGCATTTATTTCAGATAATTTTATTCACAATACTAGGAGGATATTTTCACTAAAATATCATGGAAGTCTAAAGGGACATCTTTTATATTGACTAACCCTAATATAAGTAAATTTAGGGAACTAAATGAATCGGCTCCCATATTATGCAATCAATTTCATGCCATCTTCAAAGATCCTCTTGGTTACATTTCCCTCTAGTGTTCAATCCATAACCATGACAAATGTCCCATTAATGCACCTCAAGTGTTTCTTACCTCTTTTGACATTGAGTTTGGGGTAGTATTCATATATCTTAATCTAAGGGCCAAGTTTTCCTTCTATGCTAAGAATAATGAATCTTATTATGGATACCATGGAGTAAACCAAATATGAGGTAATGTATAATTTTTTGGTGATATCGATTTATGTTAGTTGTTTGTTAAAAGCACCACTGATGATGCTTCCCTAGTAAAACTATATTATTTTCAATGCAAGTAACATCCAAGGCTAGAATTCTTATTTAAGCTTGTTTCCTATCACTTTAGATAGGCACCATTATCATTGTAGTCTAAACTGAAAATGTTCTTCAACATTTTAGATAGGCACCATTATCTATGCTTCAACCAACATTCATGTATTTTAAAAAGGTATTGGTTATGGTTCTTATCTTAATGGTATTTCCTAGTTATCCCACTCATCATTGCATATCATTCCTGTTGCTAGATATTGAAGGTGATTTCTATAAATCATTATCTATATTTGCCATTAGCACATTATTTATGGGTTCCAACTCTCTTGATTTTGGGTTATAGTGTTGTGTGCATGCAAGCACCAATTATTTATGGAGGTAGGAAATCCTTCGATATATCTAATTATTGAGTAGAGATGGGATCATACATCATGTACATGAACTTTATCTCAATGCATTGTACATAACAAAATGTAAGTTTAAAAATGATTTAGATTTTTTTTAATGAAAGATTGGGAGGAATAAAATGCTTGTGTATATGTGGAGAGGAAGAAAATTTTGTCAATAAAAATCAAGTTTTACTTCTTAACACCCACCCAAAGCTATGTGGAACTTTTGAGTACCTAAGGTGCTTCAAACATATAGTTTTCCATATAACGCCCCAAACTCAGGAAAATGGTCCGGCTAGCAAGCTTTTACAGAGGAAGGTTTTTATGGTGGTTTGGGTGACTCATGATTATTCTTGTATGAATATGAAATAGACATAAATTTTTGCCAACAATTATACCTTAGTGGAATTACTCTAGCTAAATGATGTTTTGGTTACAAATTTTGCTTCTTTAACTAACTTTGGATAATGTGACCACAAACACCTTTCCCACAACTTGATCATTGAAGTAAGACCAGGAAAAAATTTCAATAAACCTCCATACACTATGATATTTTTTAATCATACCTCAATAAAGTGGAGGGAAATTATTAAAATGCAGTGTGAAGGAATAGGACAAATGAATTGGATATGAGAGAGGTTTTATGTAAAATTAGTAGGGGGAGTATTATATATATATAGGTAGTTACTAAAGAAGGCCTAAAACACCTTATATTAATGACATTGCATGCCAAGCATGAGATTTTACCACCCCTTATGTGACCTAACATTCAATATATGATAGCCATGATAATCCACCCTTTACCCTATTTTTAACCTCTCACCTCATCACATATTATACATCTTCATAACCAGACCAATAGATCCTACAGGGTGCATTAGGCATAAACCTATGAATCAACTTAGTTTGACTATAGTTTCAGGTCTAGTACACTCTATTTTTAGTTTTGGCACTACCTTAGGTATACTTAAGGCATGAAAATGTGTTATATTTTTCCATAAAAAGTTTCTAAGTATGGGAACATGAATTTATAGACAAAGTTGGACTTTGAGACAAGGTCAAGTAGGAATATTTCATGGAAGATTTCATGGAATAAAAAAACACTTTAGTTTGGAAGTGGTAAAATGATTATGATGGTTGGAATGAAAAATTAAAATTAAAAAATCACATGTAGGGGAAGGGATTTAAATCAAATCACATTGTTACACACTTAATTGGGCCCTACAAATTAGTTTTGTTTATAGGACATTAAAATTGAGGTGGCAATCACACAAATAAAAACATAAAGATTAACCAACTACACTTTCATGTCTAAAAAAATGTAATAAATTCAATAGGAAATCAATAAAACTCTTACCCACTAAAGGTTTATACATAAGTAAATTAATCTTTTATGAGGCCTCTAAATATAGTATAGGTAGTACTAGTTCCATTCATATCTTAAAAATTAATATAAAAATGTCATTGAATCATCTTAAGAAGATGTTGTAGAAGAGAGAGAAGATAGAGTGATAGAGAGGATTATAAGGGTAGTCAAGGGGGTTATTTAAAAACCCAAGTTTGAGGTGATTATGTATGAGGGTAGCTTTAATGTTGAAGAGATAGTTGACTAGATTATAGATATGGATAGATATTTTGACTATGAGGAAGTGGATGATGGAAAGAAGGTTGAGTTTTCCATCACAAGATTGAAGGGTCATGTATCCCTTTGGTGGGATGGAGTATATGAGGAAAGAAGAATAAGAGGAAAGGAAAATATTAAGGCATGGGATAGGATGGTAGCCAAATTTAAGGGAAAGTTTATGCCAAAGGACTACCAAACTAATATATTCAAAATGATCCAAAATATGAAACAAAAAGACATAACAGTGAAGGAGCATACATAACAGTTTTACAAACTAACTATTAAAGTCAAAATAAGGAGGATGTTTAAAAGGTTGATAGGTATATCATTGGACTAAGGTATAATATCTTAGATGAGATCAATATTTTGTCCAGATAACCCTCAAATATCTTATACAAAGATAGAGGTAAGTAATAAAATTACTCAAGTGAGGAAGAGAGTGTGGAGTCACCATCTCATGAGGATGTACCTGAGATAGGATAATCATAGATGATGAAGAGAGTGTTTATCAAACTAGCCAATGAGATCAAATAACCACCATAGAGAAAGACCTCATTTAGGAATACCTGAAAGATAAAAGGCAAGTGTTACAAGGTAATCATTGATAGTGGGAGCACTAATAATTTGGTTTCTTCTGAAATGGTAAAAAAAATAAATCTAAATAAGCTAGTTCATCAACACCCTACAAGGTTTCATGGTTACATAAAGGAAATCATACTCTAGTGAATTAATATGACAAGGTGGAATTCCAAATAGGAAGCTATAGATATGAATTTATCTGTGATGTAATGCCTAAGGATGTTTGTCATGTTCTATTAGGCAGACCTTAGAAATATGAAAGGAAACCTATTCATGATGGGAGGACTAATACTTATACCTTTGAAAAAGAATTAAAAAACACACACTTATTCCATTAAGAGATGAATTTGTAGCAGTTGATGACCATACTAAAGTGTTGATAAATATTGGCAAGTAGTTCTTACAGTTCATCAAATAAGAAGAGGTATGTTATGCTTTAGTTTGTAAGCCCACAATAGTAATCAAATGATGAAAAGATTTTACGAAGTCAATTTCAATTATTCCCGATAGCCAAATTCAATAAGATAAATTCAAATAAATGTTTATTCTTAAAATTTAGATAAACATAAAAGTAAATAGATGCTCAATATAGTTAATAAAATCTTAATCTCCTTACAACAAAATAACATGGGTGAGAGAGATGACAAGGAAAACAACATAAAAAAAAATAATAATGCATTTGACTTAAGTTTAGACATTGCCCAAAATTTAAAACACCATCAAAAATAAAGAACAATTCCTCCAAATCATTAAGACAACCTACCTACCTAGTGGCACTCATAATGTTCCACATCATGCCAAGAAAGTTAAAAAAAGTTTTAAAAATTATTTAACAAAGGAACTCAGCATATGAATCTAAATACCCTAATGATTTTTGGGTTATGAAACAAGATAGGTATCCACATATACCTAGATCAACATATGATAAGATATATATATATATATCCTAAAATAAAATCATATGATTTTTAAGCTATGAAATAAATCTATGTATTTACATACGCGTAGCTCATCATATGATAATAGTTATATCCTAAAATAGTATCATAATATATTAAAACATTATGGCACATTCAATGTGTGTTTTAATATTGAATATATCTTTTTCCATTACTAAAATCCTAATTTTTGTTTTATCATAGAAAAATCTAGGATGTATAAGCTTCCAATTAGAGCAAAGGAAACTTGAGGGTGAATAACACCCTACAATCAAGGAAACATAGAAATATAAGAAAGTTGTCCTCCAATTAGTTTCCACTATGAAATAAAAACCAAATGTTTGTGTATTTATTATTAGTTGAATGAGGGTGAGTATTTATTTTGTGTAGAAGTGGTTTATTTTTTCATAAAGAATAAATTTAGCAAAATTGAAATAGTGGAACTAGAAAAAACGTAAACCAAAGTTTGTTTTAGATAATTGGTAAGACCTCATCACACAAGTTGGAGTAGAAAATGAGTTGTTTCATTTTTAGTTTATAACTCATGTGTAAGGATTGGAAAGGATTCATCAGATAATTTGGAGTTAAAAATTAGAATTTATTTCACTTTTAGTTTAATCTCATGTAGAACTTGACATTGTACTTGTATTTTGGATCTCATCACACAAGTTGGAAGAAAAAAATGATACTTTTGTTGGGTATAAATACATATACATGAAAACTAATATAGAGGAGAGTTGTTATATATGAATATTAAGCATACAAGAATAATTTCAAACACACATACTATCCATGATTTCACTAAGGAAACCTCTTTTTAGCAAAAATCCTAACCCAATAGTATTCTAGATTATAGTATTAACAAAATCTTATTTAAAATACTACAATAAGTTGAAAAGTTATATAACCTTCATATAAATCTTTACTTTATATTTAAATACACATACTTGATCATGTGAATTAATTATCCATGTGATTACTTGCATCCCACATTTAGCAATGAAAAACCTGCAACTATGCATCAACTTCTTAAGAAGAACCATGCCTACATATAACACCCACTTTGCAATGTCTATGCAAAAAGGGAATCTATAGTCACACCTACTACTAACCAAAGTGATCATTGTGTAACACTCCTCAATAGTGTTATGTCTAAGCACCACCAAGACATTGTTCACACTCTTCTAGTTATATATATACATCAAACAAGTGTATCATAATGCCTTAAGTTTACCTCCATTGTTTGACATGTTGCACAGCACCTTACTACACCTATACCATTGTATTCCACTTTGTAATCTTCCATAATATAATGATACTACACAAAGAACATTGCACAACTCTACCATCATTCCCACACTCTGATAACCATGTGAAATTGTCATAGACAATCTCCACAAAATCATATGTAGTTATTCACACTCATCTTGCATAGTCATCTTATATAATCAGTGTTTGCATAGCACCAACCTTGCACACAATTACTATTGCACATATCCATGCAAAACTAGAATATTTCCTTAAAATTTCCTAATTTTTGAACACTTTGCATAAGGGAGCACAATCCATCCTTTAATAGCTTTGAGTAATCAATCTCATAAATTTTCACACCAAGATTTATTATCATTTCTCACTACCTTAGTCAATAAATTCACAACATTTTCATTTATGTCCACCCTTTGTAGATATAAATTTATGTCTTCCATGGTTTCTCTTAAAAAATGATATCACACATCAATGTGTTTTATCTGATAATGATACTCAAGGTTCTTTGATACACACAATCTATCTTTGTAGCCTTTTGAGTGAACCCAACCATATAACACAGCCTTTGAAGCCATACTACTTCCTTTCTCACATAAATAGCTATGATGTACTTAACTTCTATGGTAGATATCACAATATTATCTTATCAATTTTTCATCCAACTTATAGGTCCACCAAATAACTTGAACACATACGCACTAGTAGATTTATGGTAATAAATATATCCATACCAATCAAAATACACAAATCCCTATACATTCAATGTCTTGATTTTACCAAATTTTATATAAATATGAATTGCCTAGTCAAGAGTCCTACACAAATACCTAAATATCCTCTTCACCATCATTTAATGATCCTTTCTTGGATTGGACATGAATCTACTCACTACCTCCATTAGATGTTCAATGTCATGTCTTATACATAACATTACATACATCAAGTTCCCCATGCACTCACATACAAAACCTAAATAATGTCCTCTAACTACTCTTTTGTATTTGGAAAATGCATAGTAAATAGTTTCTAACAAACTAGAAAAGGTGTGTGCATAGGTTTGTAGTCATGCATCTTGAATATATCTAGTATTGTCCCAATGTACTTCATCTGGTCTAGATATATCTTATTTTTTGAACAATCTCATTTGATTCCCATGCCCAAGATTAATCTTATAACACCAAGATATTTCATTTCAATTTGCATAGACAGTTCAGACTTCACTTGCTTGATCATGATCTTGTCATTTTTTATCAGCATCATATCATCTACTAGAGAAATATTATTAAAATGTTAGCACCCTCCTCCTTGTAAAAACTATGAAAAATCCAAGTCCAACCATATAACCTTCAAACTTATGATTCCACATTCTAGGTGATTACTTCAAGCCATAAAAAGACTTCTTCAATCTAAAAATCAAGTGTTATTTTCCTTTTACCTTGAAAATTTTCATCTTCGACATGTATATTTCTTTATCAATCTTTCCATGTAAAAAAATTTATTAAAATTCATTTGATATATCTCAATATAAAATTCAATAGTAATATCTAAAATAAATCTAATGGAAGTCAATTTCAAAATAGAAGAAAGTATCACCATAGTCAATTCCTCTACCTGTGAGAAACCTTTTGCTACCAGGTAAGCCTTATACTTCTCTAGTTTCACTTGCATATTTTGCTTCCTCTTGAAAACCCACTTGTAGTTTTGTATAAGAAC
Organism: Torreya grandis; assembly: GCA_037957365.1. Lineage (NCBI taxonomy): Eukaryota > Viridiplantae > Streptophyta > Pinopsida > Cupressales > Taxaceae > Torreya > Torreya grandis. The sequence goes on along the minus strand of JARHVA010000060.1, from coordinate 6,998,631 downwards.
CAACTTTACCAATTCCCAAGTCCCATTCTTTTCAAGAGACTCAATTTCTTCATTCATGGAATTCAAAGGAAGGAGCATAGATTTTAGAGGAAGAATGCAATGTGGAGGTAGAAATTAGTTACAAACTCATGGTGAAGCAACGACTAGCAACTTTCAAAACTCAAGTCAACCTACAAGAGTTGGTTATGCATTTAGAGGTAGAAGACCTTACACTAGAGGAAGAGGAAGAGGATTTTACAGTAAGTGTTTTAAAGGCAATAAATATTCAAGGCACAGGTCTTATGAGTGTCTGTAAAATCCTCAAAAATCTTATACAAGGAGAGAGGGAAGTAATCATATTGCTGAAGTATAGGAAGAGAGTGTGGGGTCTCCATCTCATGAGGATGTACCTAAATATAATAATCATTGATGATGAAGAGAGTGTTGATCAAACCATCCAAGGAGATCAAAGAACCACCACTGAGAAAGACCTTATTCAAGACAACTTTCAAGATAAAAGGTAAGTATTACAAGGTAATCATTGATAGTGGGAGCACTAATAATTTTGTTTCTTCTAAAATGGTACAAAATTTGAATCTAAATAAGTTATTTCATCCCACACCTACAAGGTTTCATGGTTATAAAAGGGACACCATATTTTAGTGAATCAAAAATACAAGGAGGAATTCTAAATAAGTAGCTATATAGATGAATTTCTTTGTGATGTAACGTCTATGGATATTTGTCATGTTCTATTAGGCATACCTTAGCAATATGACAGGAAATTTATTCATGATGGGAGGATTAATACTTATACATTTGAAAAGGATGGTAAGAAACACACACGTATTCCACTAAGAGATAAATTTCTAGCAACTGAAGACCATACTAAAGTGTTTCTAATTAGTGGTAAGGAGTTCTTATAGTTCATCAAAGAAGAAGAGGTATGTTATGATTTAGTTGGTAAGCTTAAAATAGTAATTACAACTACTCATTTGACTGATCTACCCATAGAAGTTTAGAACATGCTTAAGGTGTTTGTGGATACAGTTGTAGATGACTTTCCTAATGAGCTACCTCTAAGGAAAAGCAACAGTCATCATATATACCTTATTCCAAGAGCTAGCCTACCAAACAAGTTAACTTATAGGATGACTCCAATAGAGAATGAATAAATCAAGAAACAAGTGTAAGAATTATTGGATAAATGGTTGGTTATAGAGAGTTTGAGTCCTTACATGGTCCCAACAATTTTGTCACCAAAGAAAGATGGAGATTGTAAAATGTGCACTAATTCAAGATCCATAAATAAGATCACAATTAGGTACAGGTTTCCATTTCCTATAATTGATGACCTCATGGATTGTTTGAGTGGTGATAAGTACTTTTCTAAGATAGACTTGAAAATTGGATACCATCAAATTATAATTAGATAAGGGGATGAATGGAAGATAGCCTTCAAAATGAATGATGAACTCTATAAATGACTAGTTATGCCATTTGGACTGACCAACGCTCCAAAAACTTTTATGAGACTCATGAATGATGTACGTAAGGCCTTTATAGGTAATTTTTTTATTGTATATTTAGATGATATCTTGATTTACATTCAATCAAAATAAGAACACCTTGAACACATTAGGATGGTATTGAGTAAGTTACAAGAAGAGAGACTACTAATCAATCTTAAGAAATGTAATTTCCCACAAACATAGATAATTTATTTGGGGTTTGTTCTATTTGAATATGGATTGAAAATGAACAAGGAAAATTCTAAATCTATAATGGAGTATCATACTCCAAGGAATGCATTTTAGGTAAGGAGCTTTCACAGGTTAGCCAATTTTTATAGGAAGTTCATAAGAAATTTTAGTACTATTTGTGCACTAATTATGGAAATAATATAGGGAAGAAAGCATCTATTTGGATGGACTAAGACAATTGAAAATAATTTTTATATTCTTAAGAAAAAGATCACAGAATAACCCATCTTAGTATTGTCTAATTTTGGTAAACTTTTCCATGTAGAGTGTGATGCTAGTGGAACTAACATAGGGGATGTTTTGAGTCAAGAGGGAAAACTAGTTGCCTATTTTAGTGAAAATATTAATGAATCTAAGAAAATATATTAAGCATATGACCAGGATTTTTATGTTATCATTTAGGCCTTGAAAAAATGGATGCATTAGTTGACGCCTAAAGAATTTGTATTGTATACTGATAATTATGCTTTACAGTTCATTAGTAGTCAAAATAAGCTTAATCAAAGGCACATGAAGTGGGTTGAGTATTTTAAAAGTATATATTTTATTATTAAGCATAAAAGTAGACAAACTAAAAAGGTTACATATGTTTTAAGCAGGAAGATTGTGATTTTACAAGAGTCACAGGTAAACATCTTTGTATTTCACTCATTAAATAAATTGTATAAGGAAGATTATGATTTTAAAGAGACTTATGAGGCATGTGAGAACCCATTGAGAATATATAGGATTCCATAGATGTACCATATGATTCAAGAAGGTATGTTAATTAATGGTAACTAGCTATGTATTCCAAAAATTTCTTTGAGATATAATATACTAAAAGCGAAACATAATGGTAGCTTGGCAAGACACTTTAGGCAAGTAAAGACTTTAGATCAGCTGAGTGTACAGTATTATTGGCCTAGAATGTAAAGGGATGTGAATAAATTTGTTGAAAGGTGTAACATATGTCAGTATGCCAAAGGAACAAGTCAAAATATAAGTTTATATCAACCTTTTCCAATTCTGAGTAGACCATAAGATTCCATTAGTATGGATTTTATGCTTGGATTAATAAATAATTAGAAAGGTAATGATTCTATTTTTTAGTAGTTGATAGGTTTTCCAATATGGATCACTTCATTCCTTGCACAAAAAAAAGTGATGCAACTCAAATTGCTAACTTATTCTTCAAAAAGGTTGTGAGACTACATGGACTTCCTATAAGCATTATATAAGACAAGGTCACTAAGTTTGTTAGTAATTTTTGGAGGAATCTCTGGATAAATCGATGAACTAATTTAAACTTCAGCTCATCATACCATCCTCAAATTGATAGTTAGATTGAAGTAGTCAATAGAAGCCTAGGAAATATCCTTAGAAGCTTGGTAAGTGATCACCTAAAGCAGTGGGATCAAGTATTGGCTCAAGAAGAATTTTATTATAATGAATCCCCAAATAGGATTAAAATACTTAGTCTATTTCATATAGTTGTATGGTAATCACCCAATAGGGGTTTATGAATTGAGGAACTTGGGAAAATAGGAGAGGAGAAGTGCAAAAGGTGAGGACTTTGCAATAGCTATGCAGGAGCTACATGAACAAGTAAAATAGAGACTAAAAGTAAGTTTAGGTAAATATAATAAGGATGCATATTTGAAAATGAGAGAAGTGAATTTTTAATTTGGTGACATAGTTCTAACACCCCTTAGGAAGGAAAGATTTCAAAAATAGGTATACAATAAACTAAAACTAAAGAAAATTGGACCTTATAAGGTCATGAGGTAGTTTTCAGATAAATCCTATGAGTTATAACTTCCACTTCATATTTCAATTTTTCATATTTATACCCTTTCAAGGGAGAATAAAACTTAGAACAAATAGTTAGAGACACAACTAATCAAATCATTCGATGGGAGCAACAAATTCCAAGAATATAACTAGAATAACCTAAAGCTATTTTGAATAAGAAAGTGGTGAAAAATACAAGGTACAAAGAGTAATTTCATTACTTATTCAAGTATAATGGCCATCCTCTTGAAGACTCAATGTGGATGACACTTGTAGAGATCATTAAGCACGATAGCAGCATTGGAGAGCTAATGAGCAGGAACTCATGAAGATTTTTTTTTGCATGATAAAAAAAAAATCTTGTTTTGATGAGTTATGGGTTTTATAAGTCATTAGAGGCCAATAAATATCCATTATTAGGCTTCTTGTAGTATTTGAGGTTCTTAATACTGAGTTTTTCACTTCCTTGCCAAAATCAATAATTTTAAATTTTATTTAAGATCTATAGTGACTTTAACATGATTTTTTAAGTGGAAAATGATGTAAATTTATGTAATAAGGAGTATTTTATGTGTAGTAATATTTCTTGATAATTTACACTTTCTTACTCATGGTTCTTATGCTTAGTCTTGGTCAAAGCCTAGGCAAGATGACTTCTCAAGATCATTACCTTGTTGAAGAAAGTTTAGGAGCTAGTTGAAAGAAAATATATACATGTAAAATTGATGAGGATATTGAAGTATATTTATGCCAATGTAGTGAGATGAGGAACTAAATAATAAAACCAAGTTTCAAGAAATGAAATTGGAAACTGCCTATAATTTTGTGTGTAACATGTGTATGTAACTATGATATAAATAACTAAAATGATGTTTTTATAGAGTTATTTTTAGAATCCAGTGGCTTAAATGGATGTAATTTATGTTATATTTTTGTTCTTTATGATTATTTTATGCTATTGTAACCAATCTCCATGCAAAAAAATTATAGTATACAGCATATCTCAAATTGGAGCAACTATGTTTTTGCACAGTCAAGAGAATGAAGTTAGTCTATGTTTTTGAGACTTTTTAAAGTGTTTATTGAAGACTATAAGTCATTGAAAATAATATATAGATTTTATTCATTGGAAATAACATCTAATACACTTTAGAATGCAAAAAAAAAATCCAACTTTCCATTCAAATTAATCACAATCTTGTAGAAAGAACTTAGAACCCTATTAAATTATTTATTAGGCATATGTGATGATTTTTCAAGAGAAAAAAACTATTGAAATAATTTTATAAAGGTATAATAGTATTAATATAATCATGGGTAGTGTTTGAAAGTTCATTTAATTTAATTTTTCTTCCTTTTATAGCTATTGGGCTATCTTAGATATAGTTAAACCCCAAACTAAAGTTTTTACCTTCAAATGTGATTATCTCACATTTTGATAGACCAAAAATGTTAAAACCTAGTAATATTATGTATTTTGATGTTTTATAAAATATTTTTATGGTTTTAATAATGTATTAATCGCACAATACAAGATACAGGGAATGCATAGTTAATTAGACCTAAAAAAGCAAAACATTGAAGGTTTTTAGTTGTCTGAAGTCCTTACAAAGGTATTCAAAGCATGGTGAAGTTTAATCTCATATAATTGAACAATTAGAACATATCTAAATCCTCAACAATTTGATTTGATTCATACTAAGAGCAAATATGCTCAAGATAGGGCTAAAAATTTTACAAGTCTAAACTAGAACCTCAAAAAATTGACAAAAAATTAAGTTGTAAAAAGACTCTTCTACACCAAGTACTTAATCTGTGAGGATGATATCTCACATATGCTATTTTCATTCCTATATTACCATGAAAACTCAAGGAACTACTAGGTAATAAATCAAGTACATTTCAAAATGTGGGATCAAAAGTAACAAACAAATTTTGATGTTGCATGAGATTATCATTTGTTTGTTCATAACAACTTTTGTTATATGCAAACAAGGTATAAGTAAGAAAAAATAAAACTTCTCTAAAAACCATTTTCAAAATTGCATGCAGAATTTCCATTGAGAAATCATTTAAAATCAACTATATTTGTAAAAAATGTAGACCTTTCATGAATACTCAACACATATTAACATGCATTGTGACAAAAAATGTATTGACCAAAATCTTTGTCAAACTACTGATTTGTCTCAAATAACTTGCATGCCAATAGATTTGAAGGTTTTATTTAAGAATACATCAAATTTATTTGAAACTAGAAAGTCAAGATATAGATCCATTCTATATTATTATCAAACCATTATTACCAAACAAGCATAGACATCTTAACATATGTGTCATTTTAATTCCTTCAAGCAACTTCAATATAGTGGTCAAGACATACCTTCTAAGTGAAATCTATATAATTATTTTTATAAATCTGTTTGTATTCTTTCTTGACCACCTCGACTCAAGCTTCCACCAGAGCTCTGATTCCACTCAAAGCTTGTGTATAATGAGATCAAAATAATAAAACTACCTCATAAATATTCCATGGTGATTATTTCACATGTTTCACATTTTTATTCATTTACAACTCTCATCGTTATCAAAAATAGCTCAGCCAATTTTAATAACTATGTTCTCTAACTTAGTAAATTGTTTAACCATTTACTAAATTATCCATACAAAAACTTCAAATCAAGACAATAACCATAATTTAATACCAAATTTTTACTAATCACATTGAATTTATAAAAATTAACCCTTATGTTTAATAAGCATTTATTCCATGTGTTACCATATCTTATAGTATATCATTGCTTTAAATGTCTAACGATGCTTCAAACCCTTCACTATATAATGCATTAACTCATGTTAACATTTCATATCAATGTGTTACCTTATCTTGCTACACCATGAAATTAATCAACAAATATTTATGACCTAAGTTTAAACGCTATGACTTAGATCTACCAACATGCTCACATATGCAATATGAAGTTTAGAAAACACATTTAGGTCCTCAAATATCAATAAATGTTAATGACCTCAGTCACTTAACATTAGGTTTTATGATTTCAAAACATTCAAAATATTATAAGCTTCGTGGTAATTTCAAGCACATTTCCATAAAACATCCATGCCTAGCAATACATGTTATTCAAATTACAAAATCAACTATTGCATATGCATACCAACATTTCATTTGCCATCCATCACTGATGAGTTAATGTTATAAACTAAAAATTCAAAATAAGTTTTGTGACAATTGAACTATTAGAAAATAAAACTTATCTTCAACAAACCTAATTCATATTATTCATAAAATACCATCTCTCCCAAACTGTAAAGATTTATGCACCTCTGTTAACTAAAAATATTGTAAATTGAATATTAAAACAAGCTTTCATTAAATAAAATAAAATTTATGCTTTCAAAACCACTTTATTAACATTAAAAGTAAGATTTTCATTTAATGTAGTAATTATTGATACTTACTTATGTATACAAAAACACATATTCAAATGCATAAAAATGAGTTGGACCCCGCTAGTAGTTTTAAATTTTATGACAAAAGACATCAACATGGCAAAACTAAAAACATATCAAAACCTTTGAAAAAGAAAGGGTGATAAATATAGGCATAACATTAGTGACCTTATTGGCTAGTTTCACTTGTGAAATTAGATTTTAATTAAAAATTATAGTTTGAAAATAATATTATCTTGAGAGTACAATCTAGATTTAATCATTTCTCAAATAGTTATATGTGAACCCATTTAAAATAAGAAAATTTGTTAAGGGATGAATTATTTAGCTATTGTGGCACAAAGAAAATAAAGTATTTAATAGAAAAATTTAGGTTGGATAAATAACTAATATACGACCTTGAATATAGATTCTAAGAAAATAAATAATACCTTTAACACATTTATATTCAATTCATATTTTAGTCGTAAAATAAAATCTTCAAAATAAACATGTGATAATATCTAATATAATTGAACATACAATGATAAGACATTTATCATAGTACATTCTTTTTAGAATGAAGAATACATCTCTTTAAACCAAATGTTGATCTAACTAATAAGAAAATAGAGCAAACAATAAAATAAAGGAATCAAAAAATAAATAAATAAATAAATAATAAATAAAAAGAAAATTAACATAAAATAAATTCAAATGATGTCTATTGACCAAATAACATAGCTAATTTTCTTCTAAATCATGTAAATGAAAGGTATTCTTTCTAAAAATAACAATAATTTTATAAGGACCAAGCTAAATAGAATCAAATTTATGGTGTTTACCTGAGTCCTCGGAAATTATCCCAATAAAGAACAAAAATACCAACTTTAAAAAATTTACTATAAAAAATTTTATCAAAGAATTTTTTTAATTTTTATTTAACATTTTCTAACTTTTGCCAAGCATTAGTTTTGGTTTCATCTAAAACTATCAAATCATTAAGTCTTTGTTCTATCATATTTGTATCTTCTGATAAGTATCATAGACTAGTTCGGGTAAAAGAAATTTAGAGTTCAATTGGTAATGTGGATTCAAATATATAAGTTAACATAAAAGGTGAAAAACTAGTAGCTGATTTAACAATTATATGATCAGCCTATAATGCATCAAAAATCTTTAAATGTCAAATTTCTTTTGTTCTCACAAACTATTTTTTTATAATACAAATCATATTTTTATTCATAGATTTGGCCTATCTATTTTTTTGAAGATAATATTTTGAAGAATGACTCAAAATAATAGAATAACATCTCAAAAAAACTAAATATTTATTTTAAATAAATTAGAGGCTGTTATCTAAGATAATCTCATACGGAACACTGAATCTAAAAAATAATTATTTTTTTAAAAATGAAATAACCTCAGTTGTAACTGAATTTTTTAAAGCTTTAGATTCATGCCAATTCATAAAATAATCTATGAAAACAAAATATACCTATGATCAGTTGAAGGGGGAGGATGAATATCTGATAAAAAAATAATTTCTCACTTGGTGAAGGGTTTCTCAGAAATAATAGAATTAAAGGCATTGTTGGTAATCTATCTCTACCAGTGAATAATTTGTAAAACATACATACACGAACCAACTTATAAGTATCTTGAAACAACATAGACCAATAATTATTTATACGTAAAATATTAAAAGTAGTCATTTTTTATACATAATGACCACCACAACTGCTTTCATGACATCATTTAAGTATATTTTGAGTTTGGTCATGAGTTAAGCATGTTAATAAAACTTCATCCATATTTCTATAAAATAGAAAAAAAAAAAAGTAGAATTTCAAAGCTTGGAGTCTTAACAATCATCTTTACTTTTCATCTAGATTGTTAAGGTATGCTTAATTTTGAAAATAATAAATTAAGTCATGAGACCAGTCATCTTTAGAAAACAAACAATCTCAATCATTCATTTCATGACCAAATTTAAAATTCTTAGTAAAATCAACAACTTTGATGGTTCGAGAACGAGGTTTAGCATGCAAAGAATTATCAATATATAAAATTAAAACATTTATAATAGAGAAAGTATTTTCAACTAGATGTTTTGCTAAATCATTACCTTTAATAGTTCTAGATGTTTTGAATTCAAGATCAAATTCATAAATCCTCAAAATATATTTTATTAGTCTTTATTGGATAGTTGATTGTTTAAAAAGATAAGAAAGAGCAGGTACATTAGATCTTACAATAACTTTATTTTTTATTAAAAGATAATGAGATTTTATCAAATAGGAAACTAATGAAAATATCATTTTTTTGATAAGTGGGTACCTAGTTTCTACATCTTTTAAAACTTGACCCATATAGCCAATAGGCTTTTCTTCATTATTTTCATCGTTTTGAATAATTACGACACTTATAGATTTTTTAGTTATATTTACATAAAAGATAAAAGATTTAGACAAAACTATTTTTATGAGCACATGTGCACTTGTAATAGCATTCTCAAAATTATTAAAATTAGAATCTACTCCTGAATTTCATACATATGACTAATTTTTTAATTGAATTTGTAAAGGATTGGATTTATCAGTAAAATCTAATATAAATTCTATGAACAAAATTAATTTTTCAAAGAAATATCTAAGACCATATTAGTCTTTAATAAATGATGGATCTTTAATTATTTTTATATGTTCATGATCAATAAAAACACTTTTATTTAAAATAATATGTCCTAATAATTTTCCTTTAATAACACCAAAGTCAAATTTCTTGAGATTAAAATAAATATCATATTTTCTACTTCTTATGAATACTTCACGAAAATGATCTATATATATTTTTTCTCTTCTTTGAATATATGGTGAGATAATCTAAGTAGACTTGAATGACTATGCTAATTATGTCATCGAAATTCACATGCATAGCTCTCTGAAAAATGGCATTTGTATTCATGAGATCAAAAGACATTCTATTAAAAGTAAACATTCCTCTATAAGTAGTAAATGTTGTCTCATGCCTATCATTCAGATTAAAAAATATTTGGTTATAACCAAAAAATATATCAAGTAAAGACATCATTTTAGATCCTACAACTTGCTATAAGATTTTATCAATGTTAAGAAGAGGAAAATTATCTTTAACACTATTCTTATTTAAATCTCTCAAATTTACACATAACCTAATGTCACTTTTTTTCTTTCATATAGGTACTAGATTAGCAACCTAATTTAAATATTTTACAAGATAAATGACACCACCATCAAACATCTTATCAAGTTATTTATTAATGGTATCTTCTAACAAAAGATTTATTCTTATTTTTTTTGCCTAATAGGTTTTATATCAGGTTATATAAGAATATCATGTTTAATTATATTGGTATCGTAACCTTTAAGGTTTTTGTAGGACCAAGAAAAAACATTGATGAATTAATTTTTAAAGTTTGATAAACTTTACCTTTTCATATGGAGTGCATTGTATTTCTAAATATACACATTTATGATACTCTTTAGTACCAAGGTTGATAGGAATAATTTCACCAATTACTCTCTTAGAAGGATCTTCAGTTTATTAAATTCTAGGTTAATCATTTGGAGTGAACATTGATTTTAAATTGACTAAATTGGTAGATAATTTAATAGTACTTAATTGTAGATAATCACCATAATTCAACACAATCATCATGATCAAAATAATTACCTTTAAGAAAAGAATCAATATGTTCATCATAATTTAAAATAAGGTAATTTTTATTTAAATTAGGAACTTTAGGTCTAAAAGTTTTTAAAAATGAGAATCAACAGTTGATTTATTTTCACTTAAAATAAGATTTGAATAAAAATAGCAAGCATATCAACTCAAACATTAAACTCTCTAAGTATATGATTAATAGTGAAAACTTTAAAATTTTAAAGTAAATTCCAAATATTTTAAGTATATCTATGTAAATAGGTATGATTATTTTTATACGCCTTTCTAATTTATCTAATAATTAACTCAAAATCACTGAAGACTTCTAATTATTTGATGTTAAGTTCAATAGCATTTTCTAAACCTAAACATAGAGCTTCAAATTTTATTATATTATTAATATTATCAAAAGATAATCTATAAGCATAAGGGAATATTTTACCAATCGAATAGATTAAACAAATTTTGGCACCACTACCATATTGCAAACCTCTTCATCAAAATATGAGGACCATAAATTATCTTTAAAACATATATTTACTTATTTTATAATTTTATCTAAACTTAACAATTCATAAATACTAATTTCAGTTTCTACATAAGCAATAGTAGTAGGTATGGAATCAATAAGATTACTAACATCTTTGTCTAGTGTTGATAGTATAAGCATTTATGATTTTGACATCATCTAAAGATTTTCTAAATCCACACATATTTGTATTATTAACCAGATCAATAGATATACTATAACTTTATTGAATATATCTTTTAAATTTATACACAACTATATAAGTGCTTGGATCATGATCTAATTCTCATATGTTATAATAATGAACTTTCTCTTTAGTTTGTTTTTGTTTTTTTTTAAAAGGGAGGATTTATCTAATGTAGATGGTTAATCATCTAGTTACTTCTTGATGGTGAATAGTTCATTGTTAAGATTATGAATGGATTTTTTTTTTTAAATTATAATTTAAACATGTTATAGCTTTATCGTTAAACTCAACATGTTTTAGTTTATTTTCATATTTAATACAAAAATTTATAGTTTCATTTTATCTATAATCTCTATCTTCTAAAGTTATTTTATACTTTAGAGGCAATACATTACAAAAATATAATTTAGATGATATTTTAGATGGTCTAACATCACATGAAATCTTTTGATGCAATCTAATGAATCTAGTTATAAATCGATAAACCATTTCACTTGGATCTATAGAGATATTAACTAATTCATTGACTAAATCTAAATCTAGTTTAGATTTTTCAAAATAAAAATTTATTTAATTAACCAAATAAAAATCTATTTAATTAATAAAAAAATTAATTCTAAGCAAAAAAATTAAAATTAACGAGTAACAATCTAAGATTAAAACAAAGTAAAAAATAAATAACAATAAAATATAATTTGAACTAAAAAAATTAAACTAATATTTAAAATAACAAATTAATTAAGAAATTGAACTTAAGATTAAACTCAATTTTAACTATGAAAACTAACAATCTCTCTATTCAAACAAGAAATTTTATTTAACACCATTATCCTTAATCCATATTTAAAACTATATAATTTAATCATGAAAAATAATTAATCCAATTTAACTAAAATATTCAAATGAAAAGAACAACGATAAAAATACTTAAAACATGAAAAGATTTATAAAATATATTAAAATAAAGTTGCAATCTAATCATGAAATATAACTGAAATAAACATAAAAAATATATTCAGAAAGAAAATACAATAATGAAAATGAAAACAAGCATAAGCAAAGTAGGAAAAAACTAACTTAAAATTCAAATAAAACTAGGTAATTAAAACAGATTAACTATATAATTTAATCTAAAATAAAACAAAATTAAACTACATCAAAAATTAAATCTAAAGAAAAATAATAAAAACAAGTGTGAGTCTTAAAAAAAGAGTCATTTTAGCAGAAAGATAAGTAAATTTTATTGAGAAACAAGATTTTAGCACAAATAGTCTTCAAAAAAATAATTATTTACAATTATAAGATCAACAAAATATCAAACAAAGCAATGTATTCATCATTATTTGGGTCAAATACAAGAGATTTCATATATATGACTACATAATTATAATCATTAGAAGATATTAAGCTTTATTAACTTCAGATAATTAATTTATAAAATAAACAAGAAACCTATATATACCTACACTAAAAGCGGGTTACTTCACCATCAGAGATAATATTATTCGGGCCATCTAGAAATGATATTTAAACTCAGAGAATGTTTATACAGAGAAATAAGTAATATAAAATCTTGAATAACTTCAGAGCTTTCCAATACATGCAATGTTTCTCCCTTTGTGATGTGACTTTGATTTACTTATAAAGTATTCTCTTTTCAAAATAATTAAGAATAAATTACAACTAAATTTTTAGTTAGTTGTTTTTAATTTCAATTAGTTTTTAAAAGTCAATTAGTTAACTTATAAAAGACTTTATAAGTTTAGACTTTAAGATAAAGTCTAAAGATAGAATCATATTTAGAATAATAGATAAATGACATTTCTAATGGGTTGGGGTCCAAGATTCATTAGAAGACATTTAAATAATCATTTAACTGTGTAAAACAAACATAACAACTATTATTGATTAAATAAATTAATTAGTTTTAAACATTAAATTCCATGAGCATTTCCATAAAGTTTAAGTAAACATCTAATATATTGTTTTGTAGAAAATGAAAGTGATGTTATACATATATCAAAACTACCAAAATCATATCTACATATTCAAAAATATCACCACATAAAAGCAAGTTAAAGTATAAATTATCAACCAAAATATCAATCTAACAATAATTTAATCAAAATCTGCATCAAAAATCAAATCTATTAATGGAGCACCCTTATTATTTTGATACTTTGTATATTCCGTAGACACAACAAGAAGTTCAATCAAATGTATGCCTATAGAATCATCATCAATCTCTAATTTCACTTTCTTTAACCTCCTAATCATAGTGGTTTGTGTTATAGGGTTGTTGACATGTTTCCTACTAAAATAATTAGGTATTTCATGCTTAGGTGAATAAATTTTTGTACTAATTGGCACAAGTGGATGGGGATACAATTTTACAATTACTTCAAGTATGTTCTCAAATTGATCAGGGAGTGGAGTATTATGTTGACCATATTAGATATATGTGTGCATGTGATGAGAAGACTCACTTGGAATACTTCATCCATAAGTACGATACCTCCCATATGCTCTTCTCATTATTATATTACCATAAAAACTTAAGGAATTAACAGACAATTAATTAAGTATATTCTAAAATGTAGGATTAGAAGCATCAAAATGTAAAAATATGTGAGTTCCATAGTTAAATAGAAGAAAAAATATGTTAATAGCCCTATGGCCTCAAAAATATTGGCCCCGATAACTACCCCATAAAGGAGTACCCTCATTGTCTTGATTATCACTATGACCCCATTCATCTCTACTAGAATTATGTGACTTTAGGGTTCACCCTGATATCTTTAAACAAAAAATAATTAAATAATCTTTTGAAAAAGATTTTACACCATAAAAACTTGGTATATCCATACTTTATTTTATTCATCTCCAATGTTCAAAGTATGATCTCACAAATACATTTTATCAAAATGATCACATTTACAAACAATGTTTTCAAGCATACTAGCTTATATATTCATCAATTCAGAATATGAAATCCAAAATACAAAAATGTTTAACGTTTAATCCATAAAGAATCTATTGACTTGTTTCAAACTTTAAAAATATTATTTTTTTCAAGATAAACCAAATCTTAAAAACAAACCATGCATAACCAAGCCCGACATCATTATTCCCACAAAAATACTGAAACTGTTATTATAAAAAGGTGCTCAATGAAATTCTCATGAAGATCAAAATACAAAGGAAAACAAACTTATAACCCTTTGTAATCAATTATCTCAACATTTGTTATAACTTATATCATTTTCTAAAAACACAAACCCTAAAATTATGAAAACTTATCCAAATACCAAAATGCTATGATAGAATTGAAAAACTCATACATGCAAAGAAAAGTTTGGGAACACTGAAATGAGATTTTCAATTGTATAAGAAATTTTCATTCATTTGAATATGTTTTCCCTCAACATCCTCATAAACCCAAAATATAATATTGACTGTGAATTTAACAACCAAGAATCACAATATCTATAGCTTGAACAATCTTTTCATGCATAAATCTCCTCATATGATACCTTTTTAGTATATATCAAATCTCAGAAAAGCCTAAAATACATCATTTTCTAGAAAAAGACTAAAACAACCTAAGGAAAGGGCTTCCATAAATAAAAGAACAAATGCAAATCGACCAATTTCTTTCCTCTGTATATTCAAATTACTACTCAACATTTCAAAGAATTCTAAAAATATATTTTGATTTCACGTTTGAAGAAAACAACAATCATATATAGTCATATGAGCATGGTAACCAAATTCTTTTGCATGTCATAACTACCCAAATATACCACTACTCTTTATGACAACTATATGCAAATTGTAAGAAATCAAATATTCTATAACAAATATGCATACATAACTTAATAACCTCATGCGACCTCAAAACATGTTGGCTTGTAACAACTTTTGCAATATGCGAGCAAGGTATAAGCAAGAAAAATAAAAGTTCTCTGAAACCATTTTCAAAATTGCATGTAGTATATTCATTGAGAAATCATTTAAAATCAACTATATTTACAAAAAAAAATGCAAGCCTTTCATGAATACTCAACACAAATTAACATGTATTTTTACAAAAAAAATTATTGACCAAAATCCTAATCAACCTATTGATTTATCTCAAACAACTCACCTGAAAATAGATTTGAAGGTTTTATTTAAGAATACATGTAATTTATTTGAAACTAACTCAAACATTCAAAACTAGAAAGCTAAGATATAAATCCATTCAACATTATTACCAAACAAATGTAGACACATTAACATATATGTTATTTTCATTCTTTCAAGTAACTTCAACAGAGTGGCCAAGACATACCATCTAAGTGAAATTTGTATAAATATTTTTATAAATTTGTCTGTATTCCTTCTTGACCACCTCAATGCTAGTTTCCACCAGAGATCCATTTTTGCTCAAATCTTGTGTAAAAATGAGATCAAAACAAGAAAACTACCTCTTAAATATTTCATGATAAGCATTTAACATGTTACACCTTATTTGTTTACAATTGTCACCATTATCAAAAATACTTTGACCAATTTTAATAACTATGTTATTTGACTTAGCAAACTATTTAACCATTTAGTAAAATAACCACCAAAAACCACAAATCTAGATAAGTACCAAAATTTAACACCAACTTTTTGCCAATCACACCAAATCTAAAAAAAATCACCCTCGAGTTTAATAAACCTTGATTCCATGTGTTACCATATCTTATGCTAGATCATCCCTTTAAATGTATAACACTGCTTCAAACCCTTCATCATATAATGCATTAACTCATATCAATGTTTCATATCAATCTGTCACCTTATCTTGTTATACCACGAGATTAATCAATAATTTTTTATGTCTAACTTGGAATTATATGACTTAGATCCACCAAAAAACCATAAATCTAGATAAGTACTAAAATTTAACACCAACTTTTTGCCAATCATGCCAAATCTATAAAAAATCACCCTCGAGTTTAATAAACCTTGATTCCATGTGTTACCATATCTTATGCTAGATCATCCCTTTAAATGTATACCACTGCTTCAAACCCTTCACCATATAATGCATTAACTCATATTAATGTTTCATATCAACCTTATCTTGTTATACCACAAGATTAATCAATAATTTTTTATGTCTAACTTGGAATTCTATGACTTAGATCCACCAACATGCTCCCATATGCAATATGAACTTTAGAAAATATATTTAGGTCCTCGATTATTAACAAAATTTAATGACTTAAGTCACCTAACATTAGGTTTTATGCTTTCAAAGCATTCAAAATATTATAGGCTTCATGGTGATGTCAAGCACATTTCCACAAAACATCCATTCTTAGAAATACATGTTATTCAAATTATAAAATCAACTATTAAATGTGCATACCAACTTTTCCTTTGCCATCCCTCACTATGAGATCAAATGTTATAAACAAGCAATGAAAAATAAGCTCTTTGACAATTGAACTACTAGAAATTGAAATTGGTCCTCAATAATACCTAATTTATACTATTCATAAAATACCATCTCTCCCAAATTGTAAATATCTATGTACCTCTATGAATTATAAATACTAAAAATTGAATATTAAAATAAGCTTTCATTAAATAAAATAAAATTTATGTTTTCAAAACCACTTTATTAATGTTAAAAGTAAGAATTTCATTCAATGTAGAAATTGTTGATGCTTGCTTATGTATATGAAAACACATATTCAAATGCATGAAAATGAGTTGGCTCCCAATATCAATTTTAAATTTTATGATATAAATTATCAACATAGCATAACTAAAAACATATCAAGACCTTTGAAAAATAAAGGGGTGATAATAATAGGCATAACACCTTGCATGTAAGAAAATAACTCATAGTAAGGTAGACAATTTGATATTCAAACTTGTAGTATTAAGAAAGAAAAATAACTCATAGTAAGGCAGACAATTTAATATTCAAACTTGTAGCATTAAGAAAGATAAAAACATACATGTACTAAACATAAGAATAATCTATATTTACACAAAGATAAAAACTAAACATAAAGTTTTGTATAAATTCCTTATATAACCTCATCAATATATTTCAAACCATTCAACCCATGCCTCTGTAGTTTTTCCAAAGCTAATGTATTTACTGATAGTTATGATGGCATCCTTTCTAACTCATGGGATTTGAAATGTGTCTAGAAGAGATATTGTCAGTGACTCAATAGAGCTCCACCGATATTTAACATAACTTGCAAGTTGATAGATGTGATCCTTCAATTGTTCCTAAGTTAATTCACATTTTCAACGATATCCCTATGGTTGTGAGCATCATTTTCACAAGTATGCATATATAAAGGTATCAACTTTATATTATATCCATCCCATGTCATGTCCTCTTCATTCTTATCTTTGATTACCTCTGCAATCTCCACATACAAAGCTACTAATAGATCAGAAACCATTATGGAGGTGTTCTCTAGTTTCGTAGGAGGAGGAGTTTGTAGTAGTTTGTTCACTGCATCAAAATGTGGAAATGAAGTCTCCATCATCTTATTTTTCTTTTTATATAATGGATACACCCACCTATAATATGTATAAATAAAAATTACCACTTGGACCTATGATCCCAAAGTGATTCCTAAAGTAATGGGTTGCCTTGGTGGAGAGGTATGAGGAGGACAAGGAACATGAGGATAAATTGAGCTTAGAGGTGAAGGGTGAATAAGGGAAGGAATAAAATTTTGATGAGAAACATTTTTTTATGGTATAATAGTATAAAATTGATCAGGCTCTTATGTAAAAGTAATATATTGTTGTGAATTATTATCTATCAAGTTCATTGTATCACCTGACTAAGAAAGATCAATGGTATCCTCTTGGGAAAGATTTTATTGAAAATTTAGATACCTCTTGATAGGTAACTTCACTTTCATGGATGAACCACCTCCATAATATTTTCCCATTACCTTTCCTTGATGAGGATCTTCTCCATCCACACCACTTCATGCAACAGTTGTTGTGTAAGAGTTGTAACCAAGAGATTTTTAACGAGACACTTTATTGCATGTGTAAAGGATTGTTTGGGATTCCTTAAACATTTTGGTATACTCTAACCACTTGCTCTAGTGAACTCTGTCAACTTATTTTTGAACGAACTCAAAATTTTAAGGACCAAGTGTAAAAACCCAAATCAGTGATTTATTTTGAGGCCCAGTGCATGGGAGGCAATGGCACTAACATAAATTTGTTGATGTAGTTTGAATACAACATCTCCCTACCATCATCCACCATGCCATCAAGTATACAATTAACTATGAATTATTGGATTTTATCCAAGCTCATTCCATTATAGTCCCTTCTTCATACCTCAAAGTCATATGCATAATCCACGTAGTAGTCTTCTAGTGTTCAATCCATAACCATGGAAAATGTAAATGTGTCATTGATGCACCTCAATTGTTTCTTACCTCTTTTAACATTGAGTTGGGGGTAGTATTCATATATCTTAATCTAAGGGCTAATTTTTCCTTCTATGCTAAGAATAAGGAATCTTATTATGGATGCAATGGATTAAACCAAATATGAGGTAATGTATAAATTTTTGGTGATGTCTATTTATGTTAATTATTTGTGTAAAGCACCACTGATGATGTTTCCCTAGTAAATCTATTTCTTAGTGTATATTATTTTCAATGCAAGGAACATCCGAGGGTGAAATTATTATGTAATCTTGTTGCCTATCACTTTGATTATAGAGTGATCATAACTAATATCTCATCATTTTAGTCTAAACTAAAAAAGTTCTTCAACATATTAGATAGGCATTGTGCTCTATGCTTCAACCAACCTTCATGTATGTTTAAAAGGTATTCGTTATGGTTCTTGTCCTAGTGGGATTTCCTAACTATCCCACTCATCATTGCATATGATTCCTAGGGTGAGATATTGAAGGTGATTTCTATAAATCATTATCCATATTTGTCATTAGCACATTATTTATGGTTTACACCTCTCTTGATTTTGGGTTATAGTGTTGCATCCATGCAATCACCAATTATGTATGGAGGTAAGAAATCCTTCGATATATGAGTGCAGTTATGGCAAAGGGTTCGACTACATTGATCCTTTTATTGAATTTTTCTAAGTCAACATGCCCAATGTTAGAATGATTGATTTTAGGAATGTCTATTTATTGAGTAGAGATGGGCTCATATGTGATATACATGAACTTTATCTCGATACATTGTGCATAACAGAATGCAACTTAAAAAAGGATATAGTTTTTTTGTATGAACTACTGAGAGGAAGAAAATGCTTGTGTATATGTGGAGAGGAAGCAAATTTTGTCATGAAAAATCAAGTTTTACTTCCTAACACCCACCCAGCACTATGTGGAACTTTTGAATACTTACTGTGCTTCAAACTTCTATTTTTCCATATAATGCCACAAACTCAAGAAAATGGTCTAGATAGTAAGCTTTTACAGAGATGAAGGTTTTTAGGGTGGTTTGGGTGAATTAGGATTCTTCTTGTATGAATAGCTTATAGACATAAAGTTTTGCCAACACTTATACCTTAGTGGAATTACTATAGTTCAATGATGTTTTGGTTGCAAATTTTTCTTCTTTAATTAACTTTGGATATTGGGGCCACAAACACCTTTCCCACAAATTGATCATTAAAGGAAGACTAGGAAAAATATCATTAAACCTCCATACACTATGATATGTGTTAATCACACTGCTGGACAGTGGAGGGAACTTGTGAAAATGCATGTGTGAAGCAATTGGATAAAATACTTGGATATGAGAGAGGTTTTGTGTATAATTAGCAAGGTGAATGTTGTATATATATGCAATTACTAAAGAAGGCTTGGCACACCTTCCATTAATGACACTACATGCCAAACATGAGGTTTTACCACCCATTATGTGACATACCATTCAAGATGTGATAAGAGATATAATCCACCCTTTACCCTATTCTAAACCTCTTAGCCTCATCACATAGTGTGCATATTCACAACCCGACCAGTAGTTCCTTTAGGGTGCATCAAGTACAAAACTATGGATTAATTGGGTTTCACATATGACACACCCCATTAAAAGTTTTGGAACTACCTTGGGTATTCTTAAGGCAAAAAAATCTATTATATTTTTTCACAAAAAGTCAAAAAGTATGGGAACATGAATGTCTAGATAAAGTTGGACTCTAAGACAAGGTCAAATAGGAATGTTTCATGGAATAAAAAAGCACTTTAGTTTGGAAGTGGCCCAAATGATTATGATGATTGGAGTGATCAATAAAAATTAAAAAATCACACATAGGGGAAGTTATTTAAAACAAATCACATTGTTACACACTTCATTGGCCCTACAAATTAGTTTGGTCTATAGAACGTTAAAACTGAGGTGGCAATCACACAAATAAAAACATAAATAATAACCAACTACACTTTCAGGTCTAAAAAAATGTAATAAATTCAATAGTAAATCAATCAAACTCCTACCCACTAAAATTTCATATATAAGTAAAGTGAACTTTTATGAGGCCTCTAAAGATAGTCTAGGTAGTACTAGTGGCATTTGTATCTTCAAAATTAATACAAAATTTTGATTGGAGCATCTTCCTTCAAACCAATGGGAACCAATAGTTGATTATATGTGGTGTAATGGCCCTTTATTGTTATTATTTTTTCGATTGGGAGGCACAAAAACAAAAAAAAACTAATGTATAAATATTAAGTTATTATTAAGGGTTAGGATACTAATTTGGTGTATAAGCTTCTTCTTGTCAAAGAATTTAATGGCAAGAATGGACTTATAAGATTTTTAAATCAAAAAACCAAATAAAAATATATATTCATAAAAAATTATGGTATATAAAACATAAATTATTACATTATACTGACAAACATAAAACAACGTGGTGGATTTTTCATATGTAACTAACATTGTTCCTGAAAATGTTTAGTCAAAAATATCAAAAAATTGAGTTATAAATGGAAATCAAATATAATTTTAATCGCCATATATATAATGACACTCATATCCTTCACAAGATTAAATATGGTGCTGCATTCAATGGTATTTGAACCCATATCACTTTGCACACAAAATGCAAAGGCTCTCCTAAGTTGAGCTATGAATCATTATCTAACTTTACAAAGTCAAGTGCATACAATGACAATGCAAGATTGAATAAATCTTTTCCATTTACTAAAAGCTTAGTTTTTCCTTAAATAAATCACAATCTACAGTACATAAGCTTATAATTACAGCAATGGAAACTTGAGGGTGGATAACACCCTACAATCAAGCCAACATAAATACAAGTAAGTTGCCTACCAATTACTTGCCACTATGAAAGAAAAACTAGAAGGTGTTTTATTTATGACTAGCTTTAATGAGAGTAAGTAGATATTTTGTATATAAATGGTTTATTTTTAAAATAAAGTAGTAATTTAGGAAAATAAAATTATAAGAGCTGGAAAAATGACAAGCTAAATTTATTTTTGGAGAATTAATAAGACCTCATCACACAAGTTGGAGTAACAAATAACATGTTGTCACATTTATAGTTTAGCTCTTGCATGGAAAGATTAGAAATGCCTCATTACGCAATCTAGAGTAACAAATGAGTTATCTCATTTTTAGTTTAGATCTCATGTAGGAGGTGAATCTACACTTGTAGTTTGGTTCTTATCTGACAAGTTGGAAGAAACAAATGATACTTTTAAAGGACAACTTCAACCTTGAGAGCACCCAATAAAATCTCAAAAAATTAATATTTTGTGAACTCCAAACTATTTACAATACCTTATTCCACTAAATTTGCCAACTACCTCATCTATTGTATGTGTCACAATTAAATACCATTTGATTTTATCTTTGATTTTTGAAGATACAGGTAAAACCTCATCAATCTAAAAGAACTTTCTTCCTAAATAATAAATCAACTAGTTAATAATTATAAAAATATTAGACGTTCACTATACAATAGAAAACATTTTCTAACATAACATAACAATTATCATGATTTTGAGATAGTCCATATTTGAAGTTTTTTTAAGTAAAAAATCTAATATTTGTGCACAGTAATCAAACTAAAAAATATATGACACCAATGATAATGAAATAAGAATATTAAAATATTTGTATCTAAAATAATATATATAAAATTTACCCACCATATATTTAATTATTTATTAATTTGGGTACAGAATAATGACCCATTAGTTAAGAGGTACTTCATGAAAGAGTATTTTATTGTTATCATGCAAGAACATATTTTAAGGTTACACTATCATCATTTAAGATTTATATGTATTTTTCAGGTTACTATTACATTAAAGTATATTTTATCATTATCATGTAAGTATCATTTTAAAATATATTTTATCATTATCATGTAAGTATCATTTTAAAGGAGACTATTAGTTATAAACATTATAATTTTTTTAAAAATGAATATAAAACTAAAAAAATATTGAATATAAATGGAAAAAAAATATATGAAATTTATACCAAATGGGTATTATGATTTATAAATTGTTAAATTTTGTACATATTTTAAGGTGACACAAATATCATTTAAGTTTTGTATAAAAGATACATGTTAGGTTACTAATACGTTAAAGTATATTTTATTAGGTTACATTATTATCATTTAAGATTCATATAAAAGATATTTTTGGACTAATATTACATTAAATTATATTTTATCATTATCATATTTGTATGACCTTAAAAGATCATAATCAATTATGAACATTATAATTTTAAAAAGTGGGTTTAAAAAAAAAGTTGATAAATGTAGATGGAAAAAAAATATGACATTGTATCAAATGGGTATTATGATTTATTAATTTTTAATTTTTATATTATGATTCATAATTACAAAGCAAAATTAAAACTTTTTCATTAATAATTTCACATTTAATTTATTATTAACTAGTAAAATGGGTAAATTGTAATATTATTTCATATAATAGGATGTTTTACTACGTAAAATAGAATGTTATATATATATATATATATAATTTTGACAAAATCTATACGAAAACCTTTTAATTATGGTTGATTTTTTATGAAAGCATTTCAATTGGGAAGAGTTCTATGAAAACACTTCAACTAGGAAGAGTTCAAAGATTTTGAAGGTGTTTCAAATGCACGAAGATTTCATGGAATACTAAGGCACTTAGTTCATAAGAGGCTCAAATGATTGTGATGGTTGGAGTCATCAAGGAAACCTAAAAATTCACACCTATTGGAAGGAATTTAAATGAAATTATATAGCTACACACTTTGTCGGGCCCTACAAATCAATTTTGTCTAAAGAACTTTGAAATTGAAGTAGAAATCACAAAAATAAAAAATAAAAAAATAAACAATTAAGCTTTCATGTCTTAAAAAATAAAATAGAGTGAATAATAAATTGATCAAACTCCTACCCACTAAAGATTTATATATAAGTAAATTGAACTTTTATAAAGCCTCTAGAAGTAGTCTAGGTAATACCAATGGCATTCTTATCTTACAATATTAATACAAAACTTTCATTGAAGAATCTTCCTTCATATTTATGGGCACCACCAACCAACTGGTATATATTGATTATATGTGGTATATTGGCCCTTTGTTTTTATTATTTTTCCTATTGGAAGACATAAAACCAAAAAAAATGATGTATAAAGATTAAGATATTCTTTAAGGGTCAAAACACCAATTTAGTGTATGTGCTTTTCCTTGTTGATACATGTAAATACAAGGATGGACTTGTAAATAAAAGGTAAGCCAAAGTTTGTTTTGAAGAATTTATAAGACCTCATCACACAAGTTGGAGTATCAAATGAGATGTTGCATTTTTAGTTTAGATCTCATGTGGCAAGATTGGAAAGGCATCATCAGACAAATTGGTGTTACAAATGAGAATTTATTTAACTTTTAGTTTAATCTCATGTAGTTTGACATCATACTTGCAGTTTGGATCTCATCACACGATTTGGAAGAAATAAGTGATACTTTTGTTGGGTATAAATGTATGTACATGAAAATTAATATAGAGAAGAGCTATGTTATACAAATAATAAACATAGAAGGATAATTGTAAGCACGCATATTATGCAAGATTTCACCAAGGAAACCTCTTTTGGGCAAAAAACCTAACACAATAATATTCTAGATTATAGTATTAACAAAATATTATTTAAAATACTACAATAAATTGTAAAGGTTATGTAACCTTCATACAACAATTTAATTTATATCTCAATGCACACACTTGATCGTGTGAATTAAGTATCCATGTGATTACTTGCATCCCACATTTAGCAACTAAAAACCTATAACTATGCACCATCAACTTCTTAAGAAGAACCATGCCTATATCTGACATCCACTTGGTAATGTCCATGCAACAATGGAATCTACAGTAACACTTACTACTAACCAAAGTGATCATGTGTAACGCTCCTCAATAGTTCTATGTCTAAGCACTTCCAAGACATTACTCACACTCCTATAATATAATAGATACATCAAACTAGTGTATCATAATGACATAAGTTTACCTCCATTGCTTGACACATTGCACAACTCCTCACAATACCTTATTATACCTCTACCATTATGTTCCACTTTACAACCTTCCATAATTTAATGATACTACATATAGAACCCTGCACAACTCTACCATAATTCACACACTCTGATAACCATGTGTAACTATCATAAACAATCTCTGCATATATGTAATTATTCACACTTGCATAATCATCTTGTACAATTAGTGATTGTGTAGTACCAACCTTGTGTACAATTACTATTTCACATATCCATGCAAAATTGAGACATTTCCTTAAAATCTCCCAATTTTTAAACACTTTGCATAAGGGATCACACATCCATCCTTAAACAGCTTCGAGTAGTCAAGCCCATAAATTTTATACACCAAGATAAATTATCATTTCACACTGCCATAGTCCATAAATTCATAACATTTTCATTTGTGTTCACCCTTTATAGATATAAATTTTCATTTGTGTTTTATCTAAGAATGATACTCAGTGTTCTTTGATACACACAATCTATCCTTACAACCTTTTGAATGAACCCAACCACAGAACACAACCTTTGAAGATAGACCGCTTCTTTTCTCACATTAGTAGCTATGATGTACTTAGCTTTTGTGGTGGATATCACAATAATAGCTTATCAATTTTTCATCTAATTTATAGGTCCACCAAATAACTTGAACACATAAGCACTAGTAGATATATAGTAATCAATATATTCATACCAATCAAAATGCACAAATCCCAATAGATTTAACGTCTTGATTTCACCAAATTTGATCCAATAGTGAATTATCTAGTCAAGAGTCCCACACAAATACCTAAATATCCTCTTTACTACCATTCAATTCTCCTTTCCTGTATTAGAAATGAATCTATTCACTACCTCCACTGCATGTGCAATGCCATGTCTTATACAGACCATTGTGTGTAGTGACCTAATCCTATCCTAAAACACACCTAAAAAAAATTGTTTAAGTAATGTTTGTCTATGAATATAACTCGAGTATACTTTATCCTATCAAATATTTTTTGCTAACCAGGAAAGCATCTAACCATATGTGTTAGGTATCTATTATTCTTTGCCAAACAGGGAAGCATTCTAATTATACGGGTTAGGCATTCCTTTGCCAAATGGGAAAGCATCTAACCATAAAAGTTAGGCATCTACACATGAGTAAGTTATGCTCTGGCTAGAGACTTGACTTATCAGGATCAACTGAATCCTAAGTCACTCACTGTTCATCACTCATCTCTACTAGATAAGCACTGAGGTCACCATAATAGGAGTATCCAATATATAATAAATACACATATTTCACCTAAGAATTTGGCCTAAAGCCTCAGCAACTATGATGATCCAATTGAGATCCTTTTGAGTATATCACAAAAAAATTATCTTTGCTTTATTTATCTAAACTAGGGTCTTATTATAATGGTCTTACATTTTTATTTAACTTTAATCTTGTTTAGTTCACAACCCCAACCCCATCCTATTCACCTGCATACTAGAAGCATCCTTCGATTCCCAGAATGTCTATATACCTACTTCCAAACAAGATCAAGGTGTAGTATGCATGTAGTTCTATTTTTTATTCTAAGTTTCATGTGAACTGTAGGTCTGGGTATGCAACCCTTTATAGGGCCCAGTTCCCCAGACAATTCCTCTATGATTGCTACCCAAATAGGAGTGTAAAAAGTATCAGTTTAAATAACTCGATACTTGTCTAACGAAACTAACCCTAAGTATTAAAAAGAAAAAGAAATGAATATTTGCAAGCTACATACCCTTTCCACTTTTATTTACATCAATAATGTTTTTTATCCTTGCTTTAGATAACCTAATCTTTATAGTTATTGTTGCCAAAATTTCGTTATCTAAGAGTCATATGGTTGGTGATTTCTTGATATTAACTAGTTTAATATTCTCAATCTAGGTTTTTATTGCTCCTTTTCAGTGGTACTGAGTTTTGAGTAAGAATTGTACTTTCTCCATTTCGGTTTCATAAGTTCACAAGTCAAAATCGTTTAAGGTAGTACAAGTTATTTTCTCGTCTTAATTAGTGTTGTTGACTAAGAGGGATTATCTCACCCCTTGATCTTAATGACACGACATGGTCCTTATTTCTCTCCAATGGTTTATAGGGATGATGTCTAGACGTCATTGTTACAGTTGTGTTAGGCTATGGATGTAGTAGCTCAAGCACGATGGCATTACCTATAAACGTGAGCCAAATGCACTGATTAATACCTAACATCGTGAAGTTTTGTTTAACCTTAAATTCTTGGTCTAATTTTAAGATTTAAAAGTAAAGAATACTATAATATAATAAATTAATGCATTAAAAGCAAATTCTTAAGAAGGAAGGTAGAAACATAATATATAACATGATCTTCTAGTTTAATCTTTATGTCCATTTTCAAAAATGATATTTTGGACAATTACATCTTTAATCTATTTAGGTAAATTTTTCTAGAAAATAACTTATACACATGGAGTTTAAGAATTCTATATGGAACTTGACTTAATGTTAAATAATTCTCATATACGTTTGAAAGGAAGCTTTTGAATTGAGGGATCTAACTTAGAATGAAGAATATACTACCATACTTTTTCAAGGATTGAAAAAAAAAAAAAAAAATCCAATATGGAACAAAACAAATTATATTTTTCAACAATTTCTAGGAACAATGTAAATTAATATAACAATTTCTAAGATCTTATTATAAAATGCATTATAATAGTATTCCAACAAATTCTAAAAATAAAATGAATAATCTATTAGTATTAAAAAAATGATTTTTTTTTTAAAATAAATTTTTCAACTATGCAATTATAATTATAAAAAAAAAATCAATAGATTTCTACTTACACAAGTATAAAAATCAATTATAACGAATCTCTAAGAACTCATTGTAAAATTGAATAAAAATAACTTCTAGTTACATAATTATGAAATTGAAAATTATTCCTAATTAACACAATGTAAAATAGGTTAGAATATCATCTAATTATAAAATTGAAATTGAAATTTATTTGTATGTAACATAATGAAAGTATTGAATAGAATATCATTCTAGTTATAAATATGAATTTCATAAATTATTTCCTTGTAACATTTTTGCAAATTTGCTTAAAACAAATATGAAATCAAAATTGAAATTTAATCAATCTAAGCGTATTAGAATATCCTTTAATATGAAATAAAAAATTATTTCAAAATATAAGGAATATGAAAACACTTTCTAATAAATAATATGAATCAAAATTATTGCTAAAGAACGTACTAGATTAACTTTTTATTATAGAATCAAGACACATACTATACAAATAATTATATAGGAAAAAGCTTTACCCATCACTGATGTATTCTAAAGAATTAACCCTTTCAATGAATAGTCTTCATTTGTTCAAAATAATATAAAAGAACGATTTAAAACAAAATTTAACCTTTCTAATTGAGATATAATCAAATTCAAAAGAACAATTGACAACTATTATAATGTGTGTGTGTGTGTATATATATATATATATATATATATATATATAAGATTCATAATAAGGTTTTTCTAATTATGATTGCCAATTTTAGTTTCGTGTGAAATTTTAACACTTCTAGAGCAAGTCAAATTTACTCTTATCATTTTAAATTGTAAACACAAAACGGTATTGATTATGAAATAAAAAGAATAGGTAGTAATGAGATTTCCATGGTTTCATTGTTCAAAAGTGGCTATAAAGAATGAAACCTTACTCTGTCCTACTGGTGACTCCATAGTAATTCCCTGTTGTCAATGATCTCCTTAATTCCAGATGCCTCCTTCCTTGAAATCTCAGAGTCTCCTCACTAAAAATTCTCTTCCTCCCTTAAACGTTGATTCCCCTCTATCCTTCTGCATTTTCCCTTTTCCTTCTTCACTTATGCATTTCCCTTTTTCCTCCTTCGCTTTTGTGTTCCCCTTCTATTTATTTTTTTCCTTCCCTTCACTTCTATGTTCCCCTTCTATTTATTTATTTTTCCTTCCCTTCACTTCTACATCAATCTCCTCTTATAACCCTTTTTCTCATGCAAACTTTCCTTAGTTAATGGTTTTAACTATCTCTTATGTGGCAGTCAATAACTCCATTTGCATGGCCAAAGCATGAGTTAAGGTGGGGTGATGGTTCCTTTGCATGTTTATAGCATGAGTTAAGGCGGTAGAGTACCTGTTAGGGTAGTTTAAGTTAGATTAGTCTTAACATTTTTTAGGTTAAATTAAATGTAATTAATTTATAACCTAAAATTATTTATAATTTATTTGATAGTTCTAAAATTAAAATAATTAAGTAAAAGAAAAGTTCCTTTTTGTTAATAAAAGAACCTTTAACGTATTTTCAATAATATTATCGAATTGATAATATTTTCCTATTATCCTAAATTCATTCATTATAAAAAATATTTTTGTGTATATATATATATATATATATATATATATATATATATATATATATATATATATATATATATATAATGAGAGTAACAAATAAGACTAAACATTCATCCCATTAAACTTTCCCTCATTCACAACATGACAACGTTGTATATACTTATATGAAAATAAATAGTTATACTACTTTTAACGATCTGATTTCCTAATTTTAGGAATTTTGAAAATGAAATTAAATTCATACCTTGCTTTCTTACAAAATCCCATCGATGACCTGATAACTCTGTGAAATCAACTCATCCTGACACAAATAATAAATGGGGTCCAAAACAACTTAAATTATGAGTACTAGTCCATAGTGCGGGAAGAGAGGTCGTGACAGTGTACATCAAGTTCCCCATATAATCACATACAAAACATGAATAATGTCCTCCAACTCCTCTTATGTATTTGAAAAATGCATAGTAGATAGTTTCTAACCAATTGGCAAAGGTGTGTGCACAGGCTTGCAGTCCTAAATCTTAAACATTTCTAGTATTGTCTCAATGTACTTCATCCATTTTAGCTATAGCTTCTTGTTTTCATAATATCATTTGATTTCCATGCCCAAGATGAATCTTGTAGCACCAAGATATTTCATTTTAAATTGTGTAGACAGTTTAGACTTCACTTGCTTAATCATGATCTTGTCATTTTTTATCAGCGTCATATCATCCACTAGAGAACTATTATGAAAAAGTTATCACACTCCTCCTTGTAAAAAATGCAAGGATCAAAATTATCATGCACAAACCCAAGTCCAACCATATAACTATTAAACTTATGATTCCACATTTCGGGTGATTGTTTCAAGCCATAAAAGGACTTATTCAATCTACAAACCAAGTCTTCTTTTCCTTTCACCTTGAAAATTTTCCTCTTCAACATGTAGATTTCTTCATCAAGCTTTCCATGTAAAAATTTTATCTTAATATTCATTTGATTTATCTCAATATCAAATTAAAAAATAATATCTAAAATAAATCTAATGGAATTCAATTTGGAAACAGAAGGAAGTCTCACCAGAGTCAATTCATCTTAAAAAAAAACTTTTGCTACTAGGTGAGCCTTATACTTCTCTGGTTTCACTTGCACATTTTGATTCCTCTTTAAAACGCACTTACAATTTTGTCCAAAAACCAACTTTACCAATTCCCAAGTCTCATTCTTGTCTAGAGACTTCAATTCTTCCTTCCTGGCCTTCATCTAAGACTTTCTCTCATGGAATCAAAGAGCTTCCTTGACCATGTTAGGGTCTTCACCATCAATTAAAAATATAAATAGCATTGAATGAATACTTGGTGGACTATGCCTTTTTGGAATTTTACACACCCATTTTGATCTCCTCAAACTTGGAGTTGCAAGATCCTCCTCTTCTTCTGACTATTCATCTATTGCACCATACTTGAATACAAGCTCTTCAGCATCTTCATCAACCTACACGTTTTATGTTTCTTCCTTTGGTTGCTTCTTTGATTCTTCTTGCATATAAACATTGCACCTCCATAAAAATTACATTCCATCTATAGACCACCTTATTTTTTACAAGATTCCAAATCTCATATCCTTTGACATCATTCTCATATTCAATAAAGATCCACTTTTTAGACATCAATTCAATATTTGATCTTTTCTCCTTTGGAATTTGTAGGTGTCGCAAGAATGGCTTCTTACCAGTCCATGCTACTTGTGGAGTCTTGTGAACTAATGTTGATGTGGGTGATATATTGACAAGGTAACAAGTAGTAACCATTATTTTATCCCAAAACTTATGCTCTAGTTTGTGTGCCTTGTCCATCAGTGTCTTGTTCATTTACTCTACAACTACATTCTATTATGGTGTGTATGGAGTTGTCATTTACCTTTGAATACTAAATTTCTTATATAATTCATTGAACTCATTAAATCAGTACTCCCCTTTGTTGTCTATATGCAACACCTTGATCCTCTTCTCCATCTAGTTCTCCATAAGGGTTTTAAACTCTTTTAATTTCCTAAGAACATTAGACTTCTTCTGAATAAATTATATCTATATCTTGTGAGATTTATTTTGAATTAATTATATATATCTTGTGAGAGTAGTCTCTATTAAGGACGCATATAAGATAGACATATTCAATGATGGGACACCTATTGGTCTTAAAACATCACTATGGATCACCTACAAGAGTCCACTTTCTCATGCAACATTTATGGGTAATTTCTCTAAAATCTGCTTACCATACACAATTTTCCATCCCTTTTGCCATATAATTAACCTAAATCATGGGAAAACCCTTTTCACCAATATGGCCTAAACTTTGATGTCAAATCAATCTTCTCCACTGGAAGTAATTTTCAAGTTCTTACTCCAGTGTTGGCCATAGGAACAATAATTTAGCTACATGCACTATTTATTGCACTTGCATCAATCCTACATAGAGTACCCATGCACATGCCCCTTGCTGACATCATGGCTCCACTCACTATTTTTCACCCATCTTTGTTGAATGAGACCTGGACTTTGCCATCATTCATTTTTTTTGCAAAGATTAGATACCTCACAATGCTAGGAATGTGTAAGACACTAGGGAGATTATTGATCCTCCCTTACC
Source organism: Torreya grandis (assembly GCA_037957365.1). Classification (NCBI taxonomy): domain Eukaryota; kingdom Viridiplantae; phylum Streptophyta; class Pinopsida; order Cupressales; family Taxaceae; genus Torreya; species Torreya grandis. Next base: position 6,966,608 of record JARHVA010000060.1, on the reverse strand, counting down.
TCAACTTCAACTTTACTCTTCCTCTACCCATGATCTTGTAGGTTGAGTTATCTCTTAGAAAGACATCACCACCATCATATTATTCATATTCATAGAATGACTCTCTTATAGGATTAATTATATGAGGCACTTGAATAAATTAGTGATGCATCATTGCATGCATGTGAACTTAAGGTTCTAATATATGCATCTCCATATCCATCACTAGATAACTTTCGACCAAAGGTTTTGAAACATCTTTTGTTTTGGTTGTTTACACCTTTATATATTTACACTACTTCTTTAAATTCATTAACTTGTCACAATACTAGCTCTTCTTTATGGATATATTTGGAGTCTTAGATATACCTATAGAATTTGAGCACTCATCCGCAGTTTTCAGTTTACTTATTTCTTGTGAGTTACCTCACATAAACAATGCATCCTTTGTCTAATATTTTTCCACATACTTGTGCCTCATCTCCTTTGATAAAAGAGTGGTGACTATATCTTACACTTTTAGTTTCAATGTATTACTAGTGATAGCCATCACTAGATTATCCCACGAGTCTAGAAAAGAGCACAAAAGCATGATATGCCTTTATTCATAATCCATTTGGACATCCACATATGATAATTGAATTTTTTTTAAATGTTGAGTGTTTTTAGGTATTTTGTAACCAACTCAACATCATTCATTTGAAATGAGTGTAGCTTATTTTGCAGAAAAAATTTACTTACCAATGACTTGGCCTAGTACAATGTTCACAACTTATCCCAAAGAAGCTTTGAAATATTTTCAACTAAAACATTTAAGAGCAATAAATCCATCATAACATAACCTACTAGAGCCTTTATCTTTCCTATCAACTTTTTCCCGATCTTATAGTTCATTCCTACGGGTAGTGCATTTGTTATAGCAACCCATTGATCTCTATTTACCAAGAGATATTCTATATCGAGTTTCCATAACTCAAAATGTTGAGAATTAAATTTCTCAATCTTTATTTTTGTGCTTCCAGTCATTCTAATTTAATAATATTTTTCCATGCATAACTCCCACTCAATAAAAAAACATTTATCGTAAGTTATCCCAAATTATAATAAGCTACAACCAAGATTTGATACCAAATTTTGGGCAGAAAGACCTATGCATGAAAAATGAATACAAAGAAGAGATGTGTTATATGAATCTTAAACATACTAAGATAATAGTAAGCACACCGAATATGAAATATTTCACCTAAGAAAATGTTCTCAAGAAAAAAAACCAACATAATAACCTTCTTGATTGTAGCACTAACAAAACCCTATTTATAATATTACAAGTTACAAGGTTATATAACCTTCATACGTCACTTTATTTTATATTACAATGCACACATTTGATCGTGTGTATTCAACATTCATGAAATTACTTACATCCTACATCTAGCAACTAACAACCTACAACTATACACCATCAACTTCTAAATAAGAATTGTGCTTATATTTGAAACCCACTCTGTAACATCTACCAACAGTAAGGGAATTTGTAGTCACACCTATTACTAACCAAAGTGATCATTACGTAATGCTTCTCAATATATCTATGTCATAGTGCTGCCAAGACATGCTTGCACTCTTTTGGTTTGACAAATACATCAAATAAGTGGTAGAGCAGGTTATTTACCATAGCTCATGTTTCGTAGGTGCTTTGTTTGTTTTAAGCATTGTTTAAGTTTTTCCACCCACTTAGGAATGGATATTAAATACTTAGGTATAGTTGGAACTTTGGATGTTGGAACTTTGGATGTTGGAACACACCAAATTATCCATCATATCTCCTTTTACCTTCATGTTATGTGGTAAGTTGGAAACTGGAAACCAACTTCACAACATGTAAATTCATTGGCATTTATTGCCTTGTACTGTGGGAAATTAGGAATGAAATTTGTTGCATAGTGCACTTGCATTTGTTTAATTTTGGCCTTTTCCTCATCTCTCTCATAGCAAACTATAGTTCTCATAAATTATAATCTAGGATTATAATGGTAAGAGGCAAGTTTTGGGGGCATGATGGTGCAAATTGTGAAGAAAGGAGTCTGATTCCAAAGAGGCATGTCTCCCATCTTCTCATCTTCATGTGGTTGTAGCTTATTTTATTTTATATAGTTGAAATTTCTTTTTTTTAAACTTGTTCCCAGAATCCTAAGTTGTGCCTTATCTTTGTGTTAGATTTTTTGGTATAGTTTTAATTTTCTTTTTCTTGAGCATCAAACTACATAATTGTAAGTTTTCTATGCACCTTAAACTATGAAATATATCCATAAATCCTTGAGTAGTGAGAGTATAGAGAAGAGTGCCACAGCCACCATAAGCTACTTATTTTTTAATCCACTAGCTAAGTTTTTATGTAATCCCTCTAAACAACTTTCTATTATTAGCTCTTTCAATATATGGTAGAAAACATAATCATGGAACCAAGGATGGTTGTTATTTAGATACTTGTTCTGTAAAATAATGGTGATGTTTAGAGCCTATTTTGAGCTCTTTCCATGTGTTAAAAAAACTTTTTTGGTGGTTTCTTATTTCAATAAATAATGAATGCACCAATTTTATAAGGGTGTGTTATGTGATACAGAGTAATTAGTGTGAAGTATAGGTTCAAAAGCATTTTTGTGGCTTCAATTGCCAATATACATTGTAAATATATACCTTACTAATAGGTACCTTTTGTATTAATGAATCCTATAAAAATTTACCATGCTAAGAATCTAAAGTAGCATTTTGTAAATATCAATGTGTTAGATTATTTTAGAGTATTCAATGATGACTTGGACATATTAAACAGTCTTGTATATGCGATCCCATTATCTTATTTTTTAGGACATTTTCCATCCTCTATTGTGTCACAAAGTTATTATTTTAGTGATTATAAACTCTTTAACCAATTTATTAATGTTAGAAAGAAAAAATCAAATTACTAATTATAATAGATATTGACAAAATATTATTAAAAAAAAAATTCAACGATTATGGACTCTGAAGTCAGGAATTTTTTTTCAATATTGTATATAATTATATCCATGTCTTGTAAGTTTCTAATGACTTTTTACCAGAAAGCTTCCCCATTACAAATGCCCAACGCATATGACAATATTGCTCCTCATTTGTGTATTTGGTCTCTGTTGACCAATTTCGACCCCTAGGTCAAAATGGTCAACCCCTATAAGTTGAAACTTTTTCATAGACTTCTTCAAGCTTGTATATAATTGATATGGTCTTGTAACGGTCTCATAATGTCTTCAAAGTGGTCAAATACATACTTTTTTAGCATTGATTAAGGTTGGGTCTCTCATGTACTTGTATGGTATTAAGGGTCATTCATGGGTCAATGTGTTTGTCATGTGTATTTAAGGTTTAACATGTGGATGATTCATTAAATTAGGTTGTGTTTATGCCTTATATTTCATATTATAATGTACTAACCTTTTATTATGATTGTCATACATCACAAAGTCTTTAATTCACCTTTCTAGGCCAAAATGGATGAATTATATGTACTATTCTAAAAGACAAACATTTAAAGAAGTATTATAATGTGATTGATGTCATAGAATAGTCATAATATGATTAGATCCTAATAAACTTGCAATTAAATGCCTAAATTGAGAGAAACACTCCTTTATAGGCAATTATAGGCACTTATATGAACTTGGGAGATCTATTGTAGGTGAAAATGGTTCATAAGAGTCTCTTAAGATTACACAAGTTAGATTCACACTTTGAATGAAGTTTCAGGTCTTAGATATGCAAATAACTATCTCTCTCCTTCATATCTCCCTGCACAAGCCCATAAAGGCAAATTTCAAATGCATGGTATGGCCAGGAGAGATAAAGTTGGAAACTAAAATCTTGGGAAATGTTAGGGGTCTAAAGCACCTTCAATTTTTTGGCATTGGTTTGAATATTCATCCCCTCTATTTTATGAACAATAATTAAGAGTGCAAGGAGGTTATTATGTCTTGTCCATTCAAACAGGGTGTAGTTTTGCTATTTCTTCACTTCAAAGTTAGATGGAGGAGAACATATTTTTTGAGATGTTTTCAAAGATCAAATGAGTCATTTTAGTTTCAATTTCATCAATCAACTCAACCTTATGAGGTGTGTTCAACAAGGAAAATAGTGCCTCAAGTATATGGAGCATACCACACCAGCTACAAGCATTTTTGGTTGATTTGAAGTGTCGTCATTCTCATAAGTTTCTAGGTGCCTCATTATTCATATAAAATCCCTCAATCTCAAATTATTCATGTAAAAAAGGTAGACCTATAGGTTATAGACCTGTAGGTCCTCATTTTAGACAAAAGCCAATGGTTATGTAAAGAAGATAGGTGTGTAAATATGACTCAATACAGGTAGGAGAGAAGGCACAGACCAATGCAACATCTAAGGTAATTAAGATTCAAAAAAGGACTGAAATGAATAGTATCATATCCAATAATTGAGATCACAAGCCTAGGCACTCATATATAGGTCTATGTATGGAGACAAGAAGACAAAAGTTTGAAGGTGCTATAAAAGGCTAATAAACTTTATAGGATAGTGAGAAATAAATTCCAATTAAGTTTCACTACTATCAAGGTTATAATGATCTATTTTTTTAGGAATAGGATTTAAATTTCAACATTCAAAAGACTCTAAACCAATCACCACCTACAACTAGGCCTAAACAAATGTAAGGAAAAAGGTATATGCTTATATGTATCATAAGGTATTTAAAGTGTTGAGAAGGTTCAAAATAAGACACTGAGTCCTCAATACTATATAAAAATACTATTTATTTTTTATATATGTCTTAAACTTTAAACATATTCAAACCCCAGAAATGACCACCTACAGGTTTGTTTAGTTAAGTAGGCTAGTTTCAATCTTGAAAAGAAGGCAAAGTGCACACAAAGAACATTGGATTTAAGCTTAAGTGGACTGACAATTTCAAAATTCCATTTGAGATCAAAATGAGACTTGAAATAATGATCAAGGAGACTGGTTAAGGCAGACCTGTTTGAACTCTGTAAACAAAGTTAGTTTAGCACCATAAGCCTACCTTGTCAAGTGAAGATACATACTTGGTATGTTTGAGAAGAGGTTTGAGATAAGGAAAATCATTTTGGAATTTATTCCATAGTGATAATATGACCTCATAAAATCATCATATTTAGTGATAAATGGTGGAAAGTTTGAAAGTCTTGTTTAGGCCGGGTAAGCCTAAGACTACACAGGTAGACCTATATACACAGTCATGTGAAAAGTAGTTTGTTGAGTGTAGGTGAATACTTGAAGGACTTGGTAAGTATATAATGTTCCTATAGACTCCACAAGTCAGATTCAAACTTGTAATGAAGTTTTAGGTCTTAGATATGTAAATAACTCTCTTTCCTCCATCGTTCCCTTCACAAGCTCATAAAGGCAGATTTCAAATGCATGGTATGGCCAGAAGAGAGAAAATTGGAAGATAAAATATTGGTAAATGTTAGGGTTCATAATCACCTTCAATTGTTTTATTCCATTCGTTTATATATTCATCCCCTCTCCTTTATGAACAATCATTAAGAGTGCAAGGTCACTATGTCTTGTCCATTCACGCAGGGTCTAGTTTTGCATATGTTTATTCACTTCAAAGTTAGATGGAGGATAATGGATTTTTTAAGATGTTTCAAAAGATTAAATGAGTCCTTTTAGTGTCAAATTCATCAATAAACTCAACCTTGTAAGGTGTCTTCAACAAGGAAAATAGTGCCTCAAGTATATGGAGCATACCACCCCAACGGCAAATAGTTTTAGTTGATTTGAAGTGTTCCCATCCTCAAAAGTTTCCAAGTGCCTCATTATTCATGTAAAATCCTTATCTCTCAAATTATTAATGTTATGTCTCCTTTAAAATTGGTTACTTGTATATAATCCTTCAAGAGGTGTCATTTTTCTTATTCTTTGGAATCATGGTATAGTGCATGAACAGTCTTGTACAAACCTAATTACCAATATTAGCCCAAATGGAAATGAGAAACCAATGATAGCATATGGATATGGAATTAATCAAGTTATAATTTCAAGGTAATGAGCATGAGATTCAAATGCACTCTTTAACAAAGACTTAGATAAGATTTGTCCACCCACAAGTTTGCAGACCTGTAGGTGGGTGTTCATAGATCACAAGTTGCATGTTGAGTATGTTAAAGTAGTAGAGAAGACATAATATTCTCCCATAAACACTCATTTGGCCTTGAAAAATCCCATTTCATCATCAAAAATCATGAATGAATACCTAAACTCTAAATTTAATGCTTAAGACTTGTATATGAGCAGACCTCATAAGCAGGCCTATATATACAAATGAGTAATTTGAAAATGCATAGTATTAGTAAGAGATTCATAGGATTATTGATAGGATGATAGGAAGAGTATAATATTTGACACAATATCAAGGTCTCAAATACTTAAGAAGCTATCTTCAACAATCCATCCAAGCAAAAAAGATAGGCTTACAGGTTATAGACCTGTAGGTCCTCATTTTGGACAAAAGCCAATGGTTATGTAAAGAATATATGTGTGGAAATATGACTCAGTACAAGTAGGAGAGAAGGCACAGACCAATGCAACACCTAAGCTACTTGAGAGTCAAAATAGTATTGAAATGACACACCAGTCATTAATTGAGATCACAAGCTTAGGCACTCATACACAAGTTTGTGTATGGAGACAAGAAGCCAAAAGTTTGAAGGTGTTATAAAAGATTAATGAACTATGTAGGATAGTGAAAAAAAACTTCTAATGAATTTTGACTAATTTCAAGGTTCTAATGATCTATTTTTTAAGGAATAGGATTCAAAGTTCAACATTCAAAAGACTCTCAACCAATCACCACCTACAGCCAGGCCTAAACAAATGTAAGGAAAAAGGTATATGCTTGTAAGTATCACAAGGTATTTAAAGTGTTGAGAAGGTTCAAAATAAGACACTGAGTCCTCAACAATTTATCAAAATAACATTTAATGAACATTAATTTGTGATATATGTCTTAAATTTTAAACACATTCAAGCCCCAGAAATGACCACCTACATGTTTGCTTAATTAAGTAGGCTAGTTTCAATCTTGAAAAGAAGGAAGAGTGTACACAAAGAACATTGTCTTTTAGCTTAGGTGGATATACAAGTTTAAAAGGACATTTGATATCAAAAATATACTTGAAATAATGATCAAGGAGATTGGTCAAGGCAAATTTTCTTGAACTCTGTAGACACGGTCAATTTGGCACAATAACCCTGCCTTGTCAAGTGAAGGTACATACTTGGTAAGTTTGTGAAGAGCTCTAAGATAAGGCAAATCACTTGTAAATGATTCCATAGTGATAATATGACCTCATAAAATTATCACAGTCGGTAAGAAAGGGTGGAAATGTTGAAAGGCTTGTTTAGGCCTGGTAAGCCTAAGATTACCAAGGCATACCTATATACACAGTCATCTAAAAAGTAGTTTGTTGTGTATAAGGTGAAGACCTAAAAAAAAATTTAAGTGTATCATGTTATCACAGACTCTAAAAGATCATTTATATGTAGTAGAAGACAAGGAAAGTGGCATTTAGGCCTATAAGACCATCTCAAGATCTTTAGGTGCATGATTACAGTCTAAAACCAAACTTTCTCTTATTTGGTATGACCTTGATTTTGTGCATGGATGATGCAGGAGCATCTACAATAGCTTCATGGAGGACTAGTTGAGATCATCAAACATGCAAATTCAAATGATATTCTAGCATGAAATTTCAAATTCTTGTTTCCCTCCAAATTGTGTTTAGATTTCAAAATTTTACTTTGAGAATATATGTAATTGTCAAAAGTGAAAAGGTAAAAAGTGATTGTTGGGGCTGTTGAGGAAATAAGGGAGGAGTGGTTGAAAATATTTCAACCTTAGTATATTGTTAAAAATTAAAAACTATGTTTTGTCTTGAGCCCAAGATTGGGCGTAGAAGTTAGAGAGAAGATTCTTTAAAAACAAACAAAGTAAGATATGCATTGGAGGATGAGAGGGATGTAGAGGAGAGGAAGGAGAGAAGGAGAGAGTCTCTCATTCAAGGAGAGAGGTAAAATGATCAGTAGGCATGTAAGAATGTAGCAAAGATACCAGTAGTTGACTCGAACTGGAATGCTCAACAGAGATAGAGATAGAGAGACAGACAGCAGAGAAAGAGACGTGAGACAAGGTTTAATTTACTTATAGGTGTTGTTGGCATTTTCGTATGCAGCATGACACTTATAGATGTCATTGTGGAAAATTTGGTTGAATAACGATTTTGGATTCATTCACCGACGCCTATCACTGTTGAAGCAAATCTGTGTGAGTTGTTTATGGATTGTGTCTTGCTTTCTTCTGGATTTTATTTCCATGTTTAATTTTTGATAGTGGAGTCAATGAAAGCAGGAATTAGGGTGCATCAGTGGAGTCAGGGAATGTAGAAATTGGGGTTTGGATAAGGGATTCAATTTCTACATTGTGATTTTGGTTCTGGATTCACAGAACTCAATAGATGTGGCATAGACTATGCAATCACTGATATTCATCTAATCTAGTGATGGTGCTAGCGAAGACTAACAGTGAAGTGTTCTTGGAAAGTGTCAATCCTTCAGTGTGTTACTTTTAGTCTATCCTTCAAGCAATTCATGGATACAACTAGCTTTCTGAAGGTTCTTATACATTCTGTTCCCTGTTAATATGCATATTTGCCATTGTTGTGGTCTTATGGCAGTTAGTTTTTAAAATCATTTACATTTAAAGATTTTTCAAGTTTAAAGATATATTCAGGCATATTTGATACAGTGGTCTGATGACATTCACCCCAAAGCACAAAGTGGCAAATGATGTTGTTATGATGCAAGACAAAGGCTCAGGCCATTCACACAGATGCAGGTATCGCTTGACACCTGGTACAGTCAAGTATGCGGCCTTTCATGTTCTTTTCGTGGTGGGAGAAGGTAAGTGGATGACTAAGTGAAAATATTGTGGAAACAAGAGTGCATGCTAAGTATAGTTCAAATACTTTCAATTAAAAGGCCGCATAACCCATGTATTTTGCATATAAGAAAGGCAAACATGAGTTCAAAATGTGAATAAGAGATTTCGAGGGAATGAGGATAAGTGATTGGATAATCAATTCAAAACTATATTGGTGTCAAAAGACCAATGAATCTCTGTTTGCATTTAGACATGTGTGATTGTATATTTACTTGCATGCTGCCTGTGTATGGATGAAAACTTCTATTTGGTTAAGCCGAGCTAGATAGTTCCTAAGTGAATGGGAGATAAACGCATATTGTTTGTATGTTGAAAATGCAAGAGAGAGGCTTTATGATTTCATTGAAATCTTGATTGAAATGGAATGGATTGAAACAGCTGAGAAAAGTTCATTAAAAAAATTAAAAACAAAAGAGCATAATCATGCAGAACCTAGCCAAATAGGTCTGGAGATTTCATTTTATCTTTAAAGCTATAAGTTTATTTTCTCCAAGATTTAATGGGTTTTTAGCCTTATATCACATGAATAAATTGCCTGAATTTTAGAAGAATCTAGATGATATATCTAGAGAAAATATTTTATCAATATTGCAATTTATGTTGCTTGGGACTGTGCATCATTTTGGTATCAGAGCGCACAGCTAAGGAAGTTTAGACTGCACTGTTTGGGACTGCGCATCATTTTGGTATCAGAGCTTGAAGCTCTTGGAATTTGATAATTTGTTAATAAGTTGCTGCAGAATTAAGAAAAGAGATCTTTGGAATGGTTGCATTTGTTAATGATGTTGTAGTTGTGAAGGATTTGGCAAAGGGATCAACTGGACAAAGCACTAGAAGATCCTGTGGAGGAAAGGTATGAGTAATCTTTGCTATTTGATTTGAGTTTATTGTGTTTGAGAAGTAAACAGGTGAAGAGGAAGGCAGTCAAGCCATTGAGGCTTAAGAGGAGAAGAAGCCAAATAAGGCTTAGTGAAGAGCTAAGAGAAGCTCAAAAGTAAGGGAGCAAGTGAATGCTCAAGAGAAAGATCCAAAGCAAGGTACGCTTGGAATTGTGATTTGTGTTTTTTGAAGTGTTGTATAAATAATTGCTGCAAGATTGAGAAGAGGATCAAAAGACTAGGATGTAAAAGGCCTAGGTGAGATCAAGGAGATTGTCAAAACACCAGTCAAGGAGAAAAGGCTTGGGTGAGACAAGGGATCAAAAGACCAAGGTGGAAAAGACTTGGGTGAAGATCTCAGAAATGGAAGTACTGTTGAAGGCACTACAGAGCAGTAAGGTACATGAGGGCACCAAGAATAAAGCAAACATCCAAAAAAAGAAAGGTATGGACAGTATTGCAATTGATAAAGAGATTGATAGTTTGAAAAGAGATTAAGCTAACTTTGCAAATAGATATGTGTTTTGGATGCAGATGGACAAGCAAGCATGGGTATGGCCAATTGATCTCCTAGTGAAGAGGAAAAGAAGGCAAAATGAGATTGCCAAGAAAAGAGAAGTCCATAGAGGCTTGAAGAGGATGAGTAGGTTGCCAAGTGAGCAACAAGAGAAAGAGGAAGAAGAAGTTGTGAAGAAGGTTCTCATTGTGGAGAACGAGAGAAGAGAAGAAAGGAAAGATGAAGTGTCAGAGGAAGCACTTGAAAAGTTAAGAGTGTGGGTGAAGAGAGCACTCATAGGGACCTTGTCGTCTCTTATTTTTATATCTAATGTTGTCTTTGCATGGGTAATTGCAGGTATGAATAGACTTGTAAGGTCAAAAGAAGGGCCTTGGAGAGTGAAGAGATTGGTGCAAGGGAAGACACCAAGTACACAAGTGAATGTGTAAGAGAAAAGAAAAAGTTTGTTGTTGTTGATAAGGAAGAAGAAGAGATGCATTTGTTAATGCATGAAGGAGGTGTTGAGGAACCCCTACAAGCAAGAGAAGAGATGGAAGATGAAGATGACTTCCATGATGCCATTGAATGCCAAGAAGAAGAAAGAGAAGAGCCAAGAATAAAGGAAGAAGAAAGGACAGATAATCAAGAAGCTATGCAAGTCAAAGAACTAATGGAGCAGCCCGTTAAGGAGGTAAACGTGAGTTCAAAAAGTGATTTGTCTTATAAGCATGAAACTGTTGATATGCATGTTAGAGAATCAAAGAGAAAGGTGAAGTTTCCAATTAACCATGGATATGTGATGCCTAAATGGTGGAAGAATCAAATACAAAGCACAAAGGAAGAGAAAGATTGCTCCATGGATCAAGCTATCAAAGAGGTAAATGAAGTGTTAAGACCTGATTTTGATTATTAGTGTGAGCATGAAGATGTTAATACATAGGTTAGAAGAGGCAAGAGGAAGATGAAGTCCTCACACAAAGCAGTCAATCATGGATACATAATGCATAAGTGGATGGTGAAGCACACAAGCAAGCAACAAGTAAGCAAGTAGGAAAGTTTACCTTATAAGATTGGATTTTCTCATATTCCTAATATGAATGTAGATGTGCAAGAAAATAAAAGGACAAACAAGGTTGGTTTTTCAGTATGGTCAAAAGAGCATGGTTACAGGATGCCTAAATGGCTTGTGAAGACAAATGATAAGAAGGAGAAACAAGTATGGATACCTAAGAAGGCAAAGAGAGAACATGTGAGTGTTGAGGTAACAACACCAAGAAGTCAATGGAAGAGGATTGAAGGTGATTCCAACAGCCAAGAGAATGAAGGAGAGATGGTGAGTATGGAAGAGGCATTCCATGAAGACATGACGCCTGAGAGGTATACCAAAGAGGTAAAATGTAAGCAAATGGTTTATGATGATGTTTTTGAATCCTTCAATGATATTTTCATAAGAAATGAAAAATGGAAAGTGGTTGTGTGGACTAATATGCAGCAAGGAGAGAATTCCAAATGGATGGATGATGAGGAAGTGGGAGAGTATCCAGCAAAGCAATGCCTCATTGAATGCAAGAAACAAACAAAATGGCTTCAAAGAAAAGTTGAAGAGAGTAAGGAAACACAAGGTAAGAGTGCTTCAATTGTATTTGATGAGTATAATGAAGAAGTTGGTTTATGTGATGACAAGCTGAGAAAAGATGAGATAAGAGGTAAAGGACAAGTAATCCTTGTGAGTGATCAGCCCAAGTTTGATGAAGATGGTGAGGTAGATGAGATCTCACTAAAGGAAGAGTTGAAGATGTTGGAGGAACTGTTTGGTTATTCAAGAGAGATGAATGAAGGTACAAGCCATGGTGAAGACACCATTGGGAAGAGTGAAGCAATAAAAGAGCAAACCCAAGAGGCAAAGGCAGTTTTGGCCAAAGAGCAGAAGAGTGGAGGCAGCCAAGAGACTTTATGGTCTCAAGTTTTTACTTCTAACATTGCCTTTGATGTTTTGAATGCAGGCATTAAAGTTGTGGAGATAAATGAAGTCCATAGTTCAATGGACAAATTTTTGAAACAAAAAGAACAACAAGAAGATCTAGAAGACATGTATGAAGATGAAGAAGCCTGGAAGCGGGAGATGGCAGCTGAGAAATAAATGAGAAGAAGAACATACCAGAAAAGGAAGAAAAGCAAGATGAAAGACAAAGACTATCAAAGACAAGCATTGGTATTGGCAACAAGACCTTGGGATCCAGGCATATAATGAAGACTAATGCATGGAGGAAGCATCTCATTTGAACTAAGGTTCAAATATTTTCTACAGGGAGAGTATGATGTAGGGGCATCTACAATAGCTTCATGCAGGACTAGTTGAGATCATCAAACATGCAAATTCAAATGATATTCTGGCATGAAATTTTAAATTCTTATTTTCCCTCCAAATTGTGTTTAGATTTCAAAATTTTACCTTGAGAATAAATGTAATTATCAAACGTGAAAAGTGAAAAGGTAAAAAGTGATTGTTGGGGCTGTTGAGGAAATAAGGGAGGAGTGGTTGAAAATATTTCAACCTTAGTATATTGTTAAAAATTAAAAACTGTGTTTTGTCTTGAGCCCAAGATTGGGTGTAGAAGTTAGAGAGAAGATTCTTTAAAAACAAACAAAGTAAGATATGCATTGGAGGATGAGAGGGACGTAGAGGAGAGGAAGGACAAAAGGAGAGAGTCTCTCATTCAAGGAGAGAGGAAAAATGATCAGCAGGCATGTAAGAATGCAGCAAAGATACCAGTAGTTGACTGGAACTGGAATGCTCAACAGAGATAGAGATAGAGAGACAGACAGCAGAGCAAGAGACGTGGGACAAGGTTTAATTTACTTATAGGTGTTTTTGGTGTTTTTGTATGCAGCATGACACTTATAGATGTCATCGTGGAATCTTTGGTTACATAACGATTTTGGGTTCATTCACCGATGCCTATCACTATTGAAGCAAATCTGTGTGAGTTGTTTATGGATTGTGTCTTGCTTTCTTCGGGATTTTATTTCCATGTTTAATTTTCGGTAGTGGAGTCAATGAAAGCAAAAATTGGGGTGCATGAGTGGAGTCGAGGAAGGTATAAATTGGGGTTTGGATAAGGGATTCGGTTTCTATATTGTGATTTTGGTTTTGGATTCACAGAACTCAACAGATGTGGCATAGACTATGCAATCACTGATATTCGTCTAATCTAGTGATGGTGCTAGTGAAGACTAACAGTGAAGTGTTCTTGGAAAGTGTCAATCCTTCAGTGTGTTACTTTCAGTCTATCCTTCAAGCAATTCATGGATACAGCCAGCTTTCTAAAGGTTCTTATACTTTCTGTTCCCTGTTAATATGCATATTTGCCATTGTTGTGGTCTTATGGCAGTTAGTTTTAAAAATCATTTACATTTAAAGATTTTTCAAGTTTAAAGATATATTCAGGCAGATTTGATACGGTGGTCTGATGACATTCACCCCAAAGCACAAAGTGGCAAATGTTGTTGCTATGATGCAAGACAAAGGCTCAGGCCATTCACACAAATGCAGGTATCGCTTGACGCCTGGTACAGTCAAGTATGTGGCCTTTCATGTTCTTTTTGTGGTGGGAGAAGGTAAGTGGATGACTAAGTGAAAATATTGTGGAAACAAGAGTGCATGCTAAGTATAGTTCAAATACTTTCAATTAAAAGGCCACAGAACCCATGTATTTTGCATATAAGAAAGGCAAACGTGAGTTCAAAATGTGAATAAGAGATTTCGAGGGAATAAGGATAAGTGATTGGCTAATCAATTCAAAACTATATTGGTGTCAAAAGGCTGATGAATCCATGTTTGCATTTAGACATGTGTGACTGTATATTTACTTGCATACTGCCTGTGTATGGATGAAAACTTCTATTTGGTTAAGCCAAGCTGGATAGTTCCTAAGTGAATGGGAGAGAAACGCATATTGTTTGTATGTTGAAAATGCAAGAGAGAGGCTTTATGAGTCCGTTGAAATCTTGACTGAAATGGAATGGGTTGAAATAGCTGAGAAAAGTTCATTAAAAAAATTAAAAACAAAAGAGCATAATCATGCAGAACCTAGCCAAATAGGTCTGGAGATTACATTTTATCTTTAAAGCTATAAGTTTATTTTCTCCAAGATTTAATGGGTTTTTAGCCTTATATCACCTGAACAAACTTTCCAAATTTTAGAATAATCTAGACGATATATCTAGAGAAAATATTTTGTCAATATTGAGGTGTATGCAGTTTGGGACTATGCATCATTTTGGTATCAAAGCGCACAGCTAAGGAAGTTTAGACTGCACTGTTTGGGACTGTGCATCAATGGAACCCAGTGGTTTTAAAGGATGATAAATAGGTCCCCACACTTCAATCTTCTGGTATTGGTTGTTGGATTCGATCTCTAACATGTCTAAACAATGCATAAAATGGTAGAGCACTCTTCAATGGCCTAGTTACAACCTGAGAGGCACTTTCATAAGCTTGGATATGTATAAACATGATACATGGGAACTTGAGAACATAGTGATAGTTTATGGGGCTAGTGTACTTTAAATTTTTTGCATTGGTTCAAGAATAAGGTCCCAAGATTTATGAAAAATTGTTAAGAACTCATATAGGTCTTAACCCTCTTAAAACCCTAATAAGGAATCGATGTGAAAGATTGGCCTCCAAAGTGCATGAAATGAATTTAATTGCTTATAAAAAATATTGAACACCATTGATCACTCCAAGTAGGTCCTTGCCATGTACTTTTTTTGTACCTACAATTATATGGATGCAATAAATGTTGTACTTTTGTAAGGTTTTGAGCTCCAAACATGGTATAGAAGATCATGAATAGATGAAAACTAGTGGAGAGGATGAATTTGGATATTTTATAATTTTTCAAGCCCAAAAATATGTACAAGACACCATGGAATTGATCCTACAGGTTTGGTTTTTGAAGGCAGTCTAAAAAGGCTTGAGAGAGAGACTAGGTTTTGGGACCATTTCATGGTTCTCATACCTACACAACGTCTCAGGACCTCAAATTTAGCATGGATCTTGGTAATAAGATAGGGAAAGTAAATAACACTCTTAATGGTAGTTTCACGTGTGTGGGAGAGTTCTAGAGTATAAACTCGATCTTTTAGGCATGGAAGCCTGATTGAGGCCTAATTGGGGAAAGAGAACAGCAAAAAAAGGATACTTTCACTTAGTTTTGGGTCATCAATCTTGGCATGGAGATGTAAGGAGATATTGGGTACTCAAATATATTCCTAATTTTCCAATAGTGTCCTTACATTCTTGTACACAATGAGGTTTACATGGTTTTAGGGTTACAAGGATTCAAGGACTAATGAGAAGTTAAGGTGCAAGATGAAGCCTTGGGGGTTATTTCATGAACCCAAATGAATTGATTCAAGTTTTATAAGGTATGAGAATGCCTTTCATGGAGAGATAATGCCTTTATGAATTTTAAATCAAGTATTGATCCATTTGGACAAGGCTAGGTATAGTAAACCAAGGGGTTTCAAGACACCTAAGGAGTTGGGTGATGATTTCCAGTAAAATGTTAGAGCAAGGGAGTTTCTAAATGCATGATAGGTGTCAAAGAGGAGGTATAAAATTATTTAATGGTGATCTGATGATGAATAAGCCAATTTTTCATTCTTCACATGCAAATAAAGGTAGTTTTGAAGAGTAAGTGCAAGGTGTCAAGACAAGTTTGAAACTCCTACACCATATGGGAGATGAAGCATCTTCAGAAGAGAAACACATGTCCTTGTAAGTCTATTAGGATTTTTATATAACTCCTTTACTTTTTTTGACTCTAGAGACTTTTCGAAATATCCCTTCTCTATGCCCCTCTCTCTCTCTTCCTCATTTCTCTATATAAGTTGCTTCTTTTGGCATTGTAAGACATCCACATTTGGTATGGTGAATCCTTACTAAGTTGAAAACTAATTTTTCCATTGGAATAAAGATTTTAAGTTGGTTTTATTCTCTCAAAGTATTGCATAAGTGTGTGAATTAGTCTATTTTTGGATGACAAGTGATAGATGTCTCCCCTTCCATTCATCTTCCTCTTTCATGTTTTGTGTGAGTAATCTACCTTATAGCAGGTCATATGAGTGTAACTAGTTGTTTTGTGTGGTTTTATAAGTGTAAATAACATTATTAGTGTCTAATATCATACATATTAGTCATCTACCTTTAGGGATGCATTGCATTCTACTTTCATGTTGAAACACTTTTATTAGGAGAACCTTGGGTTTTAAGATCAGTTTTGTAAGTTGTCTTCCATAGTGCAGGTTCAAGTAGGATTGTGGAGTTTATATTGATGCATCACCTCCATTTGATTAGTTTTTAATTCTGTTCTATCCCTTTTCCTTCAAATCTTGTAGGTTATTGGTTAGTTGTAGGTGGTGTGCAAGGGAGCTAGCCCATAATCTAGAGACTCACCCTCTCAAAATTGTCACCCACAATAGTGAGGTGTTTCAATGTTATCCCAAATTTAAGGAGTCTAGAGTATCCCTCCTTAAGGTGTAAATTTGGGTGATAACAGTCTCCATAATAAATATATATGTATATATTACCTAATTCATTTTGAGTAAAGGAAAGAAGAGATAATACATGAAAACCTAAAGAGAGATTCTTCCCTCTGAGATGTGATCTATACAATAATAGATCAGATTTAATGACCTAATTTATTCACTAACTCACTAGAAAATTATCTTTGTAAGATGATCTTGTTACAATTATTGAATTTTATAACCTTTCTTTGGATAATAATGATCAGGGCTTTATTGCATTAAAGAAATTTTATATTTAATTTTATATAGTTACATCTAATTTGTATATCTAATTATTTTTTATTATTTGGTTTGTGTAGGTACTGTATAATTTAAAATGACTCGAAATAAAATGAATCAATATTCAATCAAGAAGTTTTTTGCATGGTCTGGAACATCAAGAGCTTCATCCCAAGAGGATCATAATTTTAATTTAAATGAAAACATAAATATATTAGGGTATGATGATGAGTATGGTGAAGAATTTGAAGAGGGGGAAGCTTCAACACAAAACAAAAAAAGGGCTAGAGTAAAAAGAGTGTTTAGAGATTAATGTAAAGTTATATTAAAGTGGTTAGGGTGTGCAATGCATGAAGAGAAAATAGTCATGAAATGCATATATTGTGAAGAACACAAGTCTCCAAGACCATGGAGCATTGGACTGGTTTTACTACTTTGCAACATGATGCAATAGTTATTCATGCAGATTCAAACACCCATAAAATTTCATAAGCAAAATGGATGTGGAAATGAAGGGAAAGAAAAATCAATTATAGAACACATTACAAACAACAATGACACCAATAAGGAAAGAATCATCATAACCATGAAATTAGATTATTGGGTTGTGCAATAAGACTTGACCCTCTCAAAATATGAGTCACTCTACTCGGTTAAAATGTACTTATAAACACCAAACATGTCAAAAAATAAGGACTATAAATCATATGGCTACAAATGATTTCCTTTTTTCCATATTTAAGTATCTTAAAAAGAGACAAAGTGCAAAAATGTTAGATAGTCCATTGTTATCTTTGATGTTGGATGAAAGTATAGATCGAAGCCTAGAGAAAAACCTTGTGTCTTATGCTACTTTTCTAGACTCTAAAGGGTTGAGGCCACATATTTCACAATTCTTAAAACTCATAAATGTGTGTGATGGAAAAGGGAAAACAATATATGATGCAATAAGTGTTTTAAAGAAAGGGGTCTTTCAAATAAAAGATTGATGGTAGTTTTTCTATATGGTGCTTTATCAATGGTGGGGAGTAAAAATAAATTTCTTAATCTTTTAAAAAAGAATGTACACAATCTTATATATATTCATTGCATTTCTCATCATGAGGCTTTGGCCGCATCAAATGTTACTAAAAAAAATCCTTGAATTGGTGTTTGTTGAAAATTTGGCAAATAAGTTATATTCTTGGGTCCAAAATTATACTAAAATACATAATGAACTTATTGCTCTTTAGTTACTCTCGCAACTCAAAACACTTAAATGTCCTCAAATTCATGGATTTATATGGATCTCAAGAGGATGGTTATTGAAAGACTTAATGTGTTGATGCCTCCATTGTTGACTTTGTGGAAAAGTGAGAAGAGAGACTCATGGTATGATAAGGCTAGGATTTTCTCATTACAATTTTTCTTACATATGCTTGCAGATGTATTGTGTGAACTAAATAAGTTGAGTAAAAAAATTCAAGAGAATGTAAATGTCACCTATTTAAGGCCAAACATAGATTCTACTATACAAACTTTAAATAGGTGGTTTCTATGGTCCGACACTTTTGCAAATGGCACAAGTTACTTGTCTAAATTTTTGAAGAGCTCTAAATATGGTTATTTAGAGACTATTGATCAAGATGGACACAATCATAGGCATTAATTATGATTTGTGACAATTCCAAATGTGTTTGATGATTATGTTGATGCACCAAAATAGAGAATGAAGCCTTACATTGATGGGTCACTAGAGAGCTGCAAAAATCTTGTAAAACAATATGTTCAAAAATTTATAGATTGTTTAAATGAAATATTCTCATATCTTTCATTTTTAATTCCATAAAGTTGTTTAGCCCTTCTCATTATTCAAAGGATGCATATACTCGAGAAGAAAATTCAAAGCAGTGGCTTCCTAAAAAATTTGAACACTTTTAACATACTTTGTGTGAGGGAAAAGAAAAGTCTTTCTTTGATTTTGTAGGTTGTTCAAAAGAGTTGTTTAATTTTGTTGATAATCTTTGCTTTATTTGTGAAGGATTTTGCATGAAAGAATTTTGGAGGGTATTTTGTGCCACAAACTCACATACAAGCTTTCCAAATATGACAAAACTATAGTAAGCAATACTTACCATTCCAACAAGTATAGTGGCATGTGAGAGAGAATTTTCAAGACAGAATATAATAAAAGATATACAAAGAACAAAACTCTCATTGGATACATTGGATGTCTTGATGCGAGTTTCATTGACATGTTTCATATATCAATGGTAGACTAGAATAGGGTTTATGAAATTTGGAAAGATGTCAAACAAAGAAGGATTTAAAATATCTTAAAATATTTTATGTGGACATATTTGTTATAGTTTTATATTCCATATGAGCCAATGAACACTCGATATTTTGCTTACACTATTTGTTTAATGGTGCTTACTTTTCTTTTACAAAAAAATTAATCTGAAGAGTAACCAATTCAATTTCAGTACCAGCTCTTGCACTTTTTCCTTCCCATTTTCAAGCTTGTCTTAAAATTTTAGTTAGGCTATTTGGATTTGTTGCAATGGACTACTTATGAAGTTTCCATGTTGTCAATACCCTTTTTTTCTTTTCATTTTTCATCAAGAATATTTGAAAACCTTTTAATTGATTTAGGAAAAATATATAATTAATAGAGTGCATGTTTCAGTTTTCAATCCCTTTAGATGTTGTGCTTCTTCCTTTACATTCAAGCCATGACCTCAAAATTTTAGGCAAGTTACTTTACTTTGTGGCAATATCCTCATCTCAAAATCCTTGTTTAGGCAATACTTTTATTTTTTTATTATTAAGAATTCACTTAGTCAAAACTTGTCCCTTAGTTCCATAAAAATCTACATGTGTTTCTTTATGTTGGGAAGATCGTCTCTTTAATCTAGGATTATTGTTGTATATTTTTTATAATAATAATAATAATTTTCATTCTTTTGATTAAATCTTGGTTTCATTGAAACTCAACTCCTTCGCTACATCCACCTAGCTATATTAACACAAAGAATGCTTTCACATGGACATGGAGGAAATGGCAAACAAGGGAAATGGACAGTTTTAACTAACTCTTGATGGAATAGATCTAGCTAGAAGCTTTGAAAATTTTGCAAAAAGTCTAAAGCCCAGAGTTCCTACATTGATGTAAGGTCATCAGATTGATTCCTTATTTTTCTGTCTTTGAAATAATTGTGTGCTTTGTAACAGGGTTTATGTAATCATTAGTGTGAATCTTAGTTTTGTATATTTTTGCACTTTATATGCCTAAATACAAGTTATGGCCTACCTAAATACATTTTGTAATTGGATACATGATTTCCTATATTTTCTATCCATATGACTCGAATGTCAAGGACTTATTTTGCATTTTGTATAAAGCATGTAACCATGCTGACCTTTTTTTGAAGCATTTGGATGATAGTTTGTTGCAATTATTTTTTACTTCATAGAAATGTAACTATGCTTTCAAGTGGGAAAAAAATTCTTTTATCATAATTGCTCACATATTTTTATTTAATTTAAATGTGAATAACAAAAAATAAAATGTAGTTGATCAAGCTTCTAGCAAGAAAGTCATGTTCTGGCTAAGGCCTGTGTTTTCAGTGTCAAGCCATAATTTTTTATTGAAATGTTAATTTTTTGGCCAAACATGGATTTTGACTACCTACTTTTAATCACAACCATAGATTGGACAACTAGAATCTATTTTAGATTATAGATTTTTTAAAAACATAATTGCATTATTTTTAATTTGTATTTTAGTTTTAATAATTGTCATAAATTAGAAAGTTACTACTAATTTGTAATAATATATGGTAAATTTCTTTAAAATATTAATATATTTTAAGGGGAAAGTGATAAAAATGTCATTGTTTTCATTCTAGTTCATCCGTTATTTTGTGTTGCACTTTCCAATTAAAAACCCCTAGATCACCAGGATATATCTATATTTTTATATCATTTTATTATACGAAAAAATATATATTTTTATATCTATATGAAAATTATGAAAGTAAAAAATGAGAAACGAACGTCGTGTGCAAGGTGACATTTGTTTGAAAAATGTCACAAAAAAAAATTCTTGAAGGCTAGGGGTGACAGACTTAATTCATAGTCTAGTCAGGTTTTTCTCAATCTTTCCCTTCCCAACATATAGCAAGGTGTGATGTCCAAGGGAGTGTCAAATTCTAGGTAGTGGAGAGAAGCACTATACACCTCAAGTTTCCCTCTCTTTTGTGGGCCCTTAGCCCCTTGGTCACATGGGGGAGCTTAATTTTAGATTCCTACTAATGGGGGCTTAACTTCTAGCCCTTCAAAAGTATTTAAATCTCTCCAAGAAGTTAATTTTTTCCAAGCATTTAAATTGTGTGGATTTTAATTTGACCCATTTATGACAGGAAATATGTATTAACTATATCTTTTGATCGGCAACTCGAAATTGAGTGTTATTTTTTTTGAAAGTGTATGCTTTTTAATTTCTAATCTATTGGTGTCATTTATTTTGTAAAACACACTAAATTATAAATTGAAAATTTGGGGGGTGCTCATTATTTTCGTTGGGAGACATTAAATTGTCAAGGGGGATTTTTTTTTTTTGAGAGGGTTCTTCTTCTTCCTAACTTTCTCCTTGTTTTTTACAATGGATTCCCACTTCTTTGAGCCCCTCAACACCTCAAATTACAACACTTAGAAGATCAAAATGAAGATACACTTGCATTTGAAAGGCTTGTAGAGAGTTGTGTTTGGCGAATTTCCTCACTTTACAAATGAGGAATGTATTGTTTGAATTGAATCCCTACAAGATGAGGCTCTTTGTTTCATTAGCGTCCACATTTCAGACAATTTGCAGTCTTATGTCACATGTGCCACATCACCTAAAGAAGTTTGGGATAGCTTTGTATCCTTATTTGGGAAGGATAATGAGTCTTTTGGGTCTTTTGAACCCTCTTTTATTCCACCTCCTTCTATTCCGCTTCCTTCTCCTCTTGTGAGGATTTATCTTTTGATGATGACATAGACATCATTTCTCTTACCAGCAAGAACTTTTTTTTGTCAGTAACACAAGCAAAGCACTATTGGCACTTTCATCTTCTCTTCCAAGTGAGGATTCACTATTTGCTAGTAACACAAGTTGGGATTCCTCTTCATTTTGTAAGGACATACTTATTAATGGTCATTCAAATGAGGCATTCTTTCCTCCTACACCTCTCCCTAATCCTCCTCCTTTAGTTTTTAGTGAGGACTTGATTGTTTTGGATGAGGCATATTCATCATCTACTCTTCATGATATGGAAGATGCTCCTCCACCTCCTGCTCTAGTTGTTCCTAC
The DNA here is from genome assembly GCA_037957365.1 of Torreya grandis. Classification (NCBI taxonomy): domain Eukaryota; kingdom Viridiplantae; phylum Streptophyta; class Pinopsida; order Cupressales; family Taxaceae; genus Torreya; species Torreya grandis. The sequence continues at coordinate 6,944,055 of JARHVA010000060.1, read as the reverse complement.
ACTTTGTGATTCGGAGCTTGTTGTTGCACATACTCATGTATTTGTTGTTTGTCCCACTTTGGATCCACCTACTTATGTGCTTGGTTCCTTTGAGAAACTTACTCTTGGCATTGGCTCTAGCCTCCTCGTCTCACTGGGCTACACAAGGGCAAGTCTTATCTGACACTTACAAGGTATAGTCTCTCTTAATCAACCTATTATTTGGCATGGTCTTCGTGGAATTGGTCTTTCCACATGTGATGTATCTTCAAGACATCTTTCTCATAGCACTTAGATTTTTTTACGCTTTACTCTTCACGAGGATGAGCAACACATGAGCTCTATTATTTCTTTATTTATTGGTGATTTTATGGGATGAACATTTGATCGTTTGTACTCTCTCACCTCATATGTAGATGGCTTATTACATCCTTTTATCCGTGCAAGATATATAGCATTGATCTTTATGTGGGGAGAAGGAAGTTGTCTTTAGGGGGGATTCAATATGAAGTCCCTCCTTTTCTCACTTTTTGGGAGGGAGTTTTTTTCCTACGAGTTTTTTCCCTTTATCCACTTTATGAGAGATTGCTTCATGGATATATTGTACATGAGTACCTGATCAGATTTTGTTTCTAAGACTCATACTATGGATATACCACTTTATTTTTGATTATTTTTAGCCCTTAGCTTCACTTGATGGGGAGTATTAGAGTAGGTTATTTAGCTTAGCTCATGTTTCCTATATGTTAAATTTATTCTAACCATTGTTTAGGTTTTCCCACGCACTTAAGTGTGAATGTTAAATACTTAGGTATAGTGGATTTATATCCCTAGATAGATCTCTTTGATCCTACGGCTATAGTTTATCTTTCTTGTCTATATATGCAAGGCACTTCCATTGTATTCCATATGAAAAACTAGAGATATATTATATGATATTGTTCTTTGTTTTGCATATCGATTTGCAATTCTATGGTTTCAGATTCTCTTTGTGATGTTTTGTTGTTAAAACCTGAGATCTTTGTGGCTTGGAAAGCTTTGTTTTTTGTTAATTTCAATAAGTATATCATAATGCCTTTTTTTTTCCTCCATTGCTTGACATGTTGCACAACTCTTTGTCTCACATTTACTTCAAATCTATCATTGTGCTCCACTTCACAATCTTCCATTATCTAATGATATTGCACATAGAAACTTACGCAACTTTACCATCATTATGACACTTTATTAACATTGTGTAAATACCATATATAGTCTCCACACAAGCCTACGCAGTTACCCTTGCTTTGGTAATCATCTTGTAGAACATCCTGTGCAATCAATACTTCTAAAAACTCTTTGTGTAACACCAACCTTGTGCATAATTACCAATGCATATATCAATGCAATGTTGAGACATTTCGAACAACTCTTAAAGAAAAACTTCTACTTTGAAAGCATTGAATCAAATCTCAAAAAATGACTATTTTATGTACCCCAAACCATCTACAATACTTGATTCAACTAAGTTTGCCATAATTGTATTTATTGTATGTGTCAAAATTTAATTTTATCTTTGGGTTTGAAAGATATAAGTAAAACCTCGTCAAACTAAAAGAATGTTGTTCCTAAATAGTAAAACCATTAGCCAATGATTATAAAAATATTAGACATACAATATACAATAGAGAACATTGTATAACATAACATAACATTTACCATAATTGAGAGTATTTTATGAAAATTATAATATTTATACATGGTAATCAATTAAAAAATATGACACCAAAACAATTAAATAGCAATAAAAAAATATTTTTATCTAGAACAATTATATATATATATATATATATATATATATATATATATATATATATATCCCACCATAAAAAAAAAATTAATTCCAACACAAAATAATAACCCAATATTTAAAGGTTACTTCATGAAAATATATTTTATTATTATCATGCAAGTACATATTTTAAGGATATTTTCACATTATACTTGATCACACTATTATCATTTTAGTTTTATATAAAAAGATATATTTTTCACATTATAGTTGATTACGTTATTATCATTGTAATTTTATATAAAAGGTATATATTGACTTACAAAGATATTGAAATATATTTCATCCTATCATTTAAGTATCATCTTAAAGGAGACCATTAGTTATGAACATTATAATTTTTAAAAATCGATATAAAGCTAAAAAAGTGGTGAATGTAGATGAGAAAAGAATTAGAAATTTTTCTTGCTAATAAATTCAAAAGAAATACACATTTAATTCATTATTAACTGGTAAAATGGATAAAGTGTAATATTATCTTATATAATAAGATTTTTTTTCTATACAAATCATAACGTGTAATATTTTAAAAATATATAGATTTGATTAGAGCTATAAGAAACCTTTTAATTATGGTTAATTTATTGTGAAACCACTTCAGTTAGCAAGAGTTCAAAGATTGTGAAAGTGTTTTAAGTGGAAAGATTTCATGGAATACAATGGCACTTTAGTTGGGAAGAGAACCAAATAATTGTGATCGTTGGAATCAATAGGCCACCTCTTGGAAAGGATTTAAATCAAAATACATTGTTACCAAATTCATTGGGCCCTACAAACCAATTTGATCTAAAGGATGTTAAAAGCGAGGTGGCAATTATAAAAATAAAAACACAAAGAATAATTAGCTAAGCTTTCATGTCTAAACAAATGTAATAGATTAAATAGGAAATGAATCAAACTCATACCCATTAAAGCATCATATATAAATAAATTAAACTTGTATGAGGCCTTTAGACTAGTACTAGTGGCATTTGTATCTTACAAAATTAATACAAAACTTTCATTGGAGCATATTCCTTCATATTGATAGGCACCAACTACCAACTGGTATATATTGAATATATGTGGTGTAATAGCCCTTGGTCGTTATTATTTTCGATTGGGAGCCAAAAAAACAAAAATATATAATGTATAAAATTTTAAGATATTATCAAGGGTCAAGATACTAATTCAATCTATGAGCTTCTCCTTGCTGATGCATGTAAAGACAAGAATGGACTTTATAATTTTTTTAATCAAAAAATCCAATAAAAATTTGTGATATATAAAACACAATGCATTACATTATACCGAATTATAAAACAATGTAGTGGATTTGTCATATGTAGCTAACAACATTATTCCTTAAAAGTTTGAGTTAGAAATGGCAATTAGATATAAGTTTAGTCACCACTAATACAATGACATCCATATCCTTCACAAGGTTAAATATGGCATTGCATTCAATGGGATTTGAACCTATATCTCTTTGCATGATCCAAGCTACGAAGGCTCTCCAAAGTTGAGCTATAAAACAATAGCTCACTTTACAAATTCAAGCGCATATGACAACATTCATCTTGCATAAGGTCAAATATGGGATTTGAACATACATAACTGTATGGCATTGCATTCAATGCAATTTGGACCCACATACAACATTGCATTCAATATGATTTGGACCCACATACAACATTGCATTTGAGATTTGAACCCGTGTCATTTTTCACAAATGATGAAAACATTTTACTAAGTCAATTCCATTTAATTTTGATAACCATATTCAATAAGATAAAATCAAAAAAAGGTTTATTCTTAAAAGTTAAATAAATATTAAAATAAAATGGACGATTAATATTGTTAATAATATCTTAGTCTCCTTATAACAAAATAAGATGGGTGAGATAGATGACAAGGAAAACAACAACATAAAAACACACTAGAGTGTTTGACATACATTTAGAATAATTCATCCAAATCCTTAAGATAAACCTACCTACCTACCATCATTCACAAAGTTCCATATCATGCAAGGGAAGTTAACAAAAGCTTTAAAATTTAGTTTAACTAAGGAATCCAACATAAAAATCTAAATACCCTAATAATTTTTGGGGTATGAAACAAGCTAGGCTTTCCACCTACACCTAGATTACCATATGATAAGATGTATATCCTAAAATAATATCACACGATTTTTGGGTATGAAACAAGCTAGGTATCCACTTATGCCTAGCTTACCATATGATACGATCTATATTCTAAAATAACATCACACAATATGAAAATATTGTTATACATGAACAGCGCAATGCAAATTGAATATATATTTTTAACTTTTTGAAAGTTTAATTTTTCCTTAAACATAGCACAATCTATGGTGCAAAAGCTTATAATTAGAGCAAAGGAAACTTGAGGGTGGAGAACACCCTACAATCAAGGTAGCATATAAATACAAGCAAGTTGCCCACCAATTATTTGCCACCGTGAAATAAAAACCAAAGGTTGGTGTATTTATAGCTAATTTGAATTAGGGTGAGTAGCTATTTTGTATATAAGTGGTTTATTTATGACTTGAAGTAGCGATGTAGGAAAAGAAAAATAGAAAATCTAGAAAAAAGAACAAGCCAAAGTTTGTTTTGGAGAATTGGTAATACCTCATCCCACAAGTTAGAGTAAAACATGAAGTGTTGCCATGTTTGTAGTTCAAAACTCGTGGGAGGATTGGAAAGGCCTCATCACAAAAGTTGGAGTAATAAATGAGGAGTTATCTCACTTATAGTTTAAATCTCATGTGGGAGGTGAAGTAACCCTTGTAATTTGGATCTCACATCACACAAGTTGGAAGAAAGAAAAGAAACTCTTAAAGTACAATTTATACTTGTCAACACTCAATCAAATCTCAAAAAATTACTATTGTGTACCCCAAACCATCGACAATACCTTATTCAACTAAGTTTTCTAGCTATCATATTTATTGTATGTGTTGTAACCAGCGACCATTCACTTTTATCTTTGGGTTTGGAAGATATAGGTAAAACTTCATCAAGTTAAAAAAATAATAATAATAATAATAGTAAAACCACTAATTAACGATTATAAAAATATTAGACATGCACTACACAATAAAAAATATTATATAACACATTAATAATTGAAAGTTTTTTGAGTAAAATTCTAATATTTATACACGGTAATCAAATTAAAAATAATATAACAACAACAACAATATATATATATATATATATATATATATATATATATATATATTCGTGATAAATTTATTTTTTATTTTTATTTTGATAAATAATAATAACCCATTATTTAAAGGGTACTTCATGAAAGTGTATTATATTGTTATTAAGCAATCACATATTTTAAAAGCTACTTTCAAATTATACTTTATTACACAATTATCATTTAAGTTTCATATAAAACATATATTGTGGGTTACTATTAACATTATAATATATTTTATCCTTGCCATGTAAATACATCTTAAAAGAGACCATTAGTTATGAATATCATAATATCAAAGGGCGTGTATAAAATTAAATAAGTGTTGAAAGTAGATGAAAAAACAAATTATGACATTTGTACCAGGTCACTTTTTTTGTCTAAACATAGATTAATTCTAAACATATTCATAAGTGACCTAATTAAACCTAAGCATATTTGCATAATCTCTGCTTCATCATAAATTCTACAGTCTTTACTCGTAATAAATGAATTTTGTGCCTCGAGACGTGCCAAGCATTTGGAGAAACTATTGAAAGTTTATTTTATCTAGATTTTCTATCTTTCTGTCATTATCTCTCACAGATGATCATTCTCGACTTGAAGGAATATATCTTTTGGATCAAGCTTGGACTATGATTGGGCTTCCATCGCCAAGCAAGTATATGTTCACTTCCCTTTTCTGTAATGAAAATGAGGTAATATTTCTCCTGACCATGATGTATGGATATTTTCTCTGCAGTTCAACTCACTGGGTTCTTTTTTATTCTGTCGGGAGCTGCAAAGATATGGATTAGTTTCACTTCATTTAATCCCATCTTTGTTTTTAGTTTTAAAATGTTTGTTGCATTTTTTCATCATTTTATTTGAAAAAAAATAGATTTTTTAAGTTTCAGTGTTTCATTTGGATTTTTGCTTGGCTATAAAGGGACTTTGCAATTGAATTCACTATTTTCCTTTTTTATTTTGTTGGGAGCTTCAAGAATATGGATTAGTTTCATTTGGTTTTCTCCCCATCTTTGTTTTTAGTTTGTTGGAATTAAATATGTTTGTTGCTTTTTTCCATCAATTTATTTGGAAAAAAAAATAGAATTTTAAAGTTACAATCTTTTTATAGAGTTCATTTGGATTTTAGTTTGGCTACAGAGGAACACTTTGGTTTGTCCTCTGGTTCTGGGAAATATACAGATTAGATTAGTTTTTGGAAAATGTTGCGGGTACTTTTACTTTGGTGGATTGGTTTTTTAGATTTAAAGATTGTTTAAGTGAGAGCAGCAGTTCTTTGACATAGATTTAAGTGCCTTCAAAGGATATATTGTTGGCAATTAAAGTAAAATCTAAACATTTGTTGCAATCAGGGCATCAGGGAATTCATACCAATATAAATTTCTAAAGAAGAAGCCCTAATTTTAAGAGAATGAAGATCAATCATAAAACATTGCCAAATTTATGTGAGTCCGATAGAAGATGGAGTTCTCAAAGTGGGTTAAGCTTTTGCAACATCTAAAGCAATTTTCACTAGGAAATTGTCAAACGGTACATGGAATGCACATAATTTCAGCTCTATCGAGAGGATCCTTCACCTAGAACTACATGTAGATGGATCGTCACCCTTTAGCAAGTCTCTATTCATTTTATATGCCCATGAATCATATTTTCAACAATTTGTTTCATCGAGGCTTTATTTTTAGGATGCCAAGTATCCAACTGCTATTCAAGAAGCCAAGGGAAGGAAATTCAGTGAACAAAGAAAGCAGATTGTTATGGAGAAAGTTTCCATCTTGAAACGTGGGGAAATGATTAAAGGCCAAGGAACTTTATAAAACTACCTAATGAGAAAAGCCTCCCCTAATTGTAAATAATGTTTAAAACCGACTATCAAATCAGAAGACAAACAAATCTAATTGGGCATCAAATATTGCTACAAATCCAAATATTGGGCAATAATCTAGTTATACATAAATTGAGCATTTGATACCATGTAACATCCCCACTAGGATCCACTTAGAATAATGTTAAAAAATTGTAAATGTAATGAAATTTTATCTTTCTGATTAGTTTATTTTATATATGTTTGTACATTTTGGGAACGAGGATGGCCGAGGTTGACCATCGAAGTAAATACTTACGAATGGCTCATCCCACTTTAAACGGAGTTCCCGCTATGCATCTTTAATATAAATTTCAAGACCATCGGCATATCTCATAAAGATGCAACATTAACATGGATTGCATAGATGCTTGACAATCTTCCCAAGCCCCAATCCTACCAATCAGTCCCAAGCCATAGCCCTCTTTAAAAAAAAAAACTCTAAACCAAAACGTTCCTATCCATCCTCATCCCATAGTCATTCACTACAATGATGCAGGGGTGCCAAATCATAAAGGACAATCATGAAACAGGAGCCATATCCATTATACAAACATAAATTAACAAAATCCCATCATATGCACCCATCACAATCATATGCATCCTAACAAAAATCACAAAAATATGCACATCGCTCATCACATGGTCCATATCATATAACAACATAACATTGTAAATAAAATCAAGTACATCACCATATTCATCATCATAATCAATAACATATCCATTAAACATCACAATGAGACATCATAACTAATGTATTCCATCTCACATATATCATAACACGAACTAATAAAAACTCAATCTCATCAAATCAATGTGCCATAAACACCATCACAATAAACATCTCACAATCACATCATCATCGCATTACATTTACCATAAACTAACATAAAACATCATGACATAATCATAAAATCATAATAAACATCACCATAAATAATTACAAGTAGGAGATCATCATCATAAACATAAAGAACATAATCATCATGAGTCATCATGTAATCACATGCAAGCACATCAATATACATAGCCATCATAGCACATGAATCTGAAAAGAATGAATCATCATCATCATCATCATATATATATATATATGATCTCATGTACAATATACAAAATAATGTCCTCATATGAATATCATAAAACTGTCCATCATCGTTGAGGTGACGGTGGTGGCCTCGACCCCCTACTCCTCGAGGGTTGTCTCACTTATGACTAGTTTGCCCGAAAAGATATTGCCCTGCATTCTAAAGGTATTGCAATCTCATAAAAAGTCTGGTAATACTGAGCCTCCCATGTCAATAGCATGATATGGTCCATCATCCCCTATCCTTGAAGGCCTGCACCTGCATCAACCTGAGCCCTCTCAGCGATAGCTAGCTCCCCCTACAAAACTTGAATCCGTCCATGAAGTGACGCCAACTATCCTAGAGACCAATTGGCCTACCCCTATAAAGTTGCAATCTACGATTGTGCCTGCTCAAACTGAGTATCCTACTGACGTATCTGACACTATAAACCTCCTATCTCTACCCACAATTGGGATAACTCACTCATTGAGCCACCTTCACCTGTAAGCCAGCAATCTATCCTTGTGCCTGGGTCAGTCTCCCATCCTCGTGTGCCCTCATGGCCTATAACTGTGCATGAAGTTGGTCTCACTCTCGACTAATGCCCCCAATCTCCACCACTCGACCCTGGAGCTTTGTCTCTAATCTAGAAATCAATGCCTCATCATCAGCAGATTAGCTAGGGTGAGATGGTCCCACTCCTCCAAATGGTTACCTAGGAATTTGTGGTGCCTGAGATGGTCCCACTCCTCTCGATGGTTTCCTAGGAATCTGTGGTGCCTAAGATGGTCTTGCTCCTCTAGATGGCTGCCTAGGAATCTGTGGCATCTAAGATGGTCATGCTCCTCTCGATGGCTACCTAGGAATCTGTGGTGCCTGAGATGGACCCACTCCTTTAGGTGGTTGCCTAGGTGCTTGTACCACCGACTGATCCAAACCCTATCCCTACCCATCACCCTATACCATCGACTGATCCAGGGCCTATCCCTGCCCATAACCCTGTACCACCAATTGATCTGGACCTTGTCCCTGCCCATCACCCCCGTATCAATATCCGTCATGTCCTGGGCTGGTCCATGTCTCCATTGTCATTCCCGCTCTTGAATGCGAGCTCATGTTGCTATAACCCTATGTACCTCCCTCATCATCATCACAAGAGGTCGAGTCAATCACCTCGGTACTCATCCCTACCACCACCCCTGATACTTGGTTGTGACACTTGGCTCTGGTATAATTATCACAAAATCCCATTGGAATGGCGTCAAACCTTGATAATCAAAGATAGCATCCGATCTCGCCACTGATCTCCCCCAATGTGGCCTCTCCCACACACTCTGTGCAAAAATATGCTCAGGATCAAGCACATCCTAAACAAATCCAAACTAGGGATGGACCCAATCTAGTCTATATCTCTCAATCACATAAACCCATCTCCCAATGATATAGCAAGGGGTCAACATGCACTAAGTACATACCTCATCTCCCCACCCGAACGCAATGCCTTGATATAGCATCTAAGTAATTTGCCCAGGCCACACGACGTCAAATGCCTCCCTATAAAAGAGCAAATCCCCTGCATGCTGTTGTGCCACACCTACCACCACATGCCATCGACATGCCATCACATGTCCTAGCTCCAAATCAACGTGAACCTCCAATGGCCATTGAATCGTAATGTGCTCCCAGCTCCATATCTGCAACAGCAATGATGGACCAAAGCTCCATGCATCCCTATAAGCACCAAAATGTAGCTCCCTATATAAGTGAGCCAGCACGACAAGTCCCCATGCAAATACTCGATGATCATGAACCATGTCCATCACCACCTCTCCTAAGCCAAGATGAAACCATATTTCGCTCTTATCCGGTAGTAAAATCCCAGATATAAGAGCCATAACCACTAGTGTCAGTCTATCCAAAGATCCATCCCATCAACATCGATCAAGGTCAATTGATCCGTCATGCACACCAATCTGTAAACTACCACCCAGTCGTTGCAACGTCTAGATCACCATCCGTGACCTCCAGTAGATCCTAGCACCAATCATTGACAAATGAAAAATCCTATAAACATCCTCCAAGGTAACGATCATCTCCCCAGTCACAAAATGAAATGAACTAATCTTTGAGTGCCACTGCTCCACCAACGCCATGATCAATGCTCAATGAATCTGAATCGATGAAATGGTCACTACATCATGTAGCCCTATCAACTCCAGAACCCTGTACCCCTCATCTGTCACCTGTCACATCTCATGGAGTACCTCTAGGTGCCTCAATCAAGACGCCAACATGCCTAGGCGCTCCTGCATCATGAACACATAATCAGTCCACTCATTTCCCTCATTTCCCTATTTACCACTTCTTGCCATTATCCTACCCACTTCACATAATTCCTTGACCAAAGGCATCTACTCCCTAACCAGTCCTCCCCAATCCTTTTGCCCACCTATCCCATATCATGACCCCGCTAATCTTTCTAAGCAAACCCCAATAGTGGTATTGTAATACCGCTACTCCCCTCTCGCAGGATTGCAATCCTGCAATTCCCTAGTATCAGGATTGAAATCCTGCGATTCCCTAGTAGCGGGATTGAAATCCCACTACTCCCCTACCCAATCCCGCTACTCACGTCTACAATATCGCAACTATGGGCACCATTCACAGTCACGAGATTGTAAGTCTGTGACATCCTAATTGTTTTCTACCCTAAAAAGACCAAAATAATCCACAAAAATAGAGACTAGGAGATACACTCACCGACGGTCCTACCTCGAGCACTCGTTGATACGTCCAAACTCGCTCACCGCGATGTGAAGATCAAGGAATGTGGTCCATGGTTCTCATCTCGAGCTCTAGATATCCACAAACAAAGAATGCAAATGACCTCCCAAACTCACCATTGCCCTATATCAAACCCCCCTCGTAGCCAGCCTTCCCATCCGCCTAATCCAACCTGGATTCCTATCCTCTCCAATCCCACCCGACCCCTATCACCCCCCTGCATGATCATTTGCTCGAAGCATCATCCCAATCATTTGGTCACTCAATCACAATCCCTTACTCTTTCTTGTCATTATCATAATATTGATCAATTTTAGCCTTGAGCTACACCTATCATATCTTATAAAATCATCTTATCCTGGCCTATAGCTCTCCCTTGCATGCGTCTTTGCTCGGGATACGTGTAAAGCTTGTGGCATTCTATCATATCATCATCATATTAAAATTAATTCCCATGCATGTGTCCTTGTTTGGGATATGTCTACAACTATGACACCCATCACCTCTATTCCCTGTGCATGTGTCCTTGTCAAGGGCATTGTTATCAATTTGTAGCTCATCGCACATGTCAACCTCATCCTCTTAATCTTCTATCCCACATCTGGCATCCCAACCCCTTGTCTATCCATTGCATCCCACCCCGCATTTCTTCTTTCGAGTGTCCATCCAGCTCATTCTTCCTCGCATGTCCCCTCTAAGGGGCATCATATCCCTTAATACTAGCTACTAGCAATCACCTACAACATGGTTTTCTTTGAAAGACCATTACTCCTTCCACTTTGTTCCACTCACAATGCCCTTTCAAAAAGAGGCAAAATGTATACACCTAAAATTGCTTGCTCAATTATAGTCAATTAATATTTGACACTAATTCCCCTTCCTAGCCATAAATCTAATATCCTTTTCCATTAATCTACATTTCACTAACTTTAGCCCATCTCATTACTCCATTAATTCCCTCTAATCTACCATTATCCTAATCCATTCCTAATCATCTATTATATGAGAATTTTTAATTCCCATAACCCCACCTAGCCACCTACTACCATGTCCCTTAGGAATCCTAATCCTATTATTTAAATCCCTAAACAAAACCTATTATCCACTAAACCTACCCCTAATCCCACTTGCCAATTAAAAATTCTAAAATAATCTCCCTGACCACCCACCACCTTACACTAGCCTTTCTTAAACCCCTAAAACCCTATGAAGAGATCTCTAAAATTAGAGAGTTCTATAAATCTCTCCATTCTAGCCTTCATCCTCTAGAATTCTCTATTCTAGAGGATTCCATTGAATTAAAAATTCCATGAAAAATCCTCCACCCTAGATCTTGATGGCCCAAAATCAAATTTTGACCATAAAATCTCCCTCCATGAATCTATAAAACCAACACACCCTCACTTGCTCAAGCTAATGAAGAAATGAATGAATGAATAAAGAAGTGAAAGCATAGCACAAGCAAGTCATCTATCAAGCATATCCAAGCCATTGTCAAGCATCTCCAAGCAATCCAACAATCATATTCAAGCATACAAATCTTGGATCGGAGTTATGAGAAGGTAAAAATGATGGTAAGCATGCACACCACACTCTGATCTACCTTTTCTATCCCTTCTTATTGGTTTCATTATCTTTGGGTTTTCATTATCTCTTTGACAATATTTCATTTGAATCCCAAATTTGGTGCACAAAAATAATAATAATCAATGTATTATTTCATTAGAATTCACCAAGAGAATTATAATTAGTGATCCAGCGAAAACACACTATCTTAACTGTAAAATAAGCATGTAACAACTACCATTACTTATGAATATCATAATATCAACGAGCGTGTATAAAACTAAAAAAGTGTTGAAAGTAGATGAAAAAACAAATTATGACATTTGTACCAAATCACTTTTTTGTCTAAACATAGAATAATTTTAAACATATAAGCAACCTAATTAAACCTAAGCACATTCACATAATATCCACTTCGTCGTGAATTTTGTAGTGATTACTCACAATAAATGAATTTGGTGCCTCGAGACGTGCCAAGCATTTGGAGAAGCTATTGAAAGTTTATTTTATCTAGATTTTCTATCTTTCTAGCATTGTCTCTCACAAACGATCATTCTTGACTTAAAGGAATATATCTTTTGGATCAAGCTTGGACTGCGATTGGGCTTCCATCCCCAAGCGAACGTTTCACTTCCCCGTTCTGTAATGAAAATGAGGTAATATTTTTCGTGACTATGATGTATGTAGATTTTCTCTACAGTTCAACTCATCGGGTTTTTATTTATTCTATTGTGAGTTGCAAAGATATGGATTAGTTCACTTCATTTAATCCCCTCTCCGTCTTTGTTTTTAGTTTACTAACATGTTTGTTGCATTTTTTCATCATTTTATTTGAAAAAATAGATTTTTAAAGTTTGTCTTTTAAAAGTTCATTTGGATTTTTTCTTTGGCTATAGAGTGACTTTGCAATTCAACTCGCTAGTATCTTTTTTTATTATATTGGGAGCTACAAGGATATGGATTCATTTCACTTGGTTTTTTCCCCTTGTCTTTGTTTTTAGTTTGTTGCAACTAAATATGTTTGTTGCATTTTTTCATCATTTTAATTGGAAAAAAAAATAAAATTTTAAAGGTACAATCTTTTTATAATGTCATGTGGATTTTTGTTTGGCTAGAGAGGGACACCTTTTTTTTGGTTCATACTCTAGTTTTGGGAAATATAAATATTAGATTAGCTTCTGGAAAACGTTGTGGGGTATTTTTACTTTGGTGGATTCGTTTTTTACATTTAACTATTATTTAAGTGGGAGGAGCAGAGCTTTGACATAGATTTAGGTGCCTTCAAAGGATATATTGTTGGGAATTAAAGTAAAATCTAAATAGTAATTCAACAGGGGGGTTTGTTTTGTTGTAGTCAGGGCATCAGGGAATTCATACCAATATAAATTTTGAAGGAAGAAGACCTAATTTTTAAGATTAGGAAGATCGATCATAAAATAGTGCCAAGTTTACGTGATTCTGAAAGGAGTTCTCAAGCAAGTTAAGTTTTTGCAGCATCTGAAGCAATTTTCACTAGGAAATTATCAAATGGTACATGGATGCACATAATTTCAAATTTGTCAAGAGGATCCTTTGCCTAGAGCTACATGCAGATGGATCATCACCCTTTAGCAAGTTTTTATTCATTTTATATGCTCATGAATCATATCTACAATAATTTGTTTCATAAGGCTTTATTTTTAGGATGCCAATTATCCAACTGCTATTCAAGAACCCAAGGGAAGGAAATTCAATGAACATAGAAAGCATATTGTGATGGAGAAAGTTTCCATCCTGAAATGTGGGGAAATGATTAAGGCCAATGAACTTCATAAAATTCCCTGGATTCGAGAAAAGCCTCCCCTAATTGTAAATAATGTTTAAAACTGGTTATCAAATCCAAAGACAAACAAATCTGATTGGGCATCAAATTTGCTAAAAATCCAAATATCATGGGCAATAATATGGTTATACATGAACTAAGCATTTGACATACATCCTATTGTCTTTATAAAGGAAGGATCAAGAATCTTGTAGTCTATTTTCTCATGAATGAAGGCAACAGAGACAACGATTAGAAGTGGATCTACTATAATGTTGAAACAATTGTTTCTTTTAATGAAGTTGATTACTTTCAAGATGAGAGGCCTCCCACTAGCAGTGACTATCTCAATGGATCTTCTCTTGTTTTTAAAATGGATAAATGGGTTGATCTTGCAAATTCAAATAGTCCACCTCTAAGTAGCTTGTCATTCCCCAAGTTTTCCATGCAGCAGATGAGATTAACTATTGGCGGTGTCAAAAGTGCAAAAGAGTTCACCGAACTGAATAGAAGATCAACTACGTCAAATAGAAGATATGTGCCAAGGGTTAGCAAGGGATACGACACCTAAAACAATATGCTCACACAGTGCCTCGCCCCCTGCCCCAAATAATGTTGACTAGGTGAAGTGATGCAAAAAAATTATGAGTGACGAAACCAACAACTCGAACATGAACACGCTGACATTGCATGCAACAGAATAGCTTCACATCAAGCTAAAGAAGACCGGCGAACTATCGAAGCAAACATGCTGACACTGGGATTCACCAAAATAAGTACACTTCAAATTGTAGGACACTGTTAATTGTCAAAAAAAGTGTCAAAGATACAGATAAAATATCTCTTAAGAAGATGAGATGGCCTTGGTCGTGATAGGAGTGTCAAGCAACCGAAGTAGTGAAAATGTGCCCAGAATAGAGCACACATGTATGAAGACATAGCAAAACATTAAACCCTCCATGGATCTATAGAATCAGTGTGATTACAAAATAATCCAATAAAAAATAAACTACCAAAAATGGAACAAACTAAAACTATATGCACTAGAATAACTCCTTATGCAAAGGACACTAATAGTTTGTATAATATGCCATCAA
Organism: Torreya grandis; assembly: GCA_037957365.1. Lineage (NCBI taxonomy): Eukaryota > Viridiplantae > Streptophyta > Pinopsida > Cupressales > Taxaceae > Torreya > Torreya grandis. Next base: position 6,928,841 of record JARHVA010000060.1, on the reverse strand, counting down.
GAATGAGAGTTGCTCCTAACACCTACCAAAAAAGAGAGCATCAAAATGCAAGAGGTCAAGTGTACAAACTATGACGTTGAATAGTGAAATGCCATGTATGTATTGCCCTCGTAAATAATGCTTGCATTGTCGCCAAAAATGATCTGATGTCCATCCCATATGAAAATGGATGGAATAAGATGTTACAATGGATGCAAAGTGCACAAACGAAGTGTTGACGCAGTGGATTGCACCCTTGACAGGTGGCTGAGCCCCTGTCTTCCACGCATCACAATAAAAACTCCCCTCTTGCTTGTGGGTCTGACAAAACTGAGGGGAGAGTCTCTAGATAAGGGCTAGCTCCCTTTGATACATCTGAGTTATTCCAGTAAGTTATATATATATATATATATATATATATATATAAGTTGCTAATACATATATATATATATATATATATATATATATATATATATATATATATATATATATAAGTTGCTAATACATATATATATATATATATATATATATATATATATAATGAGGGGGGTGAAAAGAGAGAATGATTATTGAAAAACAAAAACTAACTTAAGAGGGTGATGCACCAAACAAGTTTGATCTACTCATACTCACACTTTGAACCATAAGAACACATTCATACATTTTAACTGGTAAAAAGACCGGACTGCAGGAAGCTGGACAGAGAGGCTTTAATGGAAACACACAGAAAAAAACTTACCATAACCGTTGTAGGGAAAGCACACTGTCTAGTAACCTCCTTTTGCCTATGCGCTCCAGATACATCTCTTCTTGTCACTTGCAGGAATGGCGTTTTGTATATCCCAAGTGTGTTGGTATCAAACATGTGGAAGCATTAAGAAAGAAATGACTAAACACAAGTTTAACACTCATACACACTCAAAGATATATCCAACCGAAATAGAGGTAAAAAATGTGTATTATATTGATTCTAGGTGAAAATTGACAGGGCTTCGCCTTACAACATGAGAGATATCTTTCTCAAATGAAAAGTTACAATATATATAGAGAAGAGGAAAACAAAAGCACCTTTTTTGGAAAAGACTTTGGCGCCCTTTGACAAGTGGCCCACGTGTGCTGAGAGCGTTGGGAAGAGGAAGCCGCTGAAAGATAATGCTGTGTCAGCTCCGATTTTGACTTCAGGGATTTAAAAAACATACGCTGTGTCGTTTGTTTACAAACAAGACTGCTCCTTAAAGGCACTTACGCGGTTTGTCTGCTCATTAATGCAAAGTGGAGAAAAATAAGTCACATCGTTCACTGTTTGCGCCCCTTGATGACCACTTGGCAGGGACTGTTCCAACCGCTGGAGTAACTCCTTAAGTCGACACCTTCCTTTGTCACTTGGACTATTTTGTCCGTTTCTGCACTTAGCTCTTTTATCTCATGGGTTTGTCTTTTCTGTCTCCTTCGGCCCTCGAGGGCTATCTTTTGCTACTTCTTTGGCTCTTTGGGCTCTTTCATCGCTGAGTTCATTCTTAACTTCTGTCTTTTCCTAGTGTTGTCTTTAACTGGTTTTGTCTTTTGCTGATTTTTGTCTCTTTCTCTCTTAGCTCTTTGGGCTTCCTTCTGGCTAGCACTCAAGTGTTTAAAGATCAACGGCTATTTCATTGTCGTACCGTCACCATTTGAAAGCCAACGGCTAGTTCATGGTGCCCAAATTTAATGTCAGCGGGCCCGTCACCCCTTGGTCAATTCCTTCGGCTTTATTTCCTTTGGATCTATTATCTTTGGAACCTCCCGAAGGGAAGGTGTCCCTTCGAACCTTGAGAATGGTCCTTTCAACAGCCGAGAGTCCCCCGCAAGGGCACCTGCCCTTCGGGGTCCTTCGACGGCCTTGCTCTTTAAATCCTTCGGACAAAATGTCCAAAGGATATCTTCCTTTGAATTCCTCGCTTATTCCCTCTGGGCCTTTTTCTTTCGAGCGAATTCCTTCGAACAAAAGTCTGAAGGAATTCCTTCGAATTTTTTGTCCTAAAGAATTCGTCATGTCTTTTGCCGCAGGATTTTCCTTTGAAAAGATTTCTTCGGACAAAATGTCCAAAGAAATTCTACCTTTGCTTTTCCTTTTATCTTTGCCTTGCAAAAATTTCCTTCAAACAGAAAGTCCGAAGGAATTCTTTGCCTTGGTCTTTCTTCCCTTTAAGTGTTTCCCTGCCCTCCGCAAGCATTGTTTGGCCTCTAAAATTGCCTTTCGAAAAAGTTGCAAAGGTCTTCTTGTCGCCTAAGTGCCCTTTGCAAGGGAACTTGTCCTTCAGGCTTTTGGAAGACTCCTTTGAACTTTTCGATTGAACCGATTGATTGAATCGTTCGATTGAACCAACAATGGTTCAATACTGTATTCTACTCATTTGATTTCGTGCTTGAACCAACCGCTTTGAACCATTCGATTCAACCAATCACTTGAACTGACTGAACTGAACCAACTCATTGAACCAATTGAACTGAACCAACTCATTGAAACAATTGAACTGAACCAACTCAGTGAACCAATAATGGTTCAAAGTTCAAGTTCAAAATTCTTGGAAAGATCATGCCATTGGACCCCGACGTTGAACCACTGAACTGGGTCCTCCTTTTGTCGAAAGACTTGTGCAAATTCAAAATTGATCTAGCTTAGAACAACAAGGGAAGAAGGAGACCGATTTTGGCCTGCTGGACCAAAAATTGTCAACAAATTGGCGATTCCCAGGGGAAGCATATCTGTTATGCTTAGAAACCAGTTGTCTTAAAGTCCATTGGGCACAGAGTCGAGATGCAGCTTTGAAAGAGTTAGCAACCGCCTTGAGATATCCAAGAATCAATCACGAAGGTTTTACCCCTAAAAGGAAACGAAAACACACCCAAGACTAAGAAAACTACTAACATGTGCAAAAGCACTTAGGAAAAACAAGAAACATAAAGAAAATATATACATAATGGGAGAAGGGCTCAGTGATAATACTTAAGATGTATCTCATTTACTGAGATATACAATTCTTCGCCATCCAACTTGGAGAGTTGGAACGCGTTGTGTTGCTTACACTGAGTGATGACGTATGGACCACTCCATAGAGCGTCGAACTTTGCATGCTTTCCAGGGTTAGCTCGGTCCGCATCCCATTTCAAGATGATGTCTCTTTCAGAGAAACCTTTTGATAAATATTTCTTATCGAAGTGTTTCTTCGTTTGTTGTTGGTCGTTGGTCATAGAAGCCATACGCTGGTCCCTTGTCTCTTGGAGCTCGATCAACTCGCATAGCCTAACCTCCACGTTGTTGCCTTCTTCTAACTGCAGCTAGTGAGCGAGGTCCAAGGCTGGGAATTGAAGTGAAAGAGGAAGCCTAGCTTCCCTTCTATATATGAGCGTGTATGGCAAGTTGCCAATTGCCCTCTTTGGAGTGACCCTATCTGCCCACAGGACTGTTTTCAACTTGGCATGCTAAGTCCTCTGATTCTCTTCCATTGTCCTCTTCATAAACCTGATCAGATTCTTATTAGTGGACTCAGCCTGCGCATTCCCCTGTGGGTAGTAGTTGGACGAAGTGCTAAGATAGATACCATATCTAAACGCCCATTCACTTGTTTTAGTTCCCAGAAAAGTTAAAGCATTATCTGAGATGATGGTAGCTAGAACCCCAAACCTTGCCACCAAGTCTTCATAAAAATCCAAGACTGCACTTTCGTTGGCTTCCTTCAAAGCAACAGCGTCTACCCATCTTGTGAAGTAATCTGTGGCGGTCAGGACCCACTTGTGTCCAGCACTGGAGGGAGGGTTAATCATCCCTATAAAGTCAAGGCCCCATTGCATGAATCGCTGCTCCACCTGAATACGCTGTAAAGGC